>DF239125.1:74518-313293 GCA_000507305.1 Breviolum minutum Mf 1.05b.01
TCCAGTCTTTTTTATTTTTTAAGGATGACTCCTCTCACCGCCACACCGCTTCCAAGAACAGCACGAAGAAACAAAAACCAAAAAAATAGGAAACACATGGAACTGCAAGGAAAAAGAGGACAAAAGGTGAAGAAAACGTCAGAATTCACAGGAAAATCTAGCAAAATGAAAGGAAAATACCAAAAAAAGAAGGAAAACACATGGGAAACCCAAAAAACGAAAAAAATTCCAAAAAAAAACAAAAAGAATTCCAAAATTAACCTCGCGCCCCTTTACATATCTGCCCATCTTTCGAGGAATAACGCACAACTAAAACTAAAAGAGTGTTTGCCAGCAACGTGTGACGGTCTTTCCGCACCAACCGGTTTTCACGGTACCAATGTTTTCGCAATACACGGAGTCCCTGCCTGGAGCAAATTGATGCAATGGATACTTAAAGGCAATTTTTGCACCCTCCCGCAACGTTCCGGGTCGAGTGAACATGTTGTGGATGTACTGTTGGATGTACTCATCAAATATCTAAGGCAAAGAATTCCGTGCGCAATTGAAATTTTCCGACGACATGAGACACACATGATGCAATAGATAAATGTCAATGGCAATACCTGGACGCCGTGTGGCGGGCTCGTTTTCGGCGCAGGCGGTGAACCAAAAAAGACTATATCTACACATCTGTATTTACAAATCGCTTCACTTTCGGTCATGCAGCAGTTGTAGAAGGAGTCAGAAAGTGCCATAAGACTTGTGTTGGTTGCTGCGGATAGTGCGACGAGGGTACACTTGGATTGTGTGGTTGGGATTTCATTGCCACCTAGTGTTCTGCAATCTCGTGCTGAGATTGTTGACTTCGGCTTTGGGCCGAAGAAAAAAAATACAGTGCGCTGAATTTGTTCAACTGGGGTGCTTGTAGGTTCGGAAAACGGATCGAAGACTTTGGTCGCACGCGTGAAGTGACAGTCGGATGTGCAAACGAGAAGCTGTCAATCATTGTGGGCATGTACATGAAGTCCGCCTTCGTCATCGCGCCCATGTGGGACAACCATCACGTTGCAATCTGGTTGGACCATGCCGTTGCCTGGCGCCTTTGCAATCTATGCCCCCTCCATGCGGCGCTGCGCTCTCTTGGATGGGTTCCCCGCTTGGCAGCCCATGGCCATTGCTGCGGCAATAGCGTGTGGCGTCCTTATGCAAGGCTTTGCGAAAAATAAAAAATTACGCGTCGAGACTACCTCAAAACATACATGAAATGGTGGCGAAGTTAAGTTTCGCTTGTTGAAAAAACATGGCGATATACATTTTGAGGCGAAATTGTTGAAAGCACGCGAACCAAATGCGATGTGCAAACGAATCTTTGAAAATTCCGCCCATCACGGCAGTTGAGAATAATGAAAGAGGCGCACACCCACGCACGCACACACCTCCAAACGTGCAGGAAGAATTTCCTCGTATGATTCAATGCGCGACGGCCAACAACCCCAGGCCCAATCACTATTTCATCAACTATTTTTTTTTTTGCATGCGAAATTGGTTCACATGCATGGAAAAACTATATGGCGCGCACCACCAAGAGTCGAATTATGTTGCGGACATTTGCTTGCCACGCAAGTGAAAACAATATTTAAAAAAAAATGTGATAAAACCATAGTGAAGAAACCCGTGGCAATGGAAGCATCCTGGCCTCGTTCTGACGGCTGGCCGGCGACTTTCTACGTCAGACCTTGCTGAAAAGCATCCATCCGAACGCTGGCAGGACACCTTCATGTTCTTTACGACAAAATTCGTCTATGGGCATGTAGCGATGCATCATTGCGGTTCACATTGGAAAGTTTTCCATATGAGCGGCGGCTTTTATTTATGATGTGGCTGCAGTAAAGAAGATTCATGGAGTCCCCCCACCTCGTTTTAGTCTCGTTTTTCACGTTTCGGCACTTTTTCATACTGAGTGATCTCGTTTTCATCATGAGTGACCTCGTTCTAATATCGTTTTAAAATGTTTTAAACCTACCTCGTTTTTGGAGTCCCCCCATCTCGTTTTGATCTCGTTTTTTGCAGGCGAAACCAACATTTCCACAAACCCTGCTTGACGCCACATCTTGTCTTCATCATTGTAAATAAATGCAGTTGCTCATATGTTTTTGCTTAATCAGGACACCCTTTCCATTTTGTATAGCCTTGAAACTCAATAAACGAAGAATTGCCAAAAAAACACTCAAATTCATGCAAAATTAGGGTACCTTCAAGCACAGATTGACTCAACATGGACTCTAATACAAGCGTGAAAAGGAAAACTCTAATTTACATTTTTGGGGCTGATGGATAAAAATGGTGAAACCAGCATGTAGGGGGTCAAAATGTAAATGACATTTTTCACTTTCCAACGGCAGCAATGAAAAACGAAATTGCAACTTGGAACTTGTTGGAGAAAAGGGTAGTTGATGGCCTGAAACATTGCGTATATGCAATGATTCCGTGCTACACACCTTGCATTTGAAATTATTTTCTGTGAAGTTCGAGCTCGGGGGAGAAAGGAAAAAATGTAAAATAGCTAGTTAAGGGTCTGAAACATTGCAATTGCTTGGACAACTTGAAAATAGTTTTTTCATTCTTTGGGATGAAATCCTAGAATGAGGCTGTGGCCGTTTTCTGGGACATTCCTGGAGTGTTGGTTGGACAAAGTAATTGTTCCAGCTGAGGCCTTGTGCGGATGAGGGGCAAAAAAAATGCGAAATCATCGGTTGACGGCCTAAACCATTGCAGGGTCGCAGTGATTACATGCCTTGGGCCTAGCAATTGCAATTTGTTTCATGAAATTTCGACCCGGGGTTTGCTTTGGAAAAAGGAACCAAAAATGAAAAAATTGTGGTTTAGGACCGAAACATTGCGTATAGCAACGATTGGGTGCCCCACACTTTGTTTTTGAAACTATTTTCTGTGAAGTTCGACCTCGAAACCGGAAGGTTAAAATGTAATATCAACATTGCGAGTAAAATATGAGGGCGATAAAACAAAAATCGCCAAGAATAGTTTCAAAATTCGGTTCATAAACGTTTGTTTCTTTGATGTCTCGATTAAACTCGAAAAATACGATGAAAAAAATGCAAAATCCAAACTCCACAAAATCATAAATCTAAAATTCCAAAATCCAAATCATCCCTAACCCCGAGAATACAAAATCAAAACCTAAAAAATCCAAATTCCAAATTGAAAAATTCCAAAATCCAAAAGCTTATTCCCACAAACATGTATATCTGTCAACTTCCAGGGGGGGGGGTGGAAGAGGTCCGAAAGTGTAAAATCAAATTGCGGGTAAAATCCACTGGCATTTTACTTTTCTACACTTCCCCCTCTCCGTCCTTTCCCTGGTGCTTCTTGCCATGACATGCTGACAGTCGGAGAATTATCATTTTATTCAAAAACGCTCATCCACCCTAGGTCAATGGCTGTTTTTTTTTCCCCGCTCCTTTTTGGACCGCAGAAGTCTCAGAGTCTCGGACTGTTTTACTGGGCAGACTCCAGGCATGGGACGAAACGAACTGGCCATTTCTATCCCGGTGGCTCCGGCATTGCGGGGGAGCTGGCCAAGGCTAAGCCAGAGCTCCTAAAGGAGGGGCTGGGAGGCGGCTGGGCTCGGGGGGTGGGTCTGGGGCCTCGGCCAGGAGTTGGCTCCAGAGAGGATCATTACCTTCAACATTGGTAAGATGGGTGCAGTCCTGGTCGAGGAGGCTGGCGGCAAAGGCTTGCAAGGCAGCATGGGTCAACTGGGCCGTCCATCGGTTGATGAGGGCTGCTGCCACCGAGTTCTGGAGGAGGCGGGGTGCTTGTCGGGCTTTCGCGTGTGCGGGGAGGTTAACAATGGCTGTTTAACAAAATTCCACCCACCCCCTTGATGCTCTATGAAAGCGGGTCAACATGAATATCTGTTAATGTAATTTACGTTTTTGACGTCTCCGGGGGTCATCCAAGGGTTAATAAGGCTGTAGTGATTTTGCTTACATACATCTTTTTCTTCGTGAACTTGGAAGGGCCGGGGGTGCTGACTCAGAAAAACGAAATTTATGGGTAAGTTCGATCAAACCAAAGTATTTGTGGACTGACACCACATTCTCTTACATGTAAAATGCTCTTCTCCGTGGCGCCGCTGAGTTCACTCCCTTTTCTTTCTGCCAGGTGAATACCGCCATTAATTTTCCCTGCCCACGTGTCGTCGCACACGAGGCGAATGAATAAAAAATGTCAATGATGAGTCTGTCATCCATATGCTCGTTGATGAAATGATCATCGACGTGTGTTACTTGACCGAGGAGAAGGAAGTAATCCTACGTTAAGGTGATGTATGGGAACCACGGTGCAGGACTGTCAGTTCAAGCGTGTTGAAGCACGTTTTGTATGGCGCATGGTGGTACCTCACCTTGATCCCTCCGTTCGCACCTGGTGGGAAAATTTTAATTGCCATTGTTAGGCGAAGGGATTTTTCTCGGTCGCCTGCCTATTGTATGGAAATGATTGGCGGAAAACAATGCATGCGTGTTAGCCAAGCATTTGGAAACAGTGTCGTCGTGGTGCAATCGTTGTACAACTGACGCGACCGGTAGCAGGACCAGGCCCCGTGAACAATGTCGCAAGATGACATGACAAGTAGGGAAGTGAGTACTGCCGCCAAAAAAAAACCTTGGAAAACCGAAAGGTTATGGGGGCGGAGAGCATGCCTGCAAATTCTGGACGCGGATTTGTGTTCATGGCCCGCGGTCTGTAGCTGGGTCCGTTTACCTGTGCAATGGTGTTGTGGGAATATTTCCACTGAATGGCATGAAGCAATGGTACCGGCGATAAAAAAGAAAAAACATGAAAAAACGGCATCTTCTGCAAACTATTGGCCAGCAGCTGTTCGCTACAATTGTGTTGCGGAAATTGAAGGTTAGAGGCGCAGACACAAAAAAATGTGACGAGTGGCCGGGGTTGTGCAGATGCCCGGCGCGCTGGTAATCTTACCTCAAAAGTGGGCAGAAACTTTTGAGTCCATATCACCGGATGGCATCATTGTTGCCCTGCCGCGCTTGGGTGTGCTAAACGGTTTGTGCTCAATCTTACTTGCCATAGATACGACAAAAGCCGCAACAATTTAGCATACCTCAAGGATTGTTGCTTTCATTTGCCTTCCCCGCTATACATTTTGACGCGTCCGCACAACGGAGGCAAAGTTTGTTTGTGCTGACACATTGGTCATGGCCGCGGGCGGGCCCATGTCGAGCAAACACATATACGAGATGCACTGAAATAATGGAAATGAAGTATGTAGACGAAATGCGGGGGTATTGCCTATGATTATGTGAAGCCAAGGGTCGCCTTGACATATTGGCCAGGGCCCGGCGGCATTCCACCCTGCACACCCAGCAAGGGCTCCGTATTTTCCAAACTTGTGTATGTCAAAATTTCTGCATTAGTACTGCCTGCACCGATGCATAGAACGGAACTGCGGAAAACTAGATTGGTCTCGAGCAAAGTGCCTTCGTTTTTTTTTTTTTCCTCGCTCCTTTTTCCCGCGCAAGTCTCTGACCGGGACTGTTTCCATCCTTCGTACCCGACCTCCGTACACCAATTCTGTTTCAAATGCCGCATTGTTACAGAGAAGCTGGCGCAAACACATGTTCGCCGGCCTCAAAATTGAGGGACGTATCATTTTTTTATTATCTATTTTTTTCTCGCACGTATCATTATTTCGCATTATGGAAAACAACTGTATTATAATGTTCGTCGGTTAATTTTTTTTCCACATAATAAATCTTACAAGGTCTGTGAGCTCCACGCCACCGGGGTCGCGTTAAACAAATGTAGTCGTCTGAACTGTATGAAATGGGACATCGGTAAAGGTCCCAACAAAGTTTTTTTGGTGATCTACTCTGTGATGTCGCTACGTGGCGCTCGGAAGGTCACTCTTTTGATTTTTTGGCGAATTCATGCAACAACCCGATTTCTTTTGACACACAACCGTTGTATCTTTCGAAAAAAATGTGTCACAGTGTCCGCATAATATATGGCCGGGCAACCTTTTAGATTAACATTCTGGAATTTTTTTGTTTCCGCCCTAGAAAGGGCCTCCTTCGGGCCAGCGACCGTTGTCCTTGATTTTGACTCCCTGACCGGATGCTTGGAGTATCTAGCAGGATGTGTTACACAAGCAACAATCATCACACAACCACCACATCCGTGTACATCGCTGATTGTAAACAAATTAGAATAATCAACCGTTCCCAGAAAATCCAACAAGTACCGCGCACAAAATCAAAAGCATGACGATGGATCCACCACAAGTAATTTTCATTTCTGACATTTTTTGTTCGCGGAACGCTGCCACTGGCCAACTAAGTTGCAAAAAATTCATTAATGATGTACAATGTAAAGAATTGACATGAGATGATGAAAAATGTCCAAATTTTCCACCAACAGCAACAACGGTCAACGGTCAACCCTGCATGCCCCATTGGGCAGCTTGTTTCAGGCACAGTGGCAAAATATGTGAAACACGTTCCTTTTTACATCAGCACTGGCAAAAATCAATGGAGTCGGGAAGCATAAATCGTGATCCATAGCAGCCATGCGGCAAAAAAAATTCAATCATGCTGTCCACCAACAACAACATTTTCAATACTTTCCCTCCCGGTTTTCTATGCCTGCCGAGTGGGATCAGCTTTGGTTTCCTGGAAGCGGCGATGTCCTTGCACATATGGGTATGGCTCAAAAAACCGTCTGGATCGTCCCGCGGTGATCCGGACGTCTGGAACGAGGGGGCTACGTAAAGGGGCATGATCCAGAGGTTTCCAAGACCCCAACCCACAACATCATGTTGTCATGATATGACATCATTTCTCTACATGAGTCTGTGGCTTGGCAAGAGGTCTCATGGAAAGGCGGGGAGGTCTAGCTATAGTGTTCACACGTCGGATTCAACTTGACTGTAAGCACTCTTGGTACCGTTGACATGAGTGCCAAAGTTGATGGATTGTGAACCAAGACTTTGAAGCAAGGAAAGAAACCAAACAATCACAAATTTTAACACGGAGCTGGATGTGGTCTGGGTCGGAACTGGTTGTGGTTGTGGTCTGGATCGGGTCTGGATCGGTCTGGATCCGGGCCTGGATCGGCCCAGAAGTGGGCATGACATGTTTGTGTGTGTTGCAGCTTGGATGCAGCATGGCAAGGATAGGACGACAAGGTGTGCAGGCAGCAAGTGTGCAGCTTGGCCGCTTGGCAGGCTAGCCTTGCAACTTGCAACCGTGTCAGCTTGGCAGTTTGACAGCTTGGACGTGCAACAGTTGCAGCTTGGCTGCTGGACTGCCTGACTGCTTAGCAGCGTAACTTTACGACAAGTGAAGCTTGGAAGCGTGACAGCTTGGCAGCGTGGCTTTGCAACAGTTTGTTGCTTGGCTGCTTCGCAGGGTGAATAACTGCAGAGCAGGACAACCAATGACATGCAACCATCACTGGGCCAGACATCAACTCACCAATACATTATATCATTCCAAAGGTCTGGATCAAATCCTTTCGAAAGGTCTGGATCGGAGGTCTGGATCGTGTGTGGGAACGGGGCTTGATCCAGACCTTACATTTTGAGCCGCAGCCATATGTCGCCATCACTGGGGGCGAGGCCGCTACCTGCCAAGTGCACACATTCTCACAGTGGCCAGGTGTCCCGGCTTTGCGGGTGAACACGGCGGTCCACCGAGCACTTCAGCTCACTCGGACGAGGGTCAAGGAGTGAGGGCGTGAGAGGGTGCTGGAATATCAGAATAAGTCGGGGAAAACCTGAATGGGTAGGTACCTTAACCAACGGGCATTGCACCGGAGCGGACGTTTAGCAAAGGAATGAATCAATCGGTGAGGTTATTGCACGAGTCATGGGTGGGAACAGGTCGAATAGCTAGTAAATGGGTTAACAGGGCCGGGGGAACGAAAGCCAGCACTCTCTACACGAGCATTGTGCCTCTTTTCTCCCATGTGTTCACGGTAAAGTTTGCACCAAACAGAATGCAACGTTAATTCAGAAAAGTTGAAATTTGAGAAAAAAAAACACTAAATCGACTAAAAAAACCAAGGAAACGATACAAGGCAGGAATGAAAGAAGGAAGGACTGAAGGAATGCATGAATGCATGAATCGGCGAGTCAAAACGTCAATAGGTAAACCAATGGGTGCACAAAAGAACGGTTGACGGAGTGGTACAACAGTGGGCGAAGATAATTACTTTGACATAATGCCCGCGTATGTTTGAGTTGCTGATGGGACTATGGTTTGTTTGGACGCAGCCCAATCTTCTAGTGCTTTCCAGTGCAACATTTTTGCCACCAGATACATGATGATACATGGCCTATCATGGCGTGTCACATTGGGTGCCACAAGTGGGAGGACTGTTGCGTTGCTCCGGCTTGCATGTTCACAGTTTCCGTCGAAAATCTAAGCACAGTTTTGGTAAGAAGCAAGCCTTGCCGCCTGCAAGTCCCCCAGTGTCCGCTTTCGATTCAAAACATCGAACAATACAACACCCGTAAGGCAACAAGACCGCCACCATCGAAATGGATGAAGCCAGCACACCCACGGGACTCATTTTCTTCATGCCTATGATATGTGGATGGCCCTCCGCTTAAAGGCATCAATATTGCAGTACAACTATTTTCGGATACAACCGGTTTGCTGGGAAGTTTGTTAAGCGCATGCCGACCGACATATGCCAGATGACATTTGCATACATTTGCAATGAATAGCTGCAGGTCTGAAACTGTAAGTGTTGTTTTCCAGTGAGATTCCCGCAGCATGGGAAAGACTTTTTGTTGAACATGTTGCAGAAACGAAAATTTAATAAAATTATTGTGATTTTCATCTGGCCGCATTCGACTTGCGTAGGTTTTTTTGCACTTGCAAATGGACGCATGGCTTTATCGAAAATGTCAAAACTTCTAGGGTTCATGGTAAATTATGGTTGTGAATGATTGCGGATCACAGGCGAGTAGTAGGGCTTCAGGTAGTGCTGATCGTGGTTGACGCTTGGTAATGCACAACTCCGGACGGCATGATGATGGTGAGGGGTCGGCCGTAAATGGCAGGTGAGAGAAACTACAAAATGCGCCTTCCACATTCTGAATTTTTCGAGCAACTAAAGAAACAGTGATTCTGACTTGAGGATGTAAGTGCATAATCACGAACATAGATTGCTGACCTTGTTATGTTTGAAGAAAACAATGTGATGTGGCGAGGTCCGCTATGTGCTGGCATGTGTACGTGTTGTCTGTGTTGTGAATTGCCAAAACAGCTGGGCAGTGATTTGCCACCAAAAAATCCTTCGCTGGAAATGCTCTCCCCTCAGGGCGATTTCCCAGTACGAAACAAAATCCTTGGCTGGAAACATTTCTTCTCACCAGTGATTCGCCACTCCTATAAATAGTATTCTCATGTATGCTTGACTGGAATTGTTTTTTTCTTCGGTGATTTCTCTGATTTCTTTCCATACAGCTCAGCATGCGGAGCATTTGCCCCAACCTTCTGCACTCAAGCAAGCCAGGATGGAAGGAGGGGCTAACCCAGCGTAGTTTTGTGCAAAATTATCTGATTTTAAAATATTCAAAAATCTTGTATGATTCGTGGGAACCGTCTGACACATGTTTAACTTTCTGCTCTTCGGCGACTTCCATCGGTACACAGCGCTGAAGCGAGAACCCAATAGAACGGAAGCATCAACTCATTGGCAACCATATGTCTGTGAAGATAGTCATTGGATGGCGCCAAGCCTCGCTGGACATGAGATCCAGCAGTCTGCAGGGTCGTTCAACGAAATTGTTCGAAGCCGAAAGTTCATTTCCACTACAGTGGCCGGTATAGCCCAGGCACGTTTTTGATAGGTTTTGCGTGTTTCTTGGAGTGGCTATATTTCTGTTGTGCAGGCTTGGCATGAGCAAGTCAAAAGGGCACCCTATTCGCCCAGGTGGCAGCTTGAATGCCTTGCTGTTGTAGCGATTATACCAAAACATGACTTTGGTCGCTGTTCCCCTGTTCTGCAAGTCCTACCTTCAAACATTCAGAAGATCTTCGGTTTGGATCACTACTTTGTCACTTTTTGAATTGCTGAATCTAACTGCCGTCTGCCATGGACCAGGACCCATGCGATTCAGTGCTGAGACAGCGTAAGGAAGCCTTGGACCAACGTGACGACGCCGCTTCTTTGTCGGGATGCGCACGTAAGCGCAAGTGACAGGTAACGTGAAAGTCCGTAAAATGATGTAAAATGAACGATTCTTCCCTGTTCCCCGGCGTCTTGGGGCCTTGGATCCTTGACTGTGCGCTTTCACAATCATGTTTGTGGTTCATGGGAAACAAGTCCAATGACTTGATGAAGAAATGATGAAGAGTGAGGAGGCAGTGATAATGAATGGTAGCAAATGGCGCCATTCTGTCGGTCGAGGTACCACGAGTAGCCCCGCACACAGCAGGGCCAACCAACTGCAAAATCGCGGTGTTACCATCAGCTAGCTTTATGATACCCGTCCAGACCAAGTTGACCATAATACTACTTTACCGGTGGCGGGTACTCCTTCGCATGTACTCCTTCGCATGAATCCAAAAGACCGTGCAGCCGCTGCATTCTTTGGTCTCAAGGACCTCCATGCATGTTTCTATTTAGCACTGAGGACTAAAGCTATCTGAAATACGAATAAATACGAGACAAGAACACAACAGCAAAGACAAACACCAGGAAGTGAGATCGCAAAACGATCGCAGTTTTGCAGCAAATTGACAGAGTTACCTTGTGGAATGACACAACAATGTGACAAGGCATAACGGACGCTCACCAACATAAACACAAGAAACAAAACCACACTTGTCGGCATACAAAGTACAGTCAGTAGCAAATTCTTACTGTCACAGTCGAACAAGTGTCGCCAAGCGGACCCTGGTGTACTGTGATAGTGACAGTGTAGCGAACCATACTGGCCGCAGTTGCTGACAACCATGCAGCTTGCCCCGGCTTCATGTCAATTACAATCCGCCAATCCAAGAATCGGTGGCGCCAAGCACTCGAACCATCGACTCCGCCGGCACAAGCTTCTCGAAGCGATGTTAGAGAAGGATTCCGCATAGTCTCTAAGTCTTTGATTTGCCAAGGAGAACTTAAGCGCAGCAATTCTGCTTGCTGGAGATGTGGCAGTGTCTCACGCCATTCTTAGCTTGCGGGTCTTTGGTCTTTCGATCTGAAAAATTCCTTCTCAAATGGGCGGATAGAGTGCGACTGACTTTAGAGAAACTTTACAGTTGAAAGTCTTTTTTTCCTTTCTCAAGTTTGCTGTTGCTACGCGTAAGATGGCCTGGTGCGTAACGAATTTGTGGAGCTATCAGCTATCAAAGTCACCGATGCGCGGTTGGCTCCACGGGTCCACGGTACGGCGCCAATACGTTCAGCCTTCTCCCACCGAATCCCACCGTATCCCACCGTGTCGCAGCTTTTCCAGCCACTGCCCGCACTGCTCTGACTGCTCTCGGCCGAGGAACCTCAAGATCTGCCAAGTCAGGAAAGCGCGGGAAAACTTTGCCCGGCCTGGCTGGAGGTACAGATTGGGGACACTTCCTGTCACAGGTTGGGCCTGCACTAGCAATTTCCTAGCTAGGTGTACCCGACCTTTGAAGCCTCATTTGTTTGCCATCTCTACAGTTGTTTATGACCATATAGTTCCCAAAAGGGGTGGCCTGCCACCAAATGTTGGAAATGGAAGCATGCGTGGGGAAGCATCCTTGCTGACAACTGCAGAGATCCACACAAACAAATAATACAAAGGAACAAAGAAACAAAAAAGAGCTCTATATATATGATGGACCTTCCATGCCCCTTCAAAAAGATGATGGATATTGATGGATAGTGAATGTGGGGCTCCTATTGTAGGGATACTAGACGACGCATACAATGTCAAGTACCTTCATATTGTACCATGGCGCATCCAAAAGCCACCCTGCAAACCATTCAAATCTCATATAAATTTACCAAACAAATGTTCTATTGAGGGCACCGCGATGATTTGCTACATCACGATGAATATATAATAGGTGAATGGCCGGAGAATCACAGGACCGTCCATTGGCTCCCTCATTCTTTTTGAGTGTTCAACCCGTAAGCCGCAAGGCTCTAGATATCATTCTATCACATCATCTGGTCCTATGAGATTCTCCATATTAAGAATAGCACCAGATCTAAGGTCATGTTGTTTGATACTGTTTAAGAGCACAATGATTTTGCATCTCAATCAAACCTCTTGGCAGTGATGATCCATGAATCCTGCATCAAACAGGCAGGACTTCGAATCAAGCCTTCTGCCGGGCCAAGACATCATCTCTTCCAGATTAGCCTTCTCTCAAAACGCTTGATTATTTTGACGTGTGTACAGTGTACAAGTGTCAAATTATCGCCCTCTCTGCAGGAGGGAGAAACATCAATCAATTTTTTTCGCATGGGAAACAATGCCGGCTTTGCAATACCTCTGGGCACAACAAATGAGCGTCCTGATGCGAACCATTCAAGGCCACACGCGGGACAAAGTGCTTGGGACTGGATCACATTTTGCTGCAAAATCCTCACAGTAAATGTATAGCTGTAGCCTCTAGATTTATGTATAATTTATAAACTTTGTTTTTATCAAATAACATCCATCTACATTCCATGTACTTTCTAACTACTTTACCTCATACATTTATCAGTTTCTTTCTTCTCACCCTCCTCCATCCCGGTGCCATAATACATAAGTTTGCGGTTGAGCTTGGGGGGGATACCTCCAGCGGTAGATTACAACCCAGTGTACAGCATATTATGCACAAACAGTCCTCTGGATGCCAAATACTCCACCGTTTTCGACCTCAAGTGCTGCCAAGCAAGACAAGTCTTTGTCCAGGAAAGTCTGGAAGTTGGCTTGCTGTTGTCACATTCATCATTGCACAGGCTTCATTTATACTTTCATGCTACCCAAAAAAACGACACAGCTTGGACGGGCTGTCCCAATGGATGACATCAGCTGGTGGCAAAATGAACGGCAAAACTCTATGTTCATCCATCATTTTGAATAATAAGTCTCATGAACCAGGAAATTCCCTTTGAATTTGAATCCAAGCTGTCACCAAATTGTTGGGTGCAAAAACCTTCAAAAACACCACCTGCGGTGAATCTACTGTACCATAAAGCGTAGAGCAATGGTGGCTCTGCTAATGGCTTATCCCTGATTGTATCCCTGGCATGTTGAAAAGCTCCGCTGAATGGCAACATAACACACCACACGTGAAACCCTGAAGTCACCCTTTTTTGCGACGCATTTCGGTGGTCTGTCGCTTGCTGCGTGTTAAGTATCACATGTCTGCCAAGAAAAACTACCAGGCCATGCATAGACTATTTGTGTATTAGTTCGTTGATCCTTACCAGTGTCTGGTTTTTTCTCGAGCTCCTGAGCAATGATCCTTGAGGGCATCCTGTTGTTTTTGGTTTTCGTTCCAAGTCATGAGGCCATACCGATCCAAGAATTTCTCTCACTCATTCACTCTTCCCTTTGGGCCGCTTCTTCGGTTTCTTGCCGCTAGGAGCCTGTTGCACAGGGATGGTGTCATTCACCACCGCCACCGCTGCTACGACGATGGGTGTGGCGTTCATGACTACGACAAAACCATACTGTAGTAGACAGGGTATAAATCGGTATAAAGTCTGTAAAAGTACATTACTAGCAATCCATTGTGAAGACACACGTACACGCCAGCAGCTAGTGATACTGCTACCGTAGGATCTGCCATGCAATCGACATGATCAGAGGTTGAATCAGGAATTCAGCAAATGAACCAGAATGGCTGAAACAAAAAGGTGTTGAACCAAGAAGTCCTTCAAGTGTTTGGCCATTTGCACGAAAGTGTTCTATATGTTGGGAGAAAAGCTGCAACATGCTATGAGCTACATGATATATAGTGTCCGAGCAGTCAGTGAAAACGCCCTGTATTGGACTTCCAAGAATCTCCACGTATCGAACAAACTTCCCTTCAAGGATGCTAATGCCAAACAATTGCACTTTGTGAACTCCCATCCTGCATGCTAGAAATCCAGGATGGAGGGGACCACAAATGGTTGGGACCGTTTCTACTCTTCCAAAGCATTCAGCCAGGTGTCAATCATTCAATACCTAAGTGACATTAATTGATACTTGAGAGTCAAGGAGGTGAACGAAAGCTGTGGGGTGGGATGCATGCAGGTGGTCTCTTGGCCTCAAAATGCAAGGATGAAAACGTAGAGATGACGAGAATGATACTTTCAATGATTCCGACGATGGTGGCAATGACCATGGCGATTGCGATTGCGATGGTGATGTTGCTGCTGCTGCTGCTGCTGCTGCTGATGATGATGATGATGATGATGATGATAATGATGATCTTATGCGATCCAGGGGGCCCGCGAAGTGAGAGTACTTAACCTGTCTTCGATAGTTTTCCCGACGTTTCAGCCTATAATCATGGTATCCCCTAGCCTTAAAAGAGATTGTCGTGATACGTTGACCTAACTAAACCTTTTGGGAGTGAGTTGAACTTTGGAAAATAGCCATCTCGATTCTTGCCCACCCGTGGCCTTTCCCACGGGAGCCGGTTGGAGCTCGTCTCCTTCCACACAGGAGATGTGACCCTTTTGGATGGCACCTTTTCAGGGGAGACATGTCCACATCCTCATCATATCAAAAATATCACTTTTCAGTGCACCTAGAACCTGAAGAAGACCACAGAAAAACAATCCAGCAACATCATTTTGAAAAACTGTGTCATACCGATACCCCGGTTACATGTTTTTTAAATCAAAAAGGTAACCATGTTGAGAAGCTGTAAGAAGCTGGAGAACTTCTGCCTGGTGTAGATGGGCAGGCATGGATATGCACGGATGCACATTGCCACTGCAGTCCCTGCAACCGGGACCCAACCTTCTTCCTTGGCAGCCTTGCGCTTCTTTTTAAGAGCCTCATTGATGTGACAAGACAGGGCAACTCAGCGGCCAGGTTTTTTATGTAAGCCGGGTTGATGAATCAAAAATTGAAATTTCAGCAAAATGGAAATCTGAACACAACTTGCAGGTCACTCAGTCACAAGATACCTATAATTTCAGCCGAACACATCAGAACAATTTCTACCACGATTCCCTGAACCCCGAACAGTTTGAAAACAAGAACACAAAATGCATTGCAAATTGCAGATTCAAGTCACTTTGGTTTTTGTGGGCGCTGCTGGAGGAGGCGCCTCCTCTCCTGGCAACAATCATGAGTGAGATTCCAGAGGAAAACACGTGTAGCAGTGTGGGCACTTTGATAGCTCATTTCTTGACCCCGATACTCTCCAATGCAATAGTTGGAGAACCTGCACTTGAATATGGCACAAACTCCCAAAATGACCTGTCACCACATGGGTTGGCTTCTGCCAACCCTGCTATCCGACCTTGTTCTTCCACCACCTTCGGTTTTTTACTGACCTCGCTTTCAAGTGTACGGCTCTTCAATCAAACTGATGTAAGTGACTGTCTTTTAAACATTTTGCTGGTCAAGATCCCACTTACTCAACATTGAGATTTGAGAGACATGAATTCGGGCCACCTTGGCTTTCTTTGCAGGTGCTAGAGGAAGCTCTTCCTCCTCACCTGGCAAGGGGGCAAGGAACAACGGCTGAAATGGAGATTGTCCATGAAAATCCAGCAGTCTTATCAAACCCGGGCCTTCTTTTCCAGGCGCCACGTCTTGACTTTTCGAAGCCTCGCCACAAATTGTTTCCGGGGTAGTGTGAGTGCCGTCTTCATGAGTCTTGCCGTTTGTATCTACTGTGTTCCGCTTTGTCTGCGATTCATCTTTAAGTATTCCAAAGCTTGGGATAGAGATACAGGGTCTACAAAATTATACAACGGACAAGTGGCAAACCTCCTAGTACAGGGCAGTAGTGAGATACTGTGAGAGAATCGTGAGAAAACTCGCCCAGTATTTTCCAAAGGGTACGTATACCAGTATTTGGAAATACTCTTTTGGTGAAAACCATTGTATTAAAAGCACTCGCCCTTGCACCATCTATCATGCTAACCAAAGTTGTTTTGCAATTGGAGTGTATGCCTTTCGCTTCTTTCCACCTGACCGGATTTGCGGATGGAGGTAAGATAAATGGAAGTTGGTGGGGGCAGTTGGTGCAGTGCGAATTCCGAAATGAAAGCTTTGCCTTTTGAATGCAAGAGTCATTGCCTAGTAACTTTGCACATCTCCCAGCCTGCTTTCTTTGGCTGTTCCTTAGAGAATCCGAGGGTCCCACTAGAACCAAGGAAAACATCAAGGAAGGAGTGAACTATGTTCCAATGATGGGAATGGTGAGCTGAATTCATACCAATGAAAGTGGTCTGAAAAACTTGATCATGAAAAAAACGTGTCGCTTTAATTTCAAACTCCTTGAACCTGTTCATCTTCAATATTCATCTCGATTTTCTAACATTATCGCTTTGAAACACTGAACCACAAATTCAACTAAATGGAAAACAATCAGAATGCAGTCGATTCATCTTTTTCGGACGCTTCCTTGCCGGTTGAGCTCCTAACAACTTCAGCCGTCGAGGTTTTTGATGATTTCTTTTCACCTGACTGGGCTTCCAGTGCTTTGCCTTTGCTGACTTGGACTCCAACTTTCCAAACCAATGAACCAATTAAAATTACTAGTAGAATCTGCTCCAAAGTCTTCCAAAGCCTCAATCTAAGTCAAAGTCTTCAGTACTATGCCTCCAACTGGTCTTGCAAGTATAACTCGGAGTACATCCACTTGTCCCAAATCTGTGCTTCACTACAAATGACTAGGTGTACACCGGGGGGTATGTCAATCATGTCACTTACTTGCAATGGAACCTCCCAAAAAAAGGGTTGCTCGCCGCATGGCCTCCAGTTGCAGAGGCAGCCTCTGCGATGGGTTTGCGGGATTGTGGGCATCAAAAATGTGGCAATCCTGGTCAGTGGCATCCTTTGGGCACTATCTCAATGTATCTTCACTGTCTGTTCTGCATTCCAATATGGTTCACAACAGACCAAAAAACACCAGCAGAACGAGTGTTTGGTGTCGAAGGCATGGTGACGGATTGATATACTAGAAGGAAAAGGGAAATAGCTGTCGAAGTAGGCTGAGGAGGACACATGTACACTGTATGTATTTTAGTCACTTATGCAGATGCAAGACATAAGTAGATACATTCTATATCTACCAGGAGAATTCCTGCATGATTGCTCTGCCCGACTTTATTTGGCTGCTGGTCACACGGTTTTTAAGCAGCCTCGGGAACTTGCGTGCAGTCCTGAAGATAATGAAAAGGTAAAAGCAGTGCCTTAACTTAGTAACGGAAGTGCAAGCATGCAGTATCCTAAACTACCAAAGTGTCTTCAAAATAAACCAGTGGATTCATGGATTCAATACTTACAATACTTGCACATATTGATGCGGTGATTGTTTTTGGAGCACATCTCCAACTCCCTAAGCTCTTCCAGCTTCCCAACTTCTGAGCCTGCACTGAGTCGAAGTCATCTGGGAGGGCGGAGGGAACACCTGCAAAGACACGGTGCTGGCAAGAAGTCATGTTGAATTTCCGAATGTACTGTTACAACAAGGAGCTTTCCTAACCAGTTTCAAGTGAGGTAACCGAATAGCAGCTTATTTATGGCACACTCCTACAAAGGCTGTCAAGAAAGCATCCCTGAACCATACATACCAGTATCCGTACACATGAAACAGTCACACTTTTTAGGCAGCTTAATGATTACAGTAAACAACCATGAAGGTCTCAAGGTGAGTCTGAAAAGCTACTCCCCTCCAACACTTGCTTCAGTGAAATTGCATCTCCTGAGAAAACTACAGTCAGTGCTACAGTCTCCTCCAATTTTTTCACTTACATCATTGCCAGCGTTTCCGGCGTCAGTGGCCACCTGTTTCGTTTCACAGATGGCCGGGCCTTCCTTCTCCAGCTGCTCTCGGATCATCTTTCGGATCTCCTTAAGAGAACCATGCTAACCATGCTCAATTCCTTCATCCTGCAAAATGAACACACTTTTGATAGGAATTCTATTCATGTCATTAGAAGCGCATATTCTTGATGGTCTGGATGTGTGCGCTTCTAGGTACAGTAAACATGGAGGATAGATGCAAACATAAGAACTCCATGCGTTGAGCGTACGTATAGGTGCGTTGTAAACCAAACAAATGTTCAGTATCGTGAGTCAGTACTTGATTGGTACATCATCACTCTTTTCCCAGAATTGCTCTTGAAACGAACAATTCCCTCGTCCTGAAAACTTGGTAATTGAGGATGGCATATATTTCTTGTGGCCTGGCATTTTCTCAAAGGTTAATATCTTGGTCTTCATGTATTTAGCATCAGTGCTTATCGACCACCCCACCATGACCTCATCCTCTTACTTTTTCAAGTATAAGTCTAAGCGCATGTCTGCAATCTGATGTTTTCCAAAACAAACGAACATCAAAATCCATTGTCAACTTCACGCTTCCTCCTGTCACCATTGCATCCGTTTTTTAGACTCAGAAGACTCCTCTCGACGTTTCAGTGAGCCAGGAGAATCTGAGACCTCAATCTAGACTGCAGCTGGAGCCAATGGGGTGATACGTTTCTACTGTCACCACAAGTCAATGTCACCCTCAAATCATGTATTCCGAATGTAAACACTCGTCCATTTTGGGGTACCTCAAGTTAATCTGAGGAAGCTGACATAGATTCGATAGTGATAGGCTCGATTGATAATATGCATTCAGAACTCATATATGAACTAGTAGTTTGTGAGATGGCAGCCATCTTGGTGAAAGTCCAAGTCGCATGTCGATTGCCATGCATCGCATTCCCTACAAACAATTTGATCCTTTTTCGGAATTCTCTGTTTCAGCATGTCAACCACAACCTTCTGACTACTACACAACCAATCTAGTTTCACTATCAAGACTGCGAACCAGGACAACCAAAGTTTGTGCCAAGGCACGGGGAAAAGCGCATTGTAGGGCAAATGTTTAGGATAGTGCCGAATGTACCTGTCATGAAAATTCAGAACCATGAACAAGGGGATTCTCAATTCCCCAAAAAATTATACTACAAGCAGATTAACTCTCTAAGACAAAGTTTTCCTTACCCAAACAGGAGTCTGTTTGTACCGTTCCTTTGATGATACACATGCGGCATGTCAGCGTGACCATGGTTTGGCGCACTCGTGATCTGCCAAGTGCTGCCGGAGCGCTTGACGATGAGTTTCAGCTTCCTCCTGACAGTCGTTGAACTTGAATATTGGAGAACCCTGAAGGGGTTTCTGGGTCGTCAACACAAAGTCGAACCTGAAGGAAAGCAGTGCCCTTGCCATGGACGAGTATCTGAGTGCACTTACAATGTTCAGGGAGCTGCACATGATATTCTAATATCTTACCAACCTGAGGTTATTTGGGGAGGATGCCTCACGTCAAAAGCATTCAAAACACAATCTTTCTACAGTACAGTCGGTTGAGGCTGTTGGGCGAAGGATGCCCAATGTAACTGGCACTGTGAATTTTGTTCAGCCTAGAAACGTCATTGTTTTACAATCATATCAATGGTTTTATTTCCTCATCTTCCCGGCTTACTCCTCTTGTCCCTTTTCCACAGCGGCGTTGAGCTGCTTCTTGCAGCTCTTCAGGCGCCGTTCCTTGGGTTGCGATTTTCAGGTAAAGCTCGGGCGATTCGTAAGAGGCACCTGTTTGGTAGATACCCATTGTGATTTACTTGCGGTGGATGTCACCCAACTTGCCCTCAGGGGGTCCAATGCGAGGCTGAAAGCTTGCTCTGGACCAAAATGATAGGCGCAAGTAGTTGCCACCCATCCAAACTTTATGCATGCTAACCAAAATTAAGATCTTCCCTCTCGAAATTAGGGCTACAAAATGCAGCTATGTAACCATACCTGAGGAGTCTGAATTTTGTTTCAAAAATCTGATGATGAACCTCAGTTTTTTGCGGATTCAAGTTTCTACCTTGCAGCTTAGAAAACTAATGAGCTTTGGACTCTTTAACTTCACGGCTGTGGTTCAAGCTTTATATCGGGCTACTGTTTGGAATGTGCTATAGAAAAAATTCATTTCCAGTGTACGAGTAACTTTTAATGAAAGATCTTGGGCTCTCAGGCTTCATCTAGTGCGGAGAACATCTCCATCGGCTGTACATGTCTTGCCCTCGTAGACCATCACTCTCAGGGTAGGGTCAACCAACCAAGTCACCGCGACTGTGGGATATCTCTAGGTTGTTGTAAAGTTTACCAAGTCGCTCGGCCCTAAAAGACTTTTGAACCTTTTTGAGAATGTGTTTGCAAGGTCCAAAGCTAGTGGAACAAAGTGGTTGTTCAAATACGTTTATGAAAGGTCTGGGAACACTTAGCATGAGCAAGATATAAAGAAAGTAAACTGAGCCTTCCCAAACTTTTAGTATCTGAACTGTTGTTGCCTCTGACACTCTCGGGCAATATTCAAATAGACTACTGCCAAACAGATTTCTGAAATTGTTGCCTACATTGACAAAGCATCCACAAAAGTTGTTCATCTCATGACCCCAAACATGCAAGCAACCCGTCAGTTTGCATATGCGGGCACATCCAAATGCAGCACTGCTATCAATGCAGAACCTGCCATGGAATGCAAATGACTGGGTGTCTAGACCACTTTCTGCCTTTCCACGAACTTCAAGTAGTGGTATTTTGTGCAGTTCAAACGCCTCGGAGCCACGAACCAAACGAAGCCCATTCCGAGCCACGATCATTGACATCTTCAGGAAATTTCAGTGGCTCTTTGAAAGGTTTTGACGTCCACGAAATGACAGAGCAGGAATCTGTTGGATCGATTTCTCTTACCATAAGCCATAAGCGTAACCGTTTGGAAGTCTATACAGTACGCGCAATGAAGATGAATATGACAGCAAAGTCTCGGTTGTAACAAATCTAGGCCAAGCACTCCAGTTCTTTCTTTCGCCAGTCCTGTGGCTCCGAGGATTGAGGCGATCCGCTGCCGTATCAAAACGCAATGCTTCATCGGCTTCATGCATCTTTCACACGGCTACCTACGAATGGCGGATACTTTACACTATTCGGCCAATGTTGGTCAAATAATTTGGTAACTCAGAGGACGACAGTCTAATTCCAATACAAGCATTGGAACAGGCATCAACCAACAAAATTGACATGACAGAAGGGAATAGTTGGCCGGAAGGATGGAAGCGTGTCTAAATGAACATCTTTGTTGGTAGGAATCCTGCCTTCCATCCCAAGCCCTGTCATTGCCCCTTGGCCCACCTCAGCCTTGTCTGCGCGAGCCCATTTCTTTGGTGCCCTACAGTGACAGGGGAGATATTCACTGCAAAGAGACATGCGTTCAACAATGGACATACAAGTCTAGTACTGCATCATCCTAGAGAATGCAGCATGTTTTGGTACGCATGTAGCAAAGAATATTGATACAGAGACAGCTATTTTACGGGATCCATATCTCATGTTTCTATGTTACATGTCTCTATCTTTTACATGAGTATCACCAAAATACGAGGGAGAAAAATACAGTTTGGCAGTTGAATTTGAGGAAAACATCAACTTCTCGCCATTTTCTACGTGAGCATATGCTCTGCCAGGATAGAAGCAGGACACCAAGATCACCCAGAGATTGTTTGAATATCAATCCATCGAATTGAAGAAACGTGATGTCCAGGTACCAAGTTTGCCTGGGTCCATAGTTTATTTTGATACATGCATAAACGTTGCTTTTAGGTATCTGTCCATACACCCAAACATCTATTCAGTATGGTCCACACACACACAGATGTCATATCAATATGTCATATATGATTCATGCAGTATTCACTGTATCGATTGTGATGATATGTGATATCCTACCCAAACATGACACTGACATCTACAACAAAAACCCCTCGACGCACGTGTTACTCAGTCAGCCCCATGTCTTCCCCGCTAAGTTGTCCCTGAGGTTTCCAACTTCCAGTTCTCCTTGCCTTCACCAGCAATCGGAGCGGGCAGTGACACATCACTGAGGTTTCGATTGGTTGGTTCAATGAACTCACCATGGTTGGTTCAATCCTTTAGCGGACCTCTCGACCAGTTTGGTCAACTTCATCCACTCAGAATCACCTTGACTTCTACATCATCCTACATGATGGCAAAAAAGTAGTGCCACCAAAACTTAAAATCCATATCCTGGAAGAAAAGTCCTGCCTCAAAACAAATCCTGGAGAAGAACTCTCAATTTCGATGCCAAGTTTTAGAGTTAGCGAAATGCTGTTCAGGGTATTGAAGCGATTAACCTTCCAGCATCCTGACATATCATTCACCCAGGGGTGTGCTGCTATCCCTGAAAAGCCGAGGGAAACTGGGAGGTTATGCGTATTCGTATTAGCGCAATTGCCAGCTTGGATACAAGTAAATTTTGTAGCATCATTGTAATATTGTCATGAAAACAGTACCGTTGATTCCATAATATTGTATACATATATTTCTGTTGGGCCTGATCTCTAAATTCATCTGGATACCTCCTCCAGTAGATGCCACCATGTCTTGGTTCATAAGGTATAGGACCTGCTCGCCTTCCAATTGCTTCTGCTTGCGCTGCTCACGCCATGCGCGAAGATCCCGCGGCATGACGTCAGAGTCCAAAAATTCGTGCATGGTAGGGACTGAAGACGCTCTTCAATTAGTTTGCACGAGTTCCGTGAAAAGGAAGTAAAACGGACGGTGAGGGACCAAACTTGACATTTTGAATTCGTTGCATAAGAAGGGAACTGAACGAAAGATTGAGAACGGATGCCTGGGAAGTTTTGATACATAGTATCATAGTGTACATTGTCAAACTTTCAAACACGTGCTTCCAACCGAGATCCTCAGTGTTTCATGGGGGTTATGGCTGCGAAGTTGTTGAAAAAGTTTCATACCTTCCGGGGGTCAAGTACTGGTCAACAGCTTTCCACACACCGAATTTTGTGTCTTCCACTGTTTTCTCTGAGCCATGAGAAATACCAAATACTCTTGCCGCTGAAGTGACATGTGAGAGCACAACACCACAGTTATCTTTCAAAATGCCACACATATCATATCCATTCATATCCCCAAATATCCCGAAATCAGAACAAACATCGTAGCAACACTACTTCAAACGCTGGTCAGCTCTACTTTGGTCAAACAGTACAAAAGCCATGTGAACGAGGCTCTATTCAATATGACACATATCGGCTTCCAAAACATGCAACACTGTCATCATGTTTCATTATACTTTCCCCAATTTGAAACAACTTAAATCTGCACCGATCTATGTGAAATAAACTAGCCCTTGCGGTGGTTCGGGACTGGTCACATGATAGTGACCAGCTAAAATGATCCTGCTCACCTCTCAAGTCTTTCAATAGCACGGTCACAGCTCGTACCCCACAAGAAAAAACACTGGTGAGAGTGGAAGACTGTTCTTCAAATCCTAGGAGACCCGGACCTGAAACCAAATGCATCCAAAAGTGGCTGTGCCATTGATCTACATGCAATCGAGCCTGAAAGCTACGTCTCTTTGGGATATTTGTTGCCACAAAAAGTGAAAGTCGAAGACAGCACAATGGAAAACATCATTTGATTATCTCGACTCAAACGCACGTGCCAACTGGATGGAGTTGAAAACAATGACTTGTCTTTTAACATGGGCTTCAGAGAGACCTCTAAAACAGTGCTTCCGAATTTCCAAAGGATGCATGTCAATTTCAATTGGCCTTGAATTGTTGATGCTTTGGGTTTAGGGAAGTATCTACATGTTCAAAATTGTTTAAACCATTTCGAACCAATTTCTATATACTAATGAACATTAAAAATTGGACTGTATACTTGGAGGAGGGTGACTGCAAATCGGTTCCCTCCTTACCCTGAACAAAGAGAATCAACTTGACTTGATGCTCACAGTCTCCAAATCATTCGAATGGTCAAGCCAAGCACCTTCAACCCACTTCGATGTGCTTAACATCCCAAGTTTTCTACACTTACAGGCTTACAGGGAAGTTCTTCCAAAAAAACACAATCTCGGTCGAGACACTTGAGACCCTTTGGCGCCGATGAATAGCGTAGGCCAACTTTTGCTAAAACAGTGAGGCCTGGGAAAGTCCAGTTGTGAGGGGTCTTTTCCTCAAAACACTGCAAATGTTTGAACCCACTTCCATGGCTTTTGGTGTTTGACCCTTCACATTTTGGGATTTATCAAATATGGCATCTTTACAGGTTAAAGGAATCAGTGGAAAACTCTATCCTTGGCAAGGCCACTGAAAAGCAGGTTTCAACTTTCCACCGTTTCTGAGTCGAATGGAAAATCCCTGAATCTGGTATGTGTGATAAATTCTTCCTGGTGAGCAATCCAATTAAGAAAGATGCTTCCGGTTAATATGGATTTCGTTATGTACTTCTGCCCAAGATGTTGCCATAGATAATGGATTGAGGACATCCAATCAATTGCTACGCTATCCACTTGGTGGTGTCACATGTTCACTATTCAAATATATCCTTTTCCAGAACAGGCCTGTAAAGCACCTCCTTTTCATTCTGGTGATTATACTTATATATCCAGATGGATCGCTCTTTCCCAAAAATCGTCTCACAAATCTCTGCACAACAGTCCCACCTCATGGTCTGCTGCAGGTAGCAGTGAGTGAAGTATCTAGGGAGCTTCACGTATTCCAAAAGCCTTCCGAGCATGGCCAGGGTTGGCAAACTCAGCTGGATGCGCTGCTTTAAAAGACTGGGGACATACTAGCATACTATGCTCAAATTCAATCTAAAGCTAATTTTGAGGTTAAACACCAAAAAGTCGGTTCTAGTACATAAGTTTGGAAACTTACAAGCTGATAAACAGTTTCCATGCTGAATTGATCATGTATAACTAGATTGTTTCAGAGGTGAATCTGAGAGGCTCAGGAGTTCCTATCCCACAATTCTGGACGCTGATCTTCCGATCGTCCTGGACAGATCACTTCCTATTAGTTCATTGGGAGGGTATGTCCAGCACATGCACTTCAATCTCAGCCTGAAGACCCTGAAATAGAGAAGCTCCTATGACTTTTGATTTCATGATCAGAATATTACCCATGCCAAGTGTACAAGCATTGCAGCCGCCATCGACTTCTTTAAAACAAGTGCACGGGACTGATGCCTCCGATGGCAAGCAAAGTCGTTCTTTAGCAGTTTGATGTGCAGTATATAGCTGCTAGATAAAGTGGGGGGGGGGCAAAACTAAATGATCGCAGGTCAAACAGTAGGAAAACAAAAATAATTCAATGGACATGCAGTATATCAGTATGATATGTTATGATTCATATATGTACATCATAAATAAACATATACGCTACATATAATTCTATATAAGCTGCTGCACAAATGCTACAACAAGTCTGTCGCGATGGTGAGTGGAAAGAACTCTGGATGTGTGGGCATTTGTCTTCGTTTGTTTGTTTCTTTGCTTGTTTGTTTGCTGGCTGGCTTGCTTGCTTGCGTGTTTGTTTGTTTGTTTGTTTGTTTGTTTGTTTGTTTGTTCGTTCATCTTGTATGGTATGTACTGCAAAACTGCAAACAATCAGTGGAATCACAAAACTTCAAACAAATCAAGATGACAACAACCAGTCCCGAGATCATCGTTGGACAGTAAAGTGAAAAATTCAACAGTCGATCCGTCCTATACCCTCCTAAACTAGAACAGCCCCCCAAATATGTTGGGAAAGCTACTGTCCTTTCGGGGCGACATCTATTCATGGGTTGTGTCAGTGCTGAAATCGGTTGCATAATCGATTCAACAAACCTGGCCGCAGTCAATTTCCCTCATGATGGCACCCAGGCAATTTGAGCGGAAGAGAAACGTCGTAGAGGTACCTTCAACCACGGAGATAAACATGATGGGGGAACGCCAAACTGGAACAGGAGTTGATGGTTGGAAAATAGAAACCGAAAGACATCTTTTCCAAATTGAAAGTGGTGAAATTCAAAGAGCATTACCCAAAACAGATCTCGCTGTCTATCTTTAATGGGAAACTTGGCAAATTCTGACAAAGCACATTTGTGGTTCGTCAGGGATGCAAGCCTGTAAGTAATAGTAAGTACGAAATTGCTGGTGTCATGGCACAGGGTTGCATTCTGCGTTCAAAAGGTGTTGCCACCGATCTAAAGGCTAGTTTCAGAAAAGCAAGTTGCTCAAATCTGTGAAACCATAGCCGTGTGAATGTTCAAGATCTGCTAGGTTGCTGGTACCCCATAGTGGATACCAAGTGAAGGGGCTGTGATGGGCTGAAATATATCCACTTTTGGGTGGGACAAGCTCATGTAAAGAAAAACAATCAGTGCTCCTTGACACATATCTCATTTGACCTCCAGGAAATGTGGGCTTAGAGTTTGAGCGGAGGTTAGCCGGTTAGCAATACAAGAAAAGCCTTTATACCATTGCTATGGAAAGAACTTTGGAAGACAAAACACCCGCTTCAACACGTCCATGACCATCAAGAATGGTTTTTACCTTCGTGGTCAACTGGCTTGTGAGGTCTAAAGTCTGAAGTGGGAAAAAAAACATCTTGTGAATTATGGTTAGTCAGTTAGTCAAGGAAAAAGTCAGACTCATTGAGAATAGATCTGATTATCAACGTGTCGGATCCAAAGGGCACAAGCCATCAGCTCCATCACATCGTTGGAGCTCAGCGATGGCCTTCGAAATTCAGGAGATTTAATGATGGAATCCCTCAATTCAGCAGTTTTTTAATAGGCTATTGTAGGCTACAATTTCACAACAAGCTGTATGATTGTGTATGACTTTGCAAGCTAGAATCTTGATCTTTACATCAATCTTAGCAGGCAAAGGAAGCGTATCTTGTGACTCGCTTATAGTTACGGTAGAAAAATGCAGCAAACAAACATATTGAAACTTCTTCTGACCTACATCAACATCAATTGCTCGCACAAGGGGGTTTTCGCTTCCTGCACTTGCTGACCACCAAGGTGACCCTGATTGAAAATCCTTCACTATGAAAACGGCACTCCTACTCGACCATATACCCATGAAAGGCAACATAAGACATAGACCAAACTCATTGCAACAAATATCTCAAGCTCAGAAGCTCACCTAAATGAAAGTGGCGACATGTCCCATCTCTTTGAATCAGGACTCAAGCCATAACAACTCCAGCATACACTCGAGCTTGGGACGTCAAAAGACTACAAAAAGACTACACAGGATAATCCCAAACTATACTTACGTAATCTCATTGCTTATTGAGCTGACTCAGTTGACCCCTCCTTCTCCAACTGTTTTCGCCTATTCAATTTTGATGAAGATTCCCGTTTCCTCAAAAAAAGGTTGCGCAAAAATACAGAAGGTCAAAAGGTACTGTGGTTCTTCCCAGCTCTCCACTAGCTTCTCCCAAAAAACGGTTTGACACCTCTGAGAGCCTCATCAGCTCCACCTGGTCCTTGCAAAACAAGCAGGAAATGAGACATCTTCGGTGCTGGAGATACTGCTTGGTTGGTGGGTTGCCCTCATAGAATAACACGTCATCTTGTGGTTGTTTGATGCTATTTGCTTTCCTCCAAAGAATCAAATCCACAGGTGGTGCCTCCGCATCCTGTGGCCGATGTGCCCGGAAGTTGCGAAACACAGCCACCTGCAAGGCCAACTCTGAGGGAATAGAGAGAAATTTGGTCGGGAAAGATGCAATGCTGCAAGGGTAAAGGTGGAATGGGCACCAATGAAAATGATGAGAACATCCTTCAACTTTGCTCTGTCACTGTGATGCTCAACAGGGACCCGACTACTCACTACACAGTTTCTTTTCATACTATACTATATCAATTGTTTATCAATGTTATTCCATTGTTTCTCATTCCTTGTCATGTCCATCTAGGTTCATCCGGTGTTTCATCCATTCCCGACATGGAGCTGAGTCCTGGACCATCTTCTCACCGAAGTGACGACTGAGAAAATCACGGGAGAGGTTGCAGGTCTCTTTGGACCTCGAAGCTCAGCATGGAGACCTTTATTTCTTGAAGAAGACATGTCATACATACAAGATATGTATCTATGTAAATTATATACACTATAAACACTATATCAATATTTTTGCTTTCCAAAAATGGTGGTGCCAATGGAAAAGAATCTTTCTAATGGTAATTGTAATGTCTTATTTCATGGGATTTCAACATCCTTGCCAACAAATTAAAGGACAAAGCTGTGCGGAACAGGCATCAAGGAAGGTACATTGCCTAAGCAGAAAGGAATTGTGCTGCAATGCTTATCCAGACTGACGACTTAGGCTACAATGCACAAGCGAATCTGTAGAAATTTGGTGTCCCATTTGGCAACTAGTTGGATCAAGTTGGTAAATTCAAACCAGCTAAGAAATTCTGAAATTCACATCCGTCCAGAATATAGAACTGGAGAACCATCCACATGTTTGAATAATATGGCTATGTATATGTATATATATATATATAGCTCTTAACGTCTCACCATGTGCCTCAACCCTCCCAACACCACAGTCGAGAGACACCAAGTGAGGCCCTAAGCCTTCGATGATCAAAGGCCGCCCAGGCCGGATGAAATCACGCCTTAGTCGGGGTTTTGATGAGTCGCGTTCATGAATCAAAGTTTGTGAAGAATTGGGTGGCTGCGTTTTTGGGAACCTCAAAGCTTCAATTCCGGTTATATCTTTAGGTTGAGGCACCTGCCGTCGATGTACAATGTACAGGGGTGCACATTCCAATTTCGTGTCCACACCTCATGGTACCTGCACGCTGTTACTAGTTCTAGTAGAACTGATGCTGACACAAGTACTCCTCCAGTTTAATCAGCGCACCCCTCCCAGAGGGCAAGTGGATTTACAAGTACATACTTGGGTGCTAGTCACACCTAAGCAGAATAAAGCATTCTTCCAACCTGCAGGATCCCTTCATTTACAGCCATTCGGCCATGGAACCGACATGCCGCAAGGCTCAGGGTGTGGAATGCACGTCGATGCAGTTGCCATGACCTTTGGACGAGTGGAGGAACCTGTGGATCTGGCAACTACAGTCCTTCTACAAATAACGCTCTCAAAATCTAATTGATACAAGTGTCCAACCAGAATCTTGGGTATGAAATTAATGAAATATTGTTTTTGGATTATTTTGGGGGGGGCCGCCTGTCTTTTTTCAGTGTCTGATACACATCACCTCCAAGCCTTCAACATCTAACGTTCTGTCCCCATGTCACCTTCGGCAATCCCCAAATAATTGGCATATTACAAGCGGCTTACATCGCCTGTGTCAACATATGGCCCTCTTTCTGACCGGGACACCTTTTTGACAAATGGGTTATGGAAGATATTGCTTTGGGGGGTCCAGTCTTTCATGACTCCAAGGAACTATTTTCGATCGACCCCTCTTTACTAAATTGGCAAAACTGTATATTCACATATTGTATTCAATATTCATATTCAAAGATAAGATATGATGTGTGATGATACAAGTACGTGTTCAATTGCGTATGTACATCGGGATCGAGCACAAATACAGTAAGGTCGATAAGCTGCATGGATGCAGGCCATCGCAACACCGCAAAGGACTTACCAAAGTAAGGCACTCCAGTGTACAAAGCCTAGCATGCTCCCTGATACAACCTGCTTAGTAGGGAATAATCATGCATTGCAAATCCTTGTAAGGGGGCTTGGAAAGGGCCAATGCTCAACACAAATTCACCACGACCGTAACACAAAACTCGGGTCTTCGGACGTCTCTTCACCCACAAGAGTCGGCTTGGGCACTTCCTTTGTGAACTCTTCCGGGATAAGCCTACCAGGCAGGACAGGGCTGCTTGAAGGCAGCTAACAAAGCAAATGTTTTGGCACGCTTCAGCATATCTTCACACACCTGACATATGAAAATGACACAACATGACAACATCACCTGGTGCCGCATATACCGTGATCCATCATGATCCACTATGATTTGCTGTGACATAAATTCTCCCCTTCAACCATGGTGGGTATACCCGCCTTAGCAACTCAGGTCGCTTTTCCCGTAGAATCTCTAGAAATGCTCGCGCCTCAAGGCATGAAAATCAAAGCCCATGTCCCATGTCCAAGGCTCAACATTGGAAAGGAAAAAAGCAACAAAATGGAACTCTGGAACTCTTTTCGCCCTTTTGGGTGGTGCATCTATTACTTTGCTCACTACTCCCAAAAAGACATCTCTCTCGTAGGGAATGGGCCCGATGACAGAGAAGGACGAGGCTGGGCCCCCCACAAAGGCTGGATCACTACGGCTCATCTCTGGAAAGACCTTAAGCAGCTGCACTGAGCCAGGAAGGAGTGGTTGGTTGGTTATAGTTATGATGGCAAGCTTCAATCAAATTAATGAAATAAAACCATGAAAAGGCAAACATTGCAAAAAGAGATGATGATACAAACACAAAGAGATCAATGTAATTATGATCATTCTTTGCAACCTCCACTGTCTAATGCCCCACAAATCCATTGGGTGTGTTTGTGTTGAAACACTTTCATTTTGAGGGAGCAGCTTTGGAACTGTCAAGGACTCTCACCTCAGATCTCTGAGCTTTCCCACGAAGTCCAGAGTCTCAGCTGGAAAGATATTGCGTGTACAGGCAATGGTCACATCCTGGGGATCGCAGGACAAGTGGCCATGAGAACATCACTGGAAGATGTCCCGAAATCTCTTCATTCAACTGATACATCTCCAACAAGACACAAAATATGTTAGCCATCCAAAACCATCCAGCTGGATATGGGTTGTAAACCATACCATGCAACGCCACCTCGGAAGTGGGCAAATTCAAGGTGGCATGCCACCAGCCGGAAGGCACAAAGATCTCAGTGGGCAAACAGGTCGTCCCAAAATCAGGATGAAAGATTACCAAGAACTGACTGATGGACCACAAAAAATTGAGGTGCCAAAAAAAATAAAATCTTCCAAACCCTAGCTTTTAATGGGAAAGCTGTTGGTCTTGGGGAGGGAAGAAACAATGACAAGATCCAGAAGATTGAACCAATACTTCATGCTACAATTCATTGGATTCCATGGATCTATATCATGATTCAAGGAAGGGGTTTTGAAACCGACATGGTCAACAGGTGTGAATAGCAACTGGTTGGGGAATTTAGCAGCCAAAGAAGTGACTGAACAAAACATGCTGGACGAGGACAAATCTTAGGTGGCTGAAAAGTGGAAAAAATGTCAAACGACTTAGACTAGACTAGACCATCTGCAATCAACTCATACAATTCCAGGCGTGTGAAATGAATTGTAAGACAAGGAGGCACAACAGGCTATTAACCTTTCTTCTAACACACCACTTTTATGTGGCATCAGTCTTTAATTTTTCTGGTGACAATAGGTGGTGTCATCCTACAGCCGGGATACATTCTATCAAAAGACCGGAAAGAGTGGGTGTTCAAGGAAAAAACAAGGAAGGTTATGCCGGCTATGCCTATGAGAATCTATGTCTAATAACCGTGCATCAACTTCAACAACCACAAGGGGTCGGTGGGAATTTGATATGATCGCAGGGAGGCTGAGGATCAGGACAGTATCTCCTGAGCATTGGACGATATCAACCTGGTTGCTTGAGTGACGGAAGTGTCACCCCAAGCTATGGAAAAAATGGTTTCCGGGGTCTAAGGCAATCTCGGAAAAACAGTTTTTTAACTAGGGATGCTCATACAAAAAGAGATACAACTTTCGTCCTAGAATGGGGTTGAAGAAATTGAAGAAACCTTGGATAAATTTTCCATGGTTTCAACGAGGTGATTGCTTGTCGATCCAAGACAAAGGGAAATTAGGCGAAGTCTGTCGGAAGACAGACGAAAGCCGCCAACAAGAATCCAAAACCCAAGAGATCTATGTGTCCAAGGACCCAATTGTGTATTGCACTTCTTAAGCATTGCCATACTCGAAACATACGTCAACCACGAATTTGGGATCACGTGGCATGACATCACTACACGATGATCCTCCGACTCAGAGCTATTTGGAAGTTGGAGACTATCGAGAATTCGCTACCTTATTGGACCAAACGAATTCGATGGCATACCAGAATCTTTGACCAAGGTGAATTCAAAGCATTCCTGGAGAGTTCTTCTGTCTCAACAATCACATACCGTGAGGTCAGACTCTCCTTCCAACCCTGGACATGAAAGCTTAAAAATTGAGTCCGTAAAAGACTGTTTTGCCTGGACAAATGTAAATCATGGACTACTGTGATTAAACAACTGATTCAACATGGACATTTTGCTCACTGAAGCACGAGTTTGGGAGGAACAGTCTGTCCAGACCACCACCTTTCGAATCATTGAGTTCCCGCACCATGCCTAGATTTTTGGCAGCCAAGTGCGGATAGTGATCCACCCACCAATACGCTGGTGGTCCGCCATCCTGCTGTCAGCCCGACACAAGTCCAATTTCAGGATGCGACACCCTGGAACCACACTTGGACTGACGTTGCGCACTTTGACTTTTCAGCATTTTAACCCGGCAGTCGCGTGGCACGCCAGTGCCTTCAGTCACCTTCCAAGCAGTGCCATCTGCATCATACTCAGTATCAACATCGCGGCCATACTTCTCAGAGTAGAGATCCTTGACCACTGACAGCATCTGCTCCAACCTCTCCACGCGAAGGTCTCTGGCAACACCAGTGCCAGAAGTCTGAGTTCAAGGAGTTCCATCAGCATCATAGTGAACACTCGTCCACCTCCTGATCATACTTTTGCTGGCACAGCTGCTTCACCTCTGCCAACTTTTGCTCGAAGCGCTCAACCCCGCAGGCGCGTGGCACGCCAGTGCCTTCAGTCACCTTCCAATCAGTGCCATCTGCGTCATTTTCAATATCAACATCGCGGCCATACTTCTCAGAGTAAAGATCGTTCACCCCTGATAGCATCTGCTCCAACCTCTCCATGCGAAGGTCTCTGGCAACACCAGTGCCAGAAGTCTGAATCCAGTGAGTTCCATCAGCATCGCAGTGAACACTCATGTCTTCCTCGTCCACCTCCTGACCACACTTCTGCTGGTACAACTGCTTCACCTCTGCCAACTTTTGCTCTAAGCCCTCTCTACTCTGCGAAGGTTGAGCGCTTCGTGTTGCAATACCTTGGGTACGGATACATTTCCATCCTAGATTGACCCCAACCTCAACCCCCCCATGCCCTGACCGGCGAGCAAGCTCAAGCAGTCTGGACAGCCCTGGGCAACCCTGACTGGCGCCCCGCACCCAGAATGTCCATAAACACGTTGAAATCCAAGAGCCTTGCGGTTGCGAGGCCTTGGACTTCAACATGTTGATGGACACCCAGCTGTATCCGTACCCAAGGTAATGCACCTTCACCTGGACAAGATTCGATGTTTCCAGGAAGCTGTTCTGAACACGTTGTATCTAAAGTAAAGCGAACGTGGTTCCAAGGAGAGAAACATTGGAAGTATCATGAATCATGAGTTACATCTTGTCGAAATATTTCGACTGACATGATGTTTAATTCTTTTTTTATTTTGTGCAAGTTGCTGGCGTCTTCTTCCTCTTGGCCGAGGTGGAAAGTAAAACCACCTCGCTTGCATGGAATGATCTTCCATACTTGGCATGAAGCTTCATACCGACTGACAGGTGCCCGACCATGGCGAAACGTCTGACAGTTGTTGGCTTAAAGCAAGAAATGCAAAAGAAACTCGCGGAGTCGCGAATTTTTGCCTTTCTTGCTTTAAGCCAACAACGATTTCGTGGCAGCACAGCTGTTCTGAAGTAATGTCCGAGTTCACAACTTCTGTTCACAAACCAAAGAACGATACATGATTAAACATCTCCGATCAAATTGGTCCATGCATGTTACATGTTTGATGGCTTCTGGCTTTGGCTTCTATTCAATTCAAGCATTTTCAACACCAAATCCTTTTGGAACTTTCTAAGCAACTCGTACTGAGTCACACATTGCCAGTGAAAGACTAGCGTGCCGGCGTTATGTGAGGCTTGGCTGGTCACTTGATCTTCAAAGGCTGGTGACAGTGATGAAAATGCCCGAAAAATGGTGAACAGTTGCAATTGTATCCAACGTTGCATCATCTCAAAGTAAAAAAAGAGCGTTGGAAAATGAGAAGAGAAGCCCAATTGAACCAAAATCAAAACACTCAAAATATGTTCTGGTTAGTATGCATTGCCTCCACAGCAAACCTCAGCTCCTATTGGGTAGGCTGGTTATGGCTGGTGTCGTATTACTCAGCACTGATGGAAACACACCAAGGAAATCTTCCTTGGAGGGGTGAGTAAATTCCTTGAAGAGCTCAGAACAGTTGGTTGGTGCTTCGCACGGGTGAAAACTGCGCAAACTCACCGTCGATGATCACGTCGAATGTAAAAAAGCACATATGCCGTTTCAGAGCTTCTGCAATTCTTCTTGCACCCAGCTACTATCACCACCATCCTCCCCGGAGCCCCACGTCACCACCTGCAGTGGCTGCAATGCCCGAAAATTGTTTATATAATTAGGGGAAGCATCACTTGGGATCTAGATACAGCGAACTTGGAAAATCTAGGTTGCCTGGTGTAATGGACATCTGGCCCGAGGGTTATTCCATTGAAGTATCCGAAGCTCAACAAGTTCCCTGAACTGCTATGACCCCATATCCGGATTTTTGTGTACTGACTGCAAGGCCTCTAAGGGCTCTGATTGCTTAGGAGCATTCACTATGCCGTTGTATCTTGCTAAAGTATAAGCATTGCAAAACTTCAGTAATTGAATCCGTGCAAAAGAGGTCTACAAGGGTTGCCAAGTAAAGAAAAGAAACTCGCCCAGGACCCAAACCAATTTCTGCAAACACATGACTACAATGCCATGTCACGCGAGCACCTTCGCTACACTACGGGCCCACAACCACACTGCCCCAAACAAGCACTCCCAAGAAGATCAACATGTCATTTTGCACCATATATATATATTACACATAAATACATAGTTTCACCACCCTTCTCCTATTAAAGGTTGATGCGTTTTACAAGGTACTCGTCCATCTCGTGTCACCGCTGCAAAGGCGCTTGCTGTTGCTTGTATCTGCTGTACCTAACACTTTCAGCAGAAGTGTCGGTCGGTTAAGCCGCCAGCGAGTGTGTGGATTCGACCATGAATTACCTACAAAAACAAAAAACAGAAAACTGCCGAGGCAAACCTTCACCCTTTTTCGTAGAGAATTCGCTGTAGCGTACCCAGTCGAATGGTGATGTTGTGGTAAATTTGTGAAAATATATGTCTTCAGTCTTCAGGCATCGTGATCTAGGATGTACTGTAATGATTTGGGATGATTAAGCTAGGCCTAATCCAAGCTGCTTTATCAACACAAGGTGATGAATTGCAAATTCTCACTCGGGCAAGATAAGACCAACCTATACTACACCAGCCACATGATAGATGTGTGTAAATATATAAATTTATATTTATGAGCACACTACACACATACACACTGTCTTGTTGGAAAGACCATTTATACTTCCAACCAAGAATCTGGATGAACTATCTATATTCAAGCTAAAGTTGTCAAGTTAACGAATTCCCATCTAAACTCTGAAAAACCACTGATGATTGCCAAGGTCAGGAGACATTTCGTCAAAGCTTATCCCTTCCATGCGCCTCTTTCAACTGTTCTTGCACTTTGCTGCCATCCACACCCCAGGTCACCACCTTAGGGAAAGCCCCAATTCAGCGACTAGTGGTATCTAGTGGTAGTGGATGGTGATGGCGATTGGCAATCATAGCAAATTCGAAGTCATGACTATTAGAAGTTTAAAAAAAGTAGAAGAAGTGTAGAAAAAACAGTACTTTAAAAAAAAGCAAGTAAGGTAAAGTATACGAGAAAGAAATGTATAGGAATTAGAAACAGTCGCAGTAGCAGCAGGAGCAGTAGTAGTAATAGTCGGAGAAGGAGTCAGAGTAGGAATAGGAGTAGCAGTAGTCATAGTCGTAGTCGTAGTCGTAGTCGTAGTCGTCGTAGAAGTAGTAGCACTAGTACTGGTAGCAGTACACTAGTAGTAGTAGTAGTAGTAGTAGTAGTAGTAGTAGTAGAAGTAGTAGTAGTAGTAGTAGTAGTAGTAGCAGCAGCAGTATTGTAGTAGTACCTGTTGTACTACTGGGTAGAAGTGGTTGTACTAGTAGTAGTAGCAGTAGTAGTAGTAGTAGTAGTAGTAGCAGTAGTAGTACGAGAATCAACAGTAGAAGTAGAGTGCGTGAAGGACCCTACTGTCAATCTGGAACGTGCACTTCTGTAAGTTTGAAGATAATTCTAATGATTGGGCTGGTACTAACTGGCCGGTGGAAGCCAAAGTTTTGTTGGACTGTTGGCGCCTTTCACACTGCGGGATGTCTCATATAAAAGGACGACTAACAAAGTATATAAAAGTATAAAAGTAAATGTTGTTGGAAAAGAAGATTGCTTTCACAAACATTCGACAAATTTCAAAGTTCGTGTCTCATATCTGAAGCAAATAGAGCTATATTTACTGGAGATCATCTTCAACTAGATCTGTTCCCCGACAAAAACCAAACATATAACATCAATTCTCATAGTTCCAGCTGACAAACATGAAAACATCACCAGTTTTGCCGAAGCAAAATGGGAAGTCGCCGTGCCATTGGCCCTGATGGCTGCAAATGCCCGCGCTGTAGATTGAATCTGCACCACATCTGTGAGTTGCTTGGCCACTGTGCCTCAGAGAGGCTGCTGACTCAGAACGCACTCGAGGTACAGAATACTTCAACTTCCAAATTCAAACTCTCAACAGCCTTCCAAAGCACAACATGTGGGATGAAGTATTTCAGTTTATGGTCTGCTATGACATGTTTCATCTTTATCAGTTTCACGAACCTCTTGTTCCAGGTTACAGCTGTTTCCGCCACACTCAGGATGACCCCAGGTAATGACTTGCCCATCCTTCCGCAACGCAGTAAAGGCTCTTGAAGATGACTGAATCTCCTGATCTGCTAAGGCTCATGGCCCCATTAAGGCTGAGGTTGGAAACAATTTAAAGGATATATTACAGTTGAAGGGGTCTGTGACTTGGTCATACGGAGAGATGGACTCCCCAGTTTCTTCAGTCATGTGAGAACTAAACATGACTAATTCCAGTCATTTCACTTAGGCATCTCAAAATCATGTGGTCAACGACGGAACGTGCGTGCTACTCTCCTTGTGAAGGATGTGTATTAGGTCAGTCTTACCATGGCGGATCAAACTCAGACACCGAAACCATCAAGTATCACATGAGCGATCAACATGTTTTACCAAATTTGACATATAGCTCTGCAACTCCCAACTCGCTATAAAACTGTCAATAATATCTCACAATGAATCAGTAAGACCAGGAAGTGAAGTACTGAGGTACCTTTGTGATCGCTTATCAAATCACCATGTTCAGCTGGTATGATTGTAAATCACAGACTTCACAGGTCTCCTGCACATTGATCAACTGCTCCTTCACGTCATCACTATCTCCACCGCTCTGCCTATCTCCCCAAGTGACCACACGGCCATCGCCTCCTGAGCAACTTTGGGAAAACCGTCCCAATGTGTTTGTTGCAGTTGGGTGGCTGTATCATTACGTTTAGAGGGTCAATTTCCAGATTCCATTTTGTCAAAGTTGGAAAGTCCCATACTTTCAATATGTCTCAGTCTCACCACAAACAAGGCCAAAGGGAATATGTAGAGCAATTTCGGGACAAATTCCTTGCAGCTATGGCTCTCAAGGCGGCAAAAGCCTGCCAAGTTGATTGGATCTTCACCACCAACTGCAATTGATCCTTCCAAAGAGGAAACGCCACGCGGGTGCTGCATGTTGAAGGTTCCTATGATTTTTTGTTGCAAAGAATGTTGCAGATTTGTTGTTTGGTGCTCTGTTTTGCTTTGTCAGTTCCCAACAAAAGCAGTCTGCCAAAATGGTGCACAGCAAGGAATCCCGATTGAAAAGATTCCTGGTGGTAGGTCAAGAGCACAAGGGCAGGTGACTTCGAAGGTGACCAGTTCCCAAAGAGCTTCTTCCCTCAAAAAAGAAACATGCTTCATATCTTCCAAACAAAGGAATAGGATGATACTGCAGGCATGACTGCAATACCTTCCAGGAAGAGTTCTAACTCCATGACTCACAACTGAAAAGTGATGCATGCTCGTGCTTTCTCTTTCCGAAATACCTGGTATAGAAACACAATCATGCTCGAGTTTATGATAGTCTGCAATTGTCGCATGCAAAGAGATTAGCTGCTGTCACTGTGTTTTGGTTTCATGAATTCTATGTATAGTATGTACTGTAGGCACTGTAATCCACTTTCGTTGGTCCTAAGTGCGTGAGCTGACCGGTTTTTCACCGGTGGCTATTCATGCAATGCTTTTGGATGCTTTTGGTGCATTTCGCTGTCGTCTAAAAATTCATCCAGCAGTAAGTCTCAAGGAGTGACACCACGTTGTCCTGGACCTTCTGGCTATCGCCCCCACACTCAGCAGAGCCCCAGGTTAGAACACTGCCGTTTCTGCGAAGGGCAGCAAAGGCGCGGAAGGAGGAGGCAATCGCACCTGGCCAAAGTTGGCTGAGTTGAAACAGGTTACTGTAATGCAAATCCAAACTGGGTCAACTTGCTATATCAGTCTGCGTCGTTCGATTCTGGATCAAAGGAGGGGCGTTGCAACCAACCGTGCTGTATAAACATGTGGAACGAGATACAGTATGTCAGTATGTATTCTACAATTCTATTCTGTAATGGCTTATATATTGTCTAAGCTAAGAAATTGCTGGGAGCTTGAAAAGTAAATCCTGAATATTTTAGCATTATATTGTTCAACTTAGGCGCTGATCTTCTCTTGAGCCAGCACTTCTTCCATGTCTGCACTGGCACCGTAATCTTCATTGCCCCAAAGTACCACGCTTCCGTCTCTGCGAATTGCGGCAAACGCCTGTCCTCGTGGATGGGAGGATGTTGTCGTCTCTGCCAAGACTGAAAACACAGTTGCTGCTCAATACAAGACCATCCAAGAACAATATTGAAAACAGAACTTATTCAAGGCGCAGAAGATGGTGCTTGCCAGCAAGTTCATACTGTGAAAACTGAAATGGTTTAAGCTTCCACCCAAGATGCGTGTGGCTTGGATTTGCTGCACTTCCCGAAGATGTTGTTGGCTGCGGCAACCAGCCCCGCCTCCGAAGGAGGAGCCCCAGCAGATCACGCGGCCATCATCCTCAGTCGAAATGTGCAAATGTAGGCATCTACAGAGACAATCCAACTTGTGAATGCATGTATTCAATCCATTCAAACATACAATGTTCAGAGTTCAGACTTCACAAACGCAAGTTACTAGATGAAGCAAAATGTAAGAAAACCATCATATGGAAGTGCAACATAAACACCTGATTGGAACCATGTGAAAAACAGCAGTTTCCAACTTCCCAATCTCCAACCAGCAACCGTTGTGTATCTTTAATGGCCCCAATATCATTCCTCAAGATTTTGCCAAAGATTCCAAAATCGCGGCAAAGGCCGAGTCAGAGGCCTGAATGGCTGAAACCTGGCACTGCTAACACGTCGCAGCATGGATTGAGATGAAAAAATCTCATCTAAATCTAGGCCAGTGCGAAGGGTAGGGTCATCCTGCCTCAAAGTCCCTTCGAATCTTCGGGTTGTTTGAATTGTTCAGTATCACTCAGTGTCCTGCATGAAACACTTGAAAATAATCACCGCTGTTTTCTGAAGTATTTGGGTTAGAATCACATATTCATTCAACAAATATGTATTGCATTGTATTGCAACCCGACACTACTGTTCATATCTTTTACAAAACAATCACGGGCCTTCCACTGGAACAGTCACCTTCTTCAAGGTGATTCGGTTTGGTTAGGCGATGAGGAATTGTAGCATCAGCACTGGGTACATGGTTTACATAGTCTTGATTGATCCTTACCTTCCTAAGCCTACATTGCCTGCGCCAGGCCTGCCCCCGTTCCGAGCCTTCCATAGCTGCTCCTGCACCTCCTCACAGTCTCCACCAGCCATGTAGTCGCCCCATGCCACCACACGGCGCTCAGTGCCCACGATGGCTGCGAATGCACCTCCGGAAGGCGGAACTGGGATGAAAGTGTGGATGTGGATGTGGATATCAGGAGGAAACATGAAAATCCTTGAAATCATGAAAATGCATGCAAAGTTAAGGGAATTTCAGGAGAAGGGAAAGTGATATACATTTCCACAGGAATCTTTCTTGCAAATGTCACTCTTACCTTCTCAACTTATAATTCGAAAACCTGAGCACCATGTATTTCTGCATTGGCCGTAGACACCCGCAGGGGCCATTCCGTTCTGGTTGGTTGATCAGAATTATACATAGATAGGATGCTTCCGTTCCTTAGAATCCTTGCACAGCCCGGCAACAAAGACGCTGTGACAATATAAGCATGCATACAGTACCCGGGCGTACACAGTATGGAATGATGGATTCAAGATAGGGTCTCTACTGTTCAACTCGAGTTCAACATGTATCATGTCTTCTTTGTCGGGGTGACGTTGGCTATCTATATGATTCGATCTTAGCGAAGTATTGAAAGTTGAGTGTCATCCATGTTGAGCACATATATTTAAAGAAGATAGGCTACTGTAGCCATAATCGGCCAATTCTGCCCCGGAAAAAAAAAACACAAAAATCATCAAACATCCTTATCTCAATCTCACTCCTATCTCACCGATTCATTCGCGACAATCTCTTCCAAAAAACCCGCAACATATCCAACATCATCCAACCTCCCTTCACACTTCTTCCCCCAACCCTGCGTTTAGCTGGACAAATCCAACCTGCAGACGCTTGGATCTCCTTTACATCTTTCAACTCCTCTTGAACGAAGCTGCTCCCGCCACCACAGGAAAGATGACCCCACGTCACCACCCTACCATCCTGATGATCAGCCACCACGGGACAAATGGCGGACGACCCTTGGGCCAAATATGTTTTGTTGCAGTAAGTACACAAGAACCCTGTCAATGAATCAGATTAGCCAGAAAATCATGGCCTGTGTCTTCATGTGTTTTCCGCCTTTTTCACATTTACGTTTATGCGACCTGAGTTACACCAGCCCTGTGGCTCTTTGGTGTTTAGATGGTTCCTTCATTTTCTTTCCACAGCTGCCAGTGAGTGCGATGTCATAATGTCATAGCCAACAAGTCTTCAGAAAAGTAAGGACTCCTTTCGCAATGTATTTCTTGAAAGGATCTAGAATATCCATGCAAACATCATTCTCAAATATTCCCTACCAGTAAATATGCACATCTGAATTTTTTTCAATCACATGATTCGCATGATTCCTCATGAAACTTCCTCAAAGTGTCGAGGTGCCTGCAGCAGTGCCGCGAAGGCTCGCCGCGTCGCGCGTCGCCGCCTGCAGCCGCATCACCCCAGGCTACCAGGCCATCACTGCAGAGGGCGAAAGCAGATTCCGTAGAGGCCAGCCTTGCAACGCTTCACTACGTCTATCGAGTCTATCAGCCTTGGGTGAAATATTGACGTTTGTATTGTTTGTATGATGATGTATGATGATGTATGATGTATCACGTTTGGTTTGTATGATCATCATGTATATCGTATACATACTTAAGGCATGACCTGTGGCTGGTACGAGCAGTACCAAAGACTACAAATGGCTGAGGATGTTTCGGCTTGTTTTCGAATTCTGGGTATCAATTTTGGTGGTCCATGATTTTGAGGAATACACCCATGAAACAATGGCACTGTGTTTCTTTGTTCGTGTGAAGTTGCTGGGCAAAGAAACTTGAAGGCAAGTCGAGTATACAAGAATAAGATAATAACAATGATGGCCCCACTTTTCCTGTTGTAGCGTATAAGCTTGCCACGAAACATGGTTCTTGGCGATGGCCCGTCATGTGAATATTGCATTTAGAGTTTCATGCGGTGTGTCCGCTGTGGACTTACTGGAGTTGTCTCCACATGTTTCTTGAAATCCACAGGAAAGCTTCAAACATCTTCAACAATCAAAGGCTCCTGGGAGTTTGCACAATCGCGCTGATGCTATCTCCATCTTCAATGCTCTCCTCCTCCAAGGTCTTCTTTGAGTCCAATAATCGACCATCCAAAGAAGTGAGTCTCAAAAAACGCAAGGAGAAATACCTGCAGCGAGGACCGAAACTTGTTCTCCCGTGGGTCTTTGCAGATCATGCTTTCCTGTCCATCACCCATGTCACACCGAAAGAAACAGTGACAAAACCTTGGTCCCGATTTTTTAAGTATTTGTTGTGCTTCCTTCCCACCTCTTAGATTCGAGATTTATCCAATAGAAACAGGCTCTTTGTTGGTAAAACCTCGCAGTCAGAATGTGGATTCTTAATCAAATCCTGTGGATTCAAGTCACAACTCTTCTTGAGAGGAAACGTTGCCTCTTTCTTTTCGGGGGAGTTGTTTGTCATCCAGTATCAACTCGCAACTTTTGAAGAGCTTGCTGCAAGCCACTCTTGAATTTCACGTTTCAGACTTCCAACAGTTGAAGTCGCATTCGTCTGAAGCATACAGCTTCGGCCACTGGCCAAGCACACCGAGATTTCCATGGCCATTTGATTCAAGCAAAACGAGACAAAGACATCCGCACAAATCCACCAAATGAGGCTGCAAACTCTGAGTTGGTCGTTTCCATAGGTCTTCTTGCTCCTGATCTCAAAACCTTCATGACAATGTAAAACAGTGTGACATGATGTAACCGTTCAGGGAACCTTCGTGTATCTCCTTTACCCAGTGACCGGTGCAACAATGTTTGCCTGGTCTCAACTTCACTGGATGAGTACCACTTTTTTTGCTGTGTTTGTGCCCAGGTCCAGCAGGATCAAAAATCAACAAGAAATGCACTCTCAGGAATCATCTCTTTGGACAGGTGGGATGAATACAAACTTGAAAATCTTGAAATGTAAAAACACAGGCCTGGAGAAAGTGACTTCTTGCAAGTCGTAATTGGCGTTGTATCATCTTAGTATGCTTTCGAAAACATTAATGTTTCTTGTCAATCATCTCAGGCCATTCCCGAGCGTTGCACGGTGTTGCGGGTGTATCAACGATGTTGAAGATGGTGAGCAGTGATCAATTCACCAGAAACTTCTCTTTTGCATTTTCACTGGTTTTCACTGGATTTTCTGATATGTATAAACCCAAAGTAGGTGACTGCCAGTATCCAAAAGATACGCCTTGAACCTCCAAAACTGTCAGTCCTTGTAGGCATCGCCAGCCATAGCACCTTTGTGCAAAACCACAGGGGTGCCCAGTCTATCATAGTCTATCAAGGTGAGACCTCATAGGAGTAGGCAACCTCTTATCAGTTGATCTATGAAACTAGCTATATTGTGCACTGGAAGCCGACACTTTCGCATCCGGGCTTGTATGTATACACAGTAATATGTGCAGTAGCTTGTGAGTGGAGGTCAGTCGAAATACTTTTTGCAGTTCACTTAGAAGCGTTTCTGGTGTGAAAATGCCGTGTCTTCTGTTCTCTCCAGTCACTGGCCCTGCAAACGCAAAAATAGCAGGAAACATGCAGGAAACCATATACAAAATCAGAAAAATGTATTTTTCAGGATCTGCGCTCAAATGAATGCCCTGTCTTGAACCGACTCCACCTAGTGTCCATCTGTATCATCTATCTATATATAGATATAGCATACACATATAGACATATAGGTACGTACACATATTATGCATTCTAGATTCTAGATGTGAGGACCAAATCTTGTATTCCACTGTAAAGGATCTCAAAATGTATGAGTTTTACAATACATTCACCAATACCACAAGGCTTTAGGGCATGACATCATTACCCGAAACGCCAATATGATCAGTATTTTTGGCGTTGATCATCCATCCACTCACTCAACAGGAACGACTCTGGCCGTGCGCACCGATGGCTTCTGCTGGGACATCTCTTGGGAACATGACCCAGCGCCTAGGGTCCAAAACCGAGTTGGTTCAGTGATGGTTTGTGAATGGGCAAATTTAGCAAATGCACACAGTTCTTAAAAGGTAGTACCATGACATGAGAGTTTCTGGGATGAGTTGAGCATCTCACACCAGTATTGTGTGTGTATATATCCAAAACATCAAACTGCAGCCAGCATAATATACAACATGAGCATAGACCCAGACCAGAGACCAAGATACATTCTTACTTCAACATATCTTGGTCTCTGGTGCTGGTTGTGGGGAGTTTAACCTGCTTCAATAGCGCTAGTCATGGGAGGATACTCTTCCTAACTACTTGTACATTGCACATTGATTTCTCTTCCCACCCAAAAGAGCATCACTGAGCCAAGGTCGGGGCTTTTTACCACATAACAAGGTATTCCAAGCAGAGGACCATTTCGGATCCTCACAGGGAGGTGACTTGGAAACATCTGCACGTGAACAGCTTTGCGTTCTACAGGAAGCATTTATGTCACTCAGAAAGATTGAACTCAAGTGGCAGGTCCCATCACATATCTCAACGACACTTGAGCTTAGAAACGAATGAGACAATCAACTGGAGAAGGCGAGTCTTGACGGTGATGGTAATCAATCACTGATTATGGAGCCCTTGCAAGTGTGCAACTGGAGAAAAGTCCCTTCGCAGAGTCAGTGTTCGCGTCTTCTGGGTACCCAAATGGCCCGATTGTTAAAAAGGGGGAGGCTATAAACTATAAACTGGGTAGTATACATTTCCAGTCATTTCTAAACGTCTCTGTTATAAAAGTTATTTCAACCCTAAGATCTCTCCGACGCCAAGCACGTGTAAAAACAGGCCTTATGCAGGTTGCTGCCGGTACGGGCACCACCCACCTTAATGGCCAAGTCTCCGGAAAAGCGGGAAAAAATCTCTCTGCACCGTGGGATACAGATGGATACAGTAGGATATAATGGCTATGGATGTGTCCCAAAAAAAGGTTGGATAGGAACTCTGGTTCGGTGTTTTGCAGCTGAGGTGCGTCTCAACTTTCAACTACAGTACTTTGACTGCCAAACTTTCAGACCTCACCCTCATCAAACATCTGGTATCGAACCACAGGGCCATCGTACCAAAACAAAGAGATGACAGGAGAGTGGCAGAAACTCACGCACCTTCAAGCGGATGGAAGACTGTGGAGAAAACCGGATCCGATCAAATCATATCAAACATACATGCTTCAACATTGCAAACATTGCCTGGCTATATTCTGTATGTTATGCATTGTTATGTATAATATGATCGTTGCCATGCCATGAGTTCTGGCCATATCCAATAGGGTCAGACGTGTCCATCCCATATAGAAAGAGGTATACCTTTTCAAACCTGAAAAACATAGTCGTAGAAAGGTACCTTCGCTGCAGGTATAGTGTGTACAGCTAAGAATGTCAGCCTCCAATTGTCGGCACCTGCAACCCAAACATCGAAATGTCGAAAGCGCTGTTTTGTCTCCGAAGACTTTGCAGAGACAGCCGTCGGTGCGCCGTTGGTGTGTGGGTGTGCCTTGGGCACCGCACCAATAGATAATGCTCTCAGACTACAGAACTCCTTGAACAAGTCATCCTTGTTGTGCTGGATTTCACACTAATTTATGGTTGCTGTTCATTGTACATACTGGACAATCAATAGTAATAGTACGACCCCGTTCCAAATTTCAAAGCTTGCGTTATGATTATGATCATATTACAATCCGTCCAACTGCAGTACTTGAATCTTCAAAGGGTGGGAACTTCCACCTCAAACTCAATGGCTGCGTAGCGTCGCAGAGCCATCTGGGTACGGCAGGCTCAGCTGAAAAATAATGCGAGTAAAAGTGTATTCACAGTCAGCATTCTCTGAGTTATCAACAGCTTTAGCGCCCCCATGTGCCACCAATCGTGCATTGAAAGTCTGCACTGACTGGGCATCGTGCATACATTGAAAGTCGTAGGCTGAAATCGGCACAGGAAGAATCATCATAGAATTATGACAAACAAGACTTCTTCACCCCATTTCAGCATTCCTGACCAATCTCACCGCAGCGCAACTCAATCACTCAGCGGCGGCGTCTCCTCCATTTCTTCATGAACCTCACACCCACACTGCCCTGGGAGGGGTCACCTTCATCTAACGCAAGACTTCCTCCATTTGTGTGAGAAAAATGTTCAAACATCAACATCTTACATTGCCCATTTTGACTCGTGCAGCCACTCCATCATGCAGGCTGATTGTTTCATGAATCTCACCACCCAAGTCCATGCCTCCATAGTCGCTCCATGAGCTACTTGGGCCAACACAGCCGGCCTTGGTGTGGGACGCCAGTTGTTGTTCAACCCCCCCCATGACTTTCGAGGGACACCAAGATAAATATGCATATTTAGAGAGATGTTACTCATCAGAATCCTAATAGCAAGTCCGAGTAGGGACGAAACATCAAAATCATTCAAACCTACCATGTAACAATTCCCCAACTTGAAATGAGCATAAATGGCAGGTCGTTCTTCTTTATCCGAGAAACCCTCTGAAACAAACCAGGAAGCACCGTTCAATGAATATTCAATGAATGCTGTCACGCCTGAGGTCACATCATATGAAATTCAGCCAAACTAATGTATACCAACTGGTTGGTTTGGTAGCTGTTGATTCAAAGTAGCTACCAACAGTCTCCAATTGGATACTTTGATCTTCCCCAACTGCAACCTGCGATGAAACATAAGGCCTGTTTGAACCCCCTGATATGGCCTTCTCCAGAATGGAAACAGCTCATAGTCCATTGAATTTAATGGTTTCAAAGAAGTGAACATCAATGTGGGTGAATCATTATTCTATATGAACACATGTATTAAAAACATATATACAGGTGTAGATAAATTGTACGTTGAATCAGCCTTAAGAAATATGGTCTTTCTGTAAGGACTCCTCAACCTTAAGGCTTTTGGGTCACCTGCACCAAGACAGGTCCAAGGCACTCGGGTGAGGAGCCACGTTGGCTGGCCGCCCGGCCCCGGCTGGTGCCGCGGCCCAAGGAAGGCCGTACGCCTTAGCTAAGTTGGCAACAGCAAGGCTGTGACAAAGCCACCAACACAAGGAACCGAGTAGAGTCAGGCAGTGTAGTATAGAAATGAAGATTGAACATGTAATAATCACATAATATGTTGGCACACAATAGATACGACACAGGGCCCTGGAGATCAGATATTGATATTGAGGCCAAAATGGCGCACCCATCCATTAGGCAAGACAAACCTCGTGACCATCTGGTGCTCCGCACTTGGCGATTGAAGACCTTGTCCTCCAGGCAAAGTGGGGCCTCGCAAAACTCCCCTTGAAAGTCAGGCATCAATTGTGAATAAGATGTGAATGAGTTTCTAAGCTTTATTTGTTGGGGGGAAAGGGGGAAATGGGATGATGAGGATGATGAAGTCATCATCATGAGCCGGAGATCTATGCAACACAGCTCCAACTTCACACGTTAACATCCTGACATCACCTCCAAGGCTGTGAGATTCGAGGTCCCAAACGTGTTCCACCTGAAGTCACCTCATGAGCACTATGGAAGTGTCCACAACTGGGACAGCTACCAAGACCCTCCTGTTGGATCAATGTCTCCTATGGGTTTCTCATCGGACATTGACGGATCTATGGATGAACCTGATTTCCATGACCACCGAATTGTTTTGGAAGATGGCATCCAAACATTGAAGCCATTTTTAGGGTCAAGCGGTCAACCCCTTCCCGCATATCTTGTGCAATGACAACCCGTTCACAAGTCGCTCAAAAAGATTGGGCATCCCGGACGGTGACAGAGACAGACCTGATCGCCAAAAAAAGACACACGAAAAGGACAGAGCCCTGCGATGACTGCGTCTGCGCAAGGTGCGACGACAGTCGAGATATAGCTGAGCTGCATTTGAAGCTTACTTAATTTAATTGAAAGCTATGTGAGAGTCTTCCCAGGTGGTCAAATCCCGTTTTTATATCTACAACGTGGCATGTAGGTCGATAGGTAGATAGGTAGATAGATAGATAGACAGGAAGAGAAAGAGAGAGAGAGAGGGAGATTAGATAGACAGGAAGAGAAAGAGAGAGAGAGAGGGAGATTATGCAGACTTACTACTTATACATATTCAATATAATTCATGTACTAATTACATTGACATTATATACTACCTAGGACCTATGTATGTATCCAGTATACCTACCTACATAAAGATCTTAGCATCCCATTCTTCGGAAATCCTTGGATTCCATGTCTAGCGCCCCTTGTAATCATAGCCGTTTCCAAGTCTCCATGCCCAAACTGCCGAGGCTGGGAGAGTCGTGTGGCTAGGGCCTTAGATGGCTTGACCCAGAGCTGCCATGAAGGATTCGTTCACTCATGTCTATGCTTGGGTTAAGTATAGAGACCCTCAGAATCGATTTTAGAGATGGTGTGGCTTATGGTAGTCTCACTCAATCATATCTATCTTACATACCTGACATACCTATCCGTACAAGCCATAGGTGGGGAATACCCATGGAGACCCAACGTGATCCCCGAAATGGAGGTCACCAACTACCTGTCAGAAAGGTCGCCTATGGCCTTAGGATGCTCCAGTGGTACTAATTGCTGGGAAGCCCTGAAGTTGAACCAAAGGTGCCAAAGTACGAGTTTACAGCGACACATGGAAAACCACTACAGTAGAAGTTCTCGTGCACGGCTTGCAGTGCTTTTTACTGTGACCTTCCCATGACATGATTTTGTCTATACACATTTATACACTCAAAAGAGCAAGCACTGCATGATGAAAGTTCATGTCTTTCTTTGATCCAATCTCTGCCCTCCCAAAAAGAGTGCATTCCATTCTTCTCACAGAGCAGAGGCTCAACCTCCGCCACAAGGCAGGAAACATGTTTAGATTCAAGGTTCCCAGACCGGCACCGTCTCGAGCATTGGCATCTGCACCGTATGACGACCTGTATTGCTGCAATGGCAGCAAGATCATGGAATCTTGAATCACAGGCGGGAACATGTGGAAACCTAGAGGAACATAGAGGAGGTCAGCAGAGCAATGTGATTGATTAAACTCCTTTAACAGCAATGCAAATATATAAACTATGTCTACACAATATGTAGTGCTTACAGGCATTTACATCTTTTTGCATCCGACATGTGCGAGGAAAAACAAACGTGCTGCTGCCACTCAAGCAACTTAGAATGGGGGCACATGATTTCACTACCGAGGACTACAACACCAAAGGTGCATTTTCCAACAAATGATGCTCCCGAACGATGTGGCAAAGTCTGATATTACTTTGGCAAATCCTTACTTTTTGTCGTGAAGAACGGGAAACTGTCCACAGACATTTGCTTCGGACAGCTTAGGTTCAAACGAGGCTCAGACTGCCAGGGAAGGTTTCCTTCAGCCTGATGGTCATACCGTCAAGATTCATGGATTTTTTGTAGTGGCATGAACATGTAGTCATTGCACAAAACCTTTGCATTTATATATATAAACCATCAAAACCTTTACAGATAGATTTATCATAATTCCTACATCAAAATACTTCGGGTTTTAGGCACTGTTCACCTGGTGCTCTGAGACGACTCCATGAAACCGGGGCCCCCCAACAAGACTGGATCCTGCGGAGCATGGGCACCCAAAACCCTAAAACCAAAAAGCGTTGGAAAAGCCGAACAAACGTATCCAAGCCGAACAAACGTACATTATGTATGTGTGTTTATATGTATATGTATATATATATATCTTTTAATGAGTATGTAGATAAAGGCAGTAGATCTACCAACAAACTACAAACTTGTCGATATTCCGAGGTTCACCCAATGTCTGATGGGAAGATTGAAGCTGCATGAATGGCACATGGCTTTGCCCGACATTGCACGTGTTGCCCAAGCAACTGAGCCGTTTCAGTGGCATTTCACCAACACTATTCCTTGAACGCTCGATATTTCCAAATATGTGCGGACATGCCCAACTGCTCGAAATTTCACACTGTTGATCAAACAAGTCCACTGCTAACACTCTTGGCATCCTGTACTTTTTATAGACTTGTATCAATACATATATGTATATATATATATAGTATACCACCTGAAATGGAACATGAGTTCATCAGATAACAAAATGACAACCCTTAAGTGTCACGGAAGAACCTAGATGAACTACCTTCGCTAGTGGTGTGTCATCAGTAATCTTCACTTCTCCCAGCACCATCTATGCATTAAAACCTTGTACCCAACTTGCCTGAAGGTCGATCCTTAGAGAACGGAGGAATACTTCACTCCACCATGATCTTTGGTCACCGAAAAATTTGAGATGCACACATCTGGTCATATGATACACGCCCTTAAGTTTTGCAGAATGGGAACCCTTAATGACCTGATGTGCGGATTCTTGGTATGTATATCTTGATATCATTACTAAGTATGTACTTATACATGTTACATATTACGTATGTATAAAGGTAAATATGTGTATCTACAATGTGTAAATATATATGTGTATATCAGATAAAAATCTATCCATCAAGTGCTCGCCATCAAGCCTACCGGAAAGATGGAAACCGTGATGTGTCAACGGAGATTTCCATCAGTGCATCAGTGCCAGCTAAGCTTTTCCAGGGTTTCATGGTTCTTCAAACTTTACCGATAAACAACTTTAAGATCTAGCAAGCAAATCTACAGGTTTGCCTTATACAAACACCATCGTGCCAAGGCACTCCCGGGCTACTTGCCATAGGCGATGGGTCTGGCCTGCCATGTAAATCCATTGTAATTTGACCCCAAATATCATTGCCAATCTCAATTGTTGACCGAGAGGGTTTGCCTCCTCAATGTGAAGCACCCAGAGTGAAGTGCATGGTGAACATCCACCGTATCAATTCTTAGATCAAATGATATATAGTGAGTATAGTGGTGCCCACCTGAGGAAGACAACTTCATCCATTCATACGTTTATGTGCCTGTAAAAGACGTCAAGGAGCATGGATAAACGTCAACAAAAAATGCTGACGACATATAACGACATAATAAACATATATGTATGGAGACAGAGAGAGAGAGAGAGAGATTGCAAAAAAGATGCAAAAGGATATACTCAGATATACAGTATGTAATACATCATTATGCGTGTCAGTTTATGTCATCCAAGGATGTCATTGAAAAGACATCCCCTTCACTGAGCCTTGGCACAGCTTCATCGCTCTGGCCTTTAGCTTTGGTAGATCCGGGATGGAACATCAAGGCACTGGGAAAACACTCATCTTTGCATCAATGATATCTATAGTAGAATAGTACTATAGGTAAAGTAGGCTATTTTACCAACCTCCAAAATCCTGAAAAGGAAATCAATTGTAGTCTCACATGTGCGTTTTGTGTAAGCGGGGAATTCAGTCGAATTGCCATGAATTCTCTGTTTTTTTCGGGGGTGACATGACCTGAAGTCACCTGACATCACGAGATTGTGGAATCCCTACGCAGCCAGTTTTTCGACACATCTTCTAGTTGATGGTTTCAACCCATTTGGAAAAGATGATCGTCAATTGAGAAATTTCCCGAGAGTTCAGAAATGTTCAGAACATCACGACAAAGGGTTACTTGGAAGCCAGTAAAGGCCAATTTCATGTTTTCAGTAATCTTTGCCTCTTTCTTCAGTGAATTGGCCTTTCAAATCATGAATTTGCTCAGCCTCAATCATGGAAATTCACTCATACAGATACATGTAACCTCGATTGGGGATGGCTTGGCAAATAACATCATTTGCAAAAAAAAACTTCCTCTACAACTTCACTAACTTCACCTAGGACCAAAAAAGAAACATGCGTTTCACCAAGGGATGTTCTGGTCCTATGCTCCATATTAAGTTTCCATGCCCAGTATATTAGTTCGGTATATCGTAACAATTTCCTGACCTCCCTCCTTAGACTCCCTCCAAAAACTTAAGGAAGAAGAATACACAAGAATGCTAGGTCCTTGGAAGCTGGGAAGATGACTTGCCTCTGTCTCTAAAAATGGGAAATGTCAAGATCCACCAACGTTTTTAGGGAAATTACCTCAAATGGAGAACGAAGACCTGAACAACAACACCCCGGCAAAGCTCTCCAAAACATCCAAAAGTGAAAGCCACCCCCGTACCTGAAGTCCATGCCATGCGTGGACCCTCTGGAGCCTGCCGCGCTGAAGAGGTCTGCGTTTTACAGTCACAATGTCTCCAACTTCATCCTACCACAGCCCATCCCACTCGGCCGTTACCTCCTCCAGCGCATCATCCGAGCTTTCAGGCCGGGTGAAAATAGTGATCTGCCCGCTGCCGCGCTGGGTAGCTTGGATTAAGGGAACTCCACGGATTCAAAATCGTCAAGTCGTTAAGGTGAAAAATAGCCGGATATTTCGTAATAATTTGGCATGTCATTGCCATGGTGTGAATTGGTGTGCCACAAAAAGTCTTCTCCAGTGTACATCTTCTAGCTGTGGCGAAGGTTCAGTTTGGGGGATCCAGAAGCCTCAGAATTTGCTACACAAACCGCAGCCAAAACGATGTGATGATGTTTGATAAACCCTTCTAATTTGCTCCTCCACCTATCTAAGCCTCAATGGAGTGGGAGAAGGTTCCAGATATCTTGCCCAAATTTTGATAGTGGGTGAAGTTGGGTAATAATCTTGAAAACGTTCTCAAAACAAATCAGCTACATGTTTCATGTTTCACTGAGCGTCATAAAATACCACAGATATGTACTGTACCCTACATTTTCATATACTGTACTATGTCATAGGACGAATTCACCCTACAATTCCACACAAGAATATGGATAACACCAAGGATGTCCCCCCAAAATCGTAGTAAAACCGGCCCACCTGCGACCTTCGAGATTCCAACGTCGCAGTGGCACTGGAGCTGGTCCTTTGTTGGTGAACAGAACCTGCTGGGACCAATATATTGTATGCATATCCTTATATTGGCTCCCCTTCCAACCACCAGCTGGTGGTATCTTGAAAGACTAATAGCCACAAATCTTATCCCCTCAAAATGCATCAAAATGCGGTTTCCAAGGAATCCTGTGTGATCGCCAAGTCATGAATTCTACCTTGACCAGGAGTCAAGCCTTGTATGATGTGAACCGGCCGTTAACAAATCGGGGGCCATAGCGGCCATAAGTGAAAGGTTTCTTACACAATGGTACAAGGGTCCTCATTGATCAAAAGCCCCTCACTGATGACTTGAAGCAACAATTTTCAAATGTAAATACCCCGTCCTAAAATTGCCTATTCTGCAGAAATGTGCAGGATATTCAATTTTTTGGAGGATCTCGTGCTTCTCAACCAACAAAACAAGACATTCATGAGCTTCTCAAACAGGTGCCACAGAAGGAAAACAGAGGCTTAAGATTCCACTACCGGTCACTACCGGTTCAGGCACTTCAAAACCAGCCATCAACAGTTTTGTTGGAAATTTGGATAGACGGACGTAGCAAGGGTAAACCCAATACTCGGAGGAAGAAGGACTTGTACTCATACTGTTCGCAATATTGTTACTACTGCTGTGAGGCGGTTGCTTGAAAAGCCTGTGCAAAGGTGAGTCATCATTCAACGATTTGATTCACTAAAATCAAGCAGCAATGAGGTCGCTGAATTGTCCACACAATGTTTCACTACCCAAGCAGGGGGGATTTCCTATACAAAAAAGCTAAACCATGATTTGGACTTAGAGCATAAGCCGCTGTAATATGTAAGCATAATACATGCATATTGGATATCATTGGATTTCAATGGGCCATCATTACACAGTCATCTCGTCTCATTTCACCTCATCAGGACATATTGACCGTAAAGGACCTGGCTTTCATATTCAGAAGCCGAGGTCCCCTGCTGTCGAGAACTCAAGATGCGGACCTGCTTTTTGTGCTTGAAAAGGACAGGCCATGAAAATGTGAGTTTGAACTTCTCAAATATTGAGACGTAGGCATGTTCCATCTTGCGAATGTCACAACCTATGACCTCACAAAGGCATCTTCAATTGTTAGTTCGTACTTAGGAGGAGTGAGCTACTGGCCGATTCACTGGTGTCATAGACTGATAGACCTTCCCCCTTATTGGCGTAGAAATGATGGTGACAGAATCTGGTGACAAGTTGAGTTACTAACTGAATAACAAAATTCAGTTAAAATCTCACAGCACCATGGCTATATACTGCCTAGTTTTGGTCATGCATTTCGACACAAAATCCAGTGAATCAGACTCCAATCACTCAGCTGGCAGTGACACCTTGTCTCCGCAATCTCTCAAATCCACTGCTGCAACGTACCAGGTTGCCTTCATTGGGCGAGGCGTAGTGCAGTTGGGGCTTGACCCAAAGCAACACGACACCCAGTCCGCTTGTTTAGACATCTAGACTTCTTGTTCTCAATCCCATTTTTAGAAAAAGAGGACAACACTATTTGCACCCAATTATTTGCACTCTCTTTGGGGACGCAAAAAGATGGCAAGAGGAATTTACAAAAACAAGCATAGTGCGGCGCCGCCGCAAACGCCTCCAGGTCCCTGAAGAGAACAATGGGCTGTTCCTCATTGACCCTTAGCTTGTAGTGATGGGAAGACGGAATTTAGCAGGAAATACACCAGCCCTGTCTTCGATACGAGAAGTGCAAATGAATTGCTTAGAGGATCTTAGAAGTGGGTATTTTGGATCTGGAAGTCATTCTATCTTCAATTTCAGGGCGTGTTAGCCTTGATGTTATTGGTGGCCTCGGAATGCTTGTTGACAATTGCCGGCCACCTAGTAGAGGGGAGTGATGATGTCAGCGTTCCTTTTGCATCAGTTACAAAGTGATCACCACCACCATCACCATTGTCATCATCGGCAACTATGATCAACAATTTCTTCATCTTCATCGTCCTCGTCATCATCATCGTCCTCGTCATCATCATCGTCATCATCTTCATCTTCATTTGTCTTCATCTTCATTCATTACATTTGTCTTCATTCATCTTCATTCATTCTCTTCATATGCATTCATTTGTCATCATATTCTTGGTTTTTTCTTCCTACTGTAGGTTTCTTCCGATGACATTTACACCGAGCAACCCAAAGGCCAGAGTATGCCTCGTGCAGTCCAATACCTTCAGCATGGGATTTTCAACAGCAATGAGGTCATTGTAGTCTACCCAAAAACAACTCTTGCGGGTGGTGTTCTGTTGAGGGTGAACGGTGACATGATGAAAGCTCCCAAGAGGCTCCATAGTGGGGACCTTGTAAAGTATCTATCTTCCAGACATCTACTGCATATCTTTTGATTTGATTTGTTTGAGATGGTGCTTCCTTTTATTTTTGTTCCAGATACCATTATAGGATTCCAAATCATCCTAAGCAGATCAAAGAAACACAATGGTACTCATCCCACTCTTCCAGGCCGACCAGGAACCTGAAAGGAATTGACAAAATACTACATGGTTCCACCAACAATACTGCTAAATAGGGTAGGGTCGGTAGGGTATTTCGTTTGTTGATACATCTCCACAAAGCTGAACACCTTGCCCTGTCCCTCTCCCAACAAATGGCCAAGAGACCACTCGGATGGAATCACCGGATACGATCTTGCGATCTCCCATGGGATGGTTTTGCCCTGGCAAAGCAACCCAAAACCAGGTTGGAAATCATTTTGGGAATGAGGAAAAAGGGGGCATAAAAAACTATACACAAATGATTTCCTCCCACAAACATATAACACATCTTTAGCACTCTCTTTTACTTCACCCTCCTCTTGACCCCTTTTTAAACATTGGCAGCTTTACCTGAGCCTTGATGAAAGAAACGTGAGTCCAAACAGTACAGCCTCGACAGAACCACGTTTTGGAGGTGTTGAGTCAGGCCCTGGAAGCTCTATTTCATCACTGATGTCGCTTGTCAGGTCAGTTGACAAGATTTCCATCCATAGACTCCAGTGTTCCAATCTTGCTCATCTCTTTACCAGCTCTAAAGATGAAAACTTGGTTGCTAGTTCCGGATCCTGAGTGGCTGAGGATGTGCTACCCCAGATTACCATGAGAACAACCTCTAAACTCTGAGTAACTCAAAGTCCTACTACCCCTCCACCCAAATATTCTCGGGTTTGGTTTTGGTGCGCTGTATATTTATATCATATCTATCTAATCACCATTATGCATGGGTATACTAGCTCTTTGGAGGGCCATGAAGCAAACATCGTTTTTGCTGTACGCTGCAATGCCCGGCCAAGTGGCATGTGCCCAGTGGCCCGCCATGCCACGTCATTGGTGTCTTCCGCTTGGACGACACCCACCTCATCGCAGCGTTCCAATCTGAATGGACCATTGAAAATTATGAACGCCAATGTGTGACTGGCAAGCGATGTTTGTGTTTTGTGGTTTGAATTGAACGTGTATCTTCGTAATATACTATGTGATATCTACATATAGATTGCATGGATTGCACAAATTCAATACACACGACTGCTCCTACTCAGCTACAACGATTTAAAGGCACACTTGTGAAGCAACACCTTGAAATATATCCATTTACCATATTATGTAATCATATTTTATGGATACATACTTCCAGCTGTTAGTCAAGACATCTAGTTGCAGCGATCCGAATCATCGGAATCAAAATCCCCAGGTGTTGAGTTTCCTGACAAAGATCCAGGAACTCTGCGTTTCCGTGATGTCAATGCTCCAAGAGAAGATGCCATGCCTGACACGGTGACAGGGTTCAAATCTGCGTCAAAACAAATCATCTTTGCAGTGGCACAAGGCATGGTTGATGGATCGTCTATGGCGAATCCCCACTAAATGGATCTGGATCTGTTTCAACCGTACAGCATCAATGACGATATGTTGCCTCACTCAACTTGCATGCCAAACATGTGCAGGTACAGTTCCTCTATTGCCGCCACACGACCAAGGGAGTACACATGAAAACATGCAGTTGAAAATTCATGTGTATCTCTAATATCTCTTATACTATATCTAATGTCTATCCTATTACTATATACTATATAGACATAATCAATTAATCAATATTAAGATATATTAATATAGAATTGCAAAACTCTGAATTGACTTGTGCGTTTTTTTTCACTGCTGGAAAACCCCAGTGCCTCATGCGGCGATCACCACGCACCCCTGTGAAGCCATTGGAGGAGGTGTGGCGCGCATTCTCGTGCAGCTCCTGAAGAAGAACGGGAGGCTCAAACAGGATTTAAAATGCAAAGTGACATGAAATCTCTGAGTAATTGACATGAAATGATCTGAATGTTGAAGCCTGTCTGAGAAATGGTTGGTTGGTTTCAATTTTCAATGCATAGATGCTGCGTTCATTTGTTTTTGTTTACATGTTTTCGCATCGATCTTCGCAAGCAATAAATGGGTAAGGCAAGTGTCCCCGCTGACAGTCACGCGAGACGTCGGCACCTCAAGGCCGTTTTTGTCAATCCCAATTAGGGAATGCCAAAAATCCAACAGGAATTCTTGACTTGTAGGAAGAAACCAACAATGCTCATTATGAGTATGAGGCCCAAGAAATTTTGAGACACGGAAAGAGGTCTGAACCGAGGGGTATCCGAGCAAACGAATTCGGCTATTGTGTCAGGATCAGAGGCAGGAGCGTAAAACACAAGGAGTTTGGCCAGCTTCATAGCATTTGCCATCTCTGTTGGTTTTCTTCTCACAAGGTATCACAAGGTAGTATCATCATCATCATCATCATCATCATAATCATCATCATCATCATCATCATCATCATCATCATCATCATCATCATCATCTGTTGAGTTCAACCTGAGATTGGACATCTTGAAAGGGAGTGGGTTCTGAAACATGGTGGTATCTGCCGGCGCAAACCAGACCTATCAATTAATGCATACCGGAGCAAGCATTCCATTTCGAGGTACATCAACAAACCCACTTCTACGATTCCAACAGGCCCACATGTTCACCGTATAAATGCGGTATCATAAAATCATCTACTGTACATCAACCGTCACACAACGTCACAAAATGCCACAAATCTAGTTTCAGGATGATTCATTGCAATCTATGTGAATTCTTTATCCACGTCTTCCCCTTAAACTAAATAACGATTGTCCCAATAGCAACTGATAGCTTTTGGCTTTTGAGCTTTCCCACCCAAGAGAAGAGCAGGGATCCCAAGCGTGGCCTTTCAAGCGAGACAATGCGCAGCGGAAGAAATGTCAATGTCCTGTTAAAACTATGACCAAGTCATTAACTTGGTAGATTACAGCCGCTCCCAACACTCTTTGTTTTGAGATTCGAAGATATTAGAAGCGAATAGGCATCCGGAAAAAAGGAAGCTATGCGAGTCCTGTTTCATCAGAATTCCACTGAGCCGATTGAAAGTACCAAGCGCAAAATGCATTCCCCAAAGCGGCATCAACAGAAACAGTCTGCTAGCAATGACACCATTGCGAAGAGCTTGAAGCTCGGAAACTAGGAGCCACAAAGGGAAAACAGGGCTGGCTGCTCCAAAAATAGTACACACATCAAATTCATCATACATCCAAGCTTCAAACGCTTCGAACCCAACATACCATCACCATAACACTGTTTCTCAGAGTCTCGCACCTCCGCCTCGCCCTGAGTAACAGCTAAGTGTAGCAAGTACGGCAAATTTCATCATCCAATTGGCAGATATAGGCAGTACAGTATATATTTGACTTATCCACAGGCGCTTCAGCTTCCTGGACCATACGTGGATTGTATGAGAGTGAGCAAGAGAAAACACCTCACTCACATGAAGCATTTACAGAAATGTACCGTACATGATCCTGTACTTCACCAATATTTCCTTAATCTTCTGCCTTCAGATGCTAGCAGAAAACGTGTCTCTGAGAATCTCAAAACATCGAAACCGCCCAAATTTCATTGCCCAGTTGCGCAGTGGGTCCACCTGAGGGGTAGCTTGAACATGTTGAGGTCAAGGGATGTGGGGGTACAATTCCAAAAGACACAAAAAGAAATATAGGATCATGGAAGACGAATGACGGATGTAATCTTCACAATGTCTTTTGGCTCCCAAGTTGCTTGCTGTCCAACGCCAACAACTTACAACAGCTCATGAAGGGATGAAGGCCCACAACGACTAACTATTCATTCGCGTAGGGCTTATGATGTGAGGTATGATATATTCAATTATCTATCTATGTGTTCAATCTCAATATTCTGGATCAACACCATACGGGGTCATTCTTGTTACCCCCCATCCCTCAGAAACCACCCCTGAGGGCAAGGCATTCCTCATCAACCTGCCATTGAAATGTTGTAATGATAGTTCAACGTGACTTTCGTTTTTTTCGCGCATGTGTGTCATCTGCATCATCTCCCTTTTCTCTTAAGTTTTGACGCCAAATTCCAGTCCAATTCCTACCACTTGCTATCACTTCTACTCTTTCTACTCTTTCTACTCCATCATCCTATCTTCATCGTGATACAGTGATACACTATCCGGCCAAGCAGGTTGATATATTGAATCAACATCTCTACGCAACTCAATTCATCACATTCCCATCTCGTTGATCTGGTTGGCACCTCTGAGCTCAGCTTGGAAAAAAGGGCTTCAAAGAGCAGCTCTGAAGGCACGTTCCCTGACATGCTCAACCTGCAAAAGTATTGCTTCAACAGAGTGCAGGAATATTTGGAACACTTGTCTACATGTTGAAAACTGCATTGCATTCCATTCGTGTTACCATCTATGTATACAAATGTTTCCATGATTGTTAGACCAGACTCCATATAATGTATCGTCGATCTACGTAATTATATGCATACGTGTGTATCAATAACCAGTAATAGTCATAGTAGATGTTAACAATTAATGTATGTGATATCTAATTAATATTGATATGTGCCGAGTATGTCGCATACTTTGGGTGCCAGACTTCTTCAGCTTTTCTGTTGACATGTGCGGAAAGCGCAACTGCTCCTAGCAGTCAATCAGGAATGCAGTGGAACCTCTCAGTGATGTTGCCCATCACCACTGGAGAATGATCTGACTCTTTGCCATCATGATTTGAGAACCAACACATAAGCAAGTCCAGCAGTTGATGCCATTGCAAGGATACTGCCAAAGAAACAAGACCACTTGGGCAGTCCCGTGTTTGACCAACAATCAAGAGGGGCCGGAGTCTCCGCATGGACGATCATGGGATGATATTGTGAAAATATTGTGCAAGATCTACAAAATCATGTACGTATATACAAATAAACATGGAATTTAATTCTGTTGTATTTCGACTTGGATCATCTTGGAACTTTACAGTAGGTTTTGTGTCTTTTGAAAGTTTCAGTACTACTTTTCCAAAGTGCGAGGTGGATGGCACTGAAATGCTCCTTCACAAACCAACCAACCCCCCCACCAACCAACCAATCCCCTCAGTAAAATGTCCAGGAAAGGCATGGCCAAACGCCGTTGCTCTTCGATGGAGGAGGAATTCAATTCCGACCAACCTGCACGTGCGGTAGCATGGTGGAAACGCTTGAAAGAAGTGACAAAAAGCAATCATGTTGTGGTTGTGGAACGGTTTTTGAAGATGAGTTCTTTCAAGAAGGTGGATGGCTTCTACTCGTATTTAAATCACAAAATGCTGCTAGAGGTCCTATCAATTATGCCCATGGAATCATGGGAACTTTAAAAATCCCATGATCATGATCCCATGACCTGCATCTTTGGGCTCCAATGACGATGCCCATCATTTTCATCGCTATGATACCCCATGGATCCCCATTCCATAATGCATCCCTTCGTGGCACCGTTGGATGTACCTCCTTATTCTCAAACCCTTTGGAAGGTCGGCGAATCCCCGCTTGGATGGGAGGATCACAGCTCATATTTCATCATATTTCGCTAAGTGCCCCTGCGCATGAAGATGTCAAAGATGTTGTCCTCATGCAAGTTCCAAGCATCGTGCTGTGCCTAGGTACGGGAGTCTTCTCTGGCGTGCAATTGTGAGGAGTCAAACTGAAATGAAAACAAGTTTGGATGGAAACGATTGGTGGGAAATACACACTATATACTATATACTATATATTGCAAATATTATAGTAGGTAGGTGAATTCTACAAGTTGGTTGCGCCAGAAAGTCCATCTAGAGAAACACCTGGAAATCACAGGCAGTCCCACCAATTCAAAATCAAGGACAGAAAAAGAACACGTTTTCATTGTAATCTTGTACTTTGTGTGTGTGTGTGCCTTTTTAGTTTTCCCAAGGCTAGGCTGTGGCACTGTCTGAAGAAATTGACTATGCCAAAACCAAACAACATTGGACAAGTCTTCTTATTTATGGGCCATCAACCATTTGTCATGAAGTCCAGGAGTGGGACATGTTTGGAATTCCAAACTCAACCTCCCACCTCTTCCAGTCCAACCCTCTCTGACAGCGGATCCGAGCGAGCTCAATCATTGCAGCTTGCGACAAGTGATTGAAATCCTGGCTCCCAGGCAGCTCAAAAACTTGGCAAATGAGGGAGGAACCTGATGTGTATGTGTGAAGTACATCACTCCCCGACTCCGTATGAATATTGTTGCATCGTCACTGTACTACATATATACAGACATATCTATATATAGTCTATGCAGTACATGTATGTATTTGTGATATGTACGTATGTATATCATCATCAGTAGGTGGGTAGTTACGTATCCTGTACACGGTATATAGTGATTGGAAGTGATTTGAGTAGTTCTTGACCACCTTGGTCATTAGTCTATAGGTTCTTGCCATTTTCAGTCCAATCATTGAGGTCAGTGTTGAAGCAAATGGAGAAAGGGCAAATTGAAAAATAAGTCTTGCTTATGTGTCACGGTCATTTTCCACTGAACCATGATTGCTTCAGGGAGAGTATCCATGACTATCCTATTTAGGTCAACCAATGATGGTAAAAGGAAAGGTCAAGCTACAACATAAGGACATCAAGAGCTCAAGATTAAGCCGCCACCGACGTGTGGTCCTCTGATTGCAGGATATGATCATCAGTCACCTGAAGGACGTGATAGGCAGAAGCGATGAGTCGGAAACCTGAAAATTTCGAAACCTGATGGTGCAACCGACTCTGTTGATGGGATATGATGGGATGGAAGTTGGCTAAATTAAAATGAGAATTATATTGAGTAATTCATCAACCTTTCAACTTGGAGTGTGAGGCCATTCTCTGGTGATTCTTGTATCAATGGAACAACACTGGGATGAGGTCCTTTCGGAGGTCACTCCAATTGACCCCAAATCCATGCATTAGAATCAATAATTTAAAACTTGTAAATGCAATCACGCACTGTCCCTCGTCTCTATACAACCCATAAGCTTTGCACAGATGATATGTGCCGCAAACACCTCTAACATCATCTCTCCCCAAGTGGGCGTTTACCGCTGCTGGCTGATCGAAAAATAAAACATGATAGGTGAATCTTTCAAATGATTTTCCCAATGATATCGCGCACATCGTGTCAACTGCCAGTACAGTGCAAGAATCCACCCCACTACTCCACCACCATTTGCAGTGAGGTCCGCTAAGGTGATTCCCTGATTGATCGGTTGTTGCAACAAACATCCCCATGATTTGAGCGCCAAACAATGAGTTCGATGCACTTGTCCACCAACTTGTTGAGCTGATACTGAATACCAATCTGAGGCGATCCAAATGTACATGGGAATACCAACAATGGACACAAGTTTGGGTCCACAGATTTGGCGATTGCACTCAGCCAGTTTGCAGGGAAGCTTTGTATATGAAACAAAAGAACGTCCACGCAAAATCATAATCCAAGCCCACACGATTCTTCATTGGTAAAATGATCACATCTCTCAACCAATCAGGCAATGAATCAATCCATCCATCAAACCATCCGTCAATCAATCAAGGTCCATATTAATGCCATATTATAAGTCTGTCCCTATAAAACTATGTCAATCAATTCATAACCAACTAAGACAAAATTTTGAAGCGGTTGTCCACGATCAAGAAATCTGTACTCTCTTCCATACATCTCCCATCTGTCTTAAGCCCTGCAACGAACAGTTTTTTCAACGGCAGTTGCGAAGTTGACATAGTCAGGCACCACATTGCGCCACATCTTGGATCAAAGTATCTCCAGTATCTCCAGTATCTCCAGAGTTGGTACCGATGCGTGGACTTTTGCAAGCAACAACATATTGGCTCATTCATGTCTGCTGTGAAACGCCTGAAACCGGCCCGGAAGTTCTGTGATGATACCATACCCGTGTAAGGCGTATCAACTTGGTCATCTCAGAGCGCCGGTACTTCGGACCGATGCGTGGTCATCAACTGGTACGCCACCAGCAACAGCTTGCCTTGCTGCACTAGTCGCAGCTTTACTCGAAGTCCCTCCGTCGCGACGTTCTATTAATTTTCGAAAGTAGGGCAAAGCGGAGGCGCATAGTACTACAGAAACCGTTTCTGAGTGCTGCATTCCATCGCACAACCTGAGGCGGCTTTGTCCAGGAAATCCCTGCAATTCCCTGCATTCATCCTTCGCAATTGCTTGGGTCCGAGACGGGACCAAGCATACAGAAAACATGGACCTCTTCAAACTCGCTTTGTACGAGGCATGTAGGCTGCAGCGTGCATTTGCAAGTCTCGCACACATCGCACACTGTCTGTTCGAATACTTTTTGTTTTTCCGCCCAAACGTCTTTGTAGCAGCAGGTGAGCATTGCAACCTGGTTGCGAAAATCAGTCTGTCAAATCCTGCCCTGCTGCTGGGAAGCTGTCCAACCGCCTACTATCTCCGTCTTTTTCAATTCATTTTGTTTCACTTTGAGCGGTGCCAACAGCCGAACTTCCAAAGCTTCAAACCTTCAAATCTGCAAGTGGCTTCTGACTGAATCACCACACCATTGGACCTCATACGTACTTTGTACGTAGGGCGCCTATGGCGGAGTTCAGTGATTGTCCACTCCACACAGTACAGCTGGGCTCAAATAGTGCCAGAAATCTCTGAGAGGTTGCGTCTCGCATCTTGCTCGTTGATCTCTTTGTTGGCTCCACAATGGTGCTGATGCACACCTGGGTAATGTAATCGGAGGGTGTTCTAGGACATTGCGGTGATTTGGCATAATGACAGAGAGGATCGAGGATGCCCCAATAAAAATTACTAGATACATCGATGGAAGCACTCCGTGATCTACCAGCATAGTCTATGGTTGGCACCACCTAGAATCTGATTTGGATATGCAGGATACGATTCACAGCTGCTTGAATCTCGGCATCTGTCGATAAAATAATATACATTGCTATTACTACCCTGGAAATCCAACAATGTGATTGACTGTGTATTCTTCATGGATGCTCGTAATAGCCAAGGTGCACAATAGCGGTGGGCGGGTGCTTCACGCTCGTCAAAAGATTCCAGTGGGCACCACCAAATCCAAGCTCTCAAGCGAATACAAATGGATTGGCTTCAGTGTCTGTGCCCCAAATAACCTCAAATCATAATCTTGCAACGGCATTCAAACTTCTATTCAAGGTTCCCAGGTTCCCAACAGACTCCTTCAATTTCTCTGTCTCATCCTCCCACTTCTGAAGCAAGTTGGCCCATTGGCCGATCGGGTCGTCCTTGTTGTATCACTCAACTGACAATGCTTGTCCACTTCGAGCCTCCTAAAGGGTGCAGCTGATTCGTCTTAGGCGGAGTGGTACCACATCAAAACCTCAAAAAGCTGCTGCAATGGACAGCTGCACCAACAAGAAAACGTCAAAAAGGTGACCAACCTTGTAATCTTGAAAGTTCAGTTGCACTAATGAAACGCCTCCCTGTGCACTAGGTCCTCATGTAGAAGTAATGTCTCACAACAAAAACAGAAGAGCTAGAATCTGGACTCCAAATGATTTGATTCTGATAAACTAAGCACGTCAAAGAAACGTGACGGTGATGTGGACAATAATTCCAAACATGCAGCCCTGTTGCCCGGTGGTTCATAGTGTCCGCCACAGTGATGTTGTCAGGAGTGCCAAGGGTCACATCAAGGCCTAGTAAAAAAAATCTTCTGTGGGGGGTGGGAGGGGTGGTTCATTGATTCCCTACTAAGATTCTGGTTAAACTGCTATGTCGATTCTGCAATGCAAAGCAATACAATAGTGTCCGATATATCAATATAATGATAAAATGTAATATAGATAATAGACTTCAAAGTACATATCGCCAAACTTTCGTTCAACCTGAAAATGGAAATCTAAAGAAACTTCCCCCAACATTCAAACCACCATCTGTGAAGCTAGAGACAGTGTATGGTGACTAAACAGCCTATAGCTGATATGATCAAATGAACCACCGCTCTACGAAAAGAAAGCTTGTCTCAAAGCATTTCAAATGGGAACGCGTTCATGAGAAGTGTTTGAAATGGAACAAATTTCCTGGAAAGGCGACCATCCTAGAGCTTTGTTGGATCGCAGAATGTATATATGAAGGCAACTGGCCAAATGTCTCCTGTCGAAGGTCATGGGATATTCATGAGATACTTGTGCAACTGCAACTAGATGTTATAGTGAAAATCGTGTTGAAGAATGGCTTTCTCCTACCATAATTGTCACTGCATTGCCTCATGTTCTACTCATAAGCTGCCTGAGGTGACAGTGCCATGTGGACTTGTCCACAATGCGTATTTAGCTGCAAAACATGGAAACCTACTCCAGTTTAGGACTCTCTGGATATATATATATATATATATATAAGTTATATATAAGAACATTATAAGAACCATTGAAGTGGGAGTGAATAATCATCAACCCCAAACGGGGGTTAATTGAAAGAATGTCCTAGGTCCTAGGAATCTCTGGAAAATCTCCATGCATTTTCCAAATCTACAAACCATCCACCCGTCTACTCATACACCAATCTACCCAGCCCAGGATTTCCCAAACCTGTAGGTCCAAAAAAATGATAAATCGGCGGATTGTCACTGGATGGATTCCTGAGATGCAGGCGGTAGAACATCTTCTGAGAAATCATGTGTTGCTACGCAACCAGGGCGATGTGAAGGCATTGAAACACATCTCAACCAATTTTTTCAGCAGTCGTAGTTGCCAAGGGTTCTCAGTGTGGCAAAACCACTATGACTGCTGCATCGTGAACCAATGCGAGGTAATTGCTAGTCTTTACATTCCAGAAAATTCCCCAGCGTCATGACCTGTGTTTCCGAATCATCAGTTTGTATCTTTCCACAACCCATGAATGACCATCCTTGACATGGGCGATTGGAGTTCCAAAGTGCAAACCATTCAAGGCTTGATGCGAACGCTTCTTCCCTTCAACCAAACGTGAAAAGGAAGCAGTGTGATATATAACAACCTAGACCCACCCTGTACAAAAAGCAGTATTGCGAATCGCATTTATAGCTGTAACTTTCAATGCCGAAGCTTCAATTCTTCCGTCGTATCAGGCCCAGGCCGTGGTGGGTAATGGATGCCGCCCTTGCAGGTCAAAGTCGACTGTCACGACTGTAGTTTTGCAATTAGATACTGTAGACCTTTCTCTGATCTCAATGGGTGGTGACGATGTGCCAATGATGGAAAATAATTGATGATCTTGAAGTATCTTTTGGACTACCAAGCAATTCAATCCTATAATATTCACAGACCGTTGATGGCTTTTCATTGCATGTAACATTACAGGAGCTATTTTAAATCATCACTCATTCTGTCGCAGTCCCCAACAAGCCTGTGGGGACAATCACTAAATCCAATCGAAAGCACCAACAAAAATCAATGAATCTTCAATTGTCACCGCCATCAATCATCACTAAAAAGATCAGCAACCATTATCATAATTGAATGGGATGGACCTTGATGCAAGGCGTGATGTAGGTAGGGCTCTCCAAACACTCACCGGCCACCAGGGTCGCCGCAAAGGTATCGTCGCGCACGCGCATGACCTGGAAATCCGAGAGACGACTACGAATAGGAAGTCATTTCAATTCGCAACATTTCATATTGAGTACTCAATTACTCTATAGAGTTATATGATGTTGTAGTTAGAGCACGGGCATAGTACAAAGTTGGCTTCATGAGTGTTGCATCCCTTCATATTCTGCATCACTTGATGTAGTGAATCGGACAGGCAAATTTTCGAACCAGGAGGATCTTGTTACCAACATTGCCTGATCCAGGTCAACAGAAATGCAACCAAGGTACCCGGTGGTTGGCAGTGTCAACCACGTAGATATTGTTGATCGGCACTCCTAGCTCCTGGCCACGGTGACTGCTCAAGGAGATCCTGGAGGAATATTCGACTTAAAGATGCCAGGAAGGAGATTGATGATTTATGAACCACATCACTCCAAAGTTCTCAATATCAATGATGAATTTTTGGAATTTTTATACACTCTCACCGACCGCACCCTAGTTTTTCACCACCCAGCTGGACCAGGGCCTAGAGCCTCTCAAAAAAACACGTTTCTCCAGAGTAACTCCGGATCCACGAAGCGACCGTCACTCCTGCGCGTTTTCATCCACGAAGATCCCAGTAGGAAACGACAACCTGCCAGTGAGATTGGTGAACTAGGAGGAAACGGAAGGACAAACATTCCACGGTGAATTAATTAAATTGCTTCGTGAACAATCTCTATCGGTCAATTCAGCTACCAACTTCTCAAATGTTTCCTGCAACAAGCTGACATATATTGCTGGTATTGCCGAGTACGGTTTACATTACAGCCACTGAAGTTTTGCTGTAAAACAAACAAACACCCAAAAGATAAAGTCAAATTCTGGCAAAATAAACAACATCCGTGTCAGGTTCGATCTGAACTACTGCAGGGGTGAGGTAAACGTCGGAAACCATATTGGGAAAGCGCGGAAAAACAGTCTTCCATCTCCAATCTGCTCAGAGCTACTGTCAGCTTCAGAGTTGGGAATGAACATTCTCCCGGTTGACAGAAGAGACAAAGACTGTCAGATCCTAAAATACAAATTCCTTGAAAATCGAAAGACCTCTATGTTGACAATCTTAGTTCTATCTTCGCCTCTCAAAAGTCATCAAAAGTCCATTTAAAGCTAAAACATCTAGGCTTCAAATTGCCTGAAAAGAACATCGATCACATAGATCCACTCTGGCGGTCCATCTTCTGCCAGTTATTCATCTGCCAGGCTACTGATTGTCCGCAGTTCCATAGCCATTGCCTCCAGCCTAAGCTGCAAAATCATCCATCCAGGTGGATTAGCAACCATCCAAGCTTGCTTTCTCACTGACTGTTGCGAAATACCCTATACACGGAGGATTCTGCAGCAGAGAACTCCTTTTGTTTCACATCCAGTGGAGCTGCCTGCTCCGAGCACCTGCTGCAAGCAAGAAACCACGACTGCACCACCTCCACCACCAAGCACACTGTACTTCACCACGCGCTGGTGTCCCGTGTCGCTGACATAGATGTGGGTGGAGGTAACGAAAACGCCCTGCAGCTCTGGCTGTGTTCCCTTCCTACTGGTGGATCCCCGACAAGGGTAGCCCTAACGAGTCCATGTGTAAATGATGTTTGAGTATTCCCATCATGAGCAATATGACAACACCCGTTCAAAATGAAAGCATGAACTGGAATACCTGTCCATCTCTGGGAACTAAGTTTTTCTTGGTTTTCGTTTCGAGCAATTTAGGACTCTACATATGACCCGCAAAAACCTGCTTCTTGCAGCATGATACCGACAGTACACAAGAGCTTGCGGATGTGATCCAAAAAAGAACGCATATGCGCTTTTTCCTGCAAGAAATGTACCAATCCAGGAGTGCTCCAGTACTCTTTTGAACACTTCTTCCTTGAAAAAGTTGCTGTATTGTTCCAATGCCTTCAAGAGAAACTTTGGAGGGTCAGCGGTCATCTTCCTATTCATACTCATCAAGACTCTACTGGAACAGATCACCAGAGTGTCCCACCCGCCACCTCTGGGCGCTTTAAAATTGCATTGGCTCCAGGACTGACCATCCCCGAACCTTGGAAGATGCGCTGCGTTGCTACCCACCGTCAGGTCAAATGGAACAAGGGTTCGCCATCGGTGCCTTGAGATTATGAGGTTTTCGTTCAAAACGCTTATATAATTCAAAAAGCCACACACACTCATCAAGTACTAAAGCACAAGTCTCGGTTCGTCAATTTCTGTTTTGGGTGTGCTTTGGACTTGTTTGCGCGAAGGGCATGGGGTCTCTCTTTCATTCCATCTCCTTACCCCACCCACCGGCCTGCGACGGTGGTGACCACCCCGCCGCTAATCTTCTGAACCCGGTCATTGCCAGTGTCCTTGGACAGCAGATCCCACCACGGAATCTAATGGATGGCGGCATAGAAGCTGCCGTTAAACAAGGGCGGTCAATTTTTTTTGCATTTCAATGGTCCCAAATCATGAATCCCGCTCGACCGGGTTTTGCAACCTTCTTTTTAACAAGCCACAGTGCCGTGGGTGGTTTGACTAAAAGTGCTCAATTGCTGCACTTGATCACTTGGAAGTTGGATTTGGATTGTAGTCAACAAAATTGTAAACATGTGTTTCCTCAATTGCCTGCACCGTTGGACATGCTCATTAGGATGGGGATCCACATGTCATTTCAAACCGCCACTATTCTACTGCACCATTCTTCGCCATGTCGTCAAGCATCCGCCACATACACATCGCCCCCGCTCGTCACGTAGACACCATGGGGATCCAGCAGCTGATTGGTGCCTCCCCGGACCGCTTGCAGACATCATTTCTAATTGAATCTGTTCTTCACTTTATTCACCAACCGCCAACCTCAACATCTTTCAGAAAAATGAATAGATTCCGCCGATTCCCCAAATGATGCACAAGTATGCACAAGATGTGATCCAACCCCACAATCAAAACAAAAACGTGTTCGGTGACGTTCGGGCTTCATGGAAATTCCCCGAAGCCTGCACCGCCCCTGCAACAGGTCGCGTCATAGCCACGGATTTGTCCTTGACGGTCCTTGGACGGGTGCTTTGCTAATATCGAAAATCCAAACTTTGGATTGACCCCAGAAAAGTCCTGGATAAGAATAATCCTGTATAATATGACGCATGCAAGCTTGACACTTGATCTCCACTAGATACTCTTTCGGTGATCCTCTTGGCTGCAAGCTCCCAATGCCTGTTCAAGGAAAAAGAATAGGGTCCTTTGCTGTGCGCTTGCAGCACACACTAGTGTACATACATATATATATATATATACATCGTATATATTGTATATTGTATTGTAGATGTGAATGGTAGTATAGCAGTAGTAGAAGAAAATCTTGCTGGGTTGGGCCCGGCCCAAGAAAACATGTAAACCTGCATCTTCCATCATCCGACATCTGGGGTCCCCAGGCATAAAGGATGCCCAGTTCACCAGCTACCAGCACTCCCAAAGTACTTCCTGTGGGCCAACCACTGGAACTTGGAAGCGACTCTTGGCTGTAGAGATGGCAAAGGCGAGTTCGAAGTCTGAAGTTGTTGTGTTTGCATTGGGATGGTGGTAGCATTGAGAGTTACCCATCCACTTATATAACCATATACTGTAGTGGTCTGTTGGAGTATTGATCTGCTTGCATCTAACCACAAGGAATCAGGAACATCAAAATAGCAGGGTTGAGGGCTTGGATTCACTGTCTTTTAGAAGCAAATGAAAGTTTGTGATTTCTGAGTTTTTATAAGTGGATTGCCTTTGCCAACGGAACAATCTTGAGTTGGTTGCAAGCCCCATACAAGAACTTGTAAAAACAATAACTCTGGGAGTCAACATGAATCAACTACACAGGTGGCATCCTCATGCACCCTTCATTTTGCTGTGTTCTCTTGGAAGAAAGCTAACCCGGCTCCTCCCCATCTCGATTGTTGAAACCGGTGTCTAGCTGAAATTGGTGGCTGATGAAAGCTAGCATAACGTCACATCCTCATAGAGGACAGGCATCTGACAGCGGGCTTGCCAACCATAATGTTGAGGCCAAAAGAAGAATGTCCCATGGTCAATCAACCCCTTGTGTGGTGGCCTTCAATCGAGATTCCTGGTCGTGGATGCACGCATGACAGCATACATATTATATATACATATATTATCATATATTTACATTCTCATGAGAGTCTAACTCTCCCCTTCCCAAGGTTTTTGCAAGCACCATGGCACCAAGAGTTTGTTCACATCAGGATCTCAACTTTTCCTTCAACCACTCCCCACAGCCCAGCCAACCCGTTGTCCTCCAGCCACATCCCACCGCAGGATACGGTGGTTGCCGCTGTCTGCAATGTAAAGACCTTGGCAAAACGAGATCTAAAGCATCCCAAAGGCACAACTCTCCTGGCTACTGGGCTGTTCCAGCAGTTTTGGATCATAGGCATCGGCATCAACTGATATCTCGATCACTTCCAAATGGATTGTCAATGATCAACTGATTCTCATATGACATGAGATGACCACACGAACCATACCAAGGCGCTTCCACCTTGCAGCACGATGCCACGGGGGAACTTCAGTTGATCGTAGCCTCCTCCGAAGGTGCCGCCGAGAACCGTCTCAGGAACACCGTCGAGATTCCAGCGCCTCAGGATTTGTGGAATAGGCTTTGCAACGAGAAAAATTGGGTGAGATTCAAATAACAAATGCGAGATGAATGCAAGAATGTGAGTACAAACGGAAAGTGCTGTGGTTCATTCTGAACGGATTCCTGTTTCATCTTCTAGGCTCGACTCCAATCACTCAATTCCCAAAGGTCGCCAGGGCGCTGAATGCGATGATTCATCATGTCCGACACGTATGTCGCCCCAGCGGCATCTCTTGCTACCTTTTCTGGCAAAACTTGACAGAGAGCACATCCGAAGTACTGTATAGTATTTTCACTTCAGGCCCCGCTGATCTTGGTGATTCCTTTCCAAGGGCTCAAAAGATTGAAGTTTCATTCGAGTTTCTTCCAAAGCTTCAACATTGATGGGTGATGCTGTGAGCTATTCAGGTACCAGCAACGACAAATGTTGCATGCGTTCAGTCTTGTACTCCTGCATTTAGATGAAAAAATAACATTGATCCATGCAACCCTTGTATCCCATCTTGCAACAACCGCAAAGGTACATGAAGATCTTGCCTTCCTGCAACCATGTAGCAGCTGTAGAAGTATGCATTTTGCATGTATTTTCCCTCAAGGCTAGGATGAAAAATGCTGATTTCTGCCCCACTAAGCATGTCAGCCTGCATCTGTCTAGCATTTCCTTGTATTTCCCTCTGTCAACATGGACATCAAAATGGTGCATGTCAGCCTCTGTCAAACCTCCAAGTAGAAATCAGCAGTCCAATTATGCTTCAAAACTCCCCTAAGGACACCCAGCCAACCACACACCCACCATGCCAACCACTCCAACCATGTCACGTCATAAGGTTGATAGAGTTGGAAAGCATCATTGCCTTCCCGAAAGCCACCGGCCACAAGGTCAATTGGAAAGACCGTTTTCCTTCGCGCTGACGTCAGCTGGTGGGCTATTCAAACTCCCAAGAAATCCCAGAAGAAATACAAAACTTTGGCGTAACAAGTGAAAAACAGGTTTAAAACAACCTCCTCCAAGATGTTACAAAACGCCGTGGAGTCAGTGTGTCGAATTCGGTGATGGTAGAATGCTGACGAATACAAGAAAGATGTTTGTACTATTGTTCTGAGAACCACTTGCAACGTCTCATCCGGAGGATTCGCAATTGCATTCAACGCAGCAGGTGCGGACAACTCAAAAAACACATTCCTCAACAACTTACTTGGACCAGGCCGTTGCTCCGAATCGGGTAATTGTGAAACAAACCATTGTTATTCCGTTGGCTCCTCCCCTTTTGCTGAAGGTCTGCTATCAAGTACTTAGATAGATAGGAGGTTTTTGGTGTTTTTCCTACATCTCTCCATAGATCGCATTTGCATCCTCTCTCCCCACCAAAGAAAGCATGCTGCGCCCTTGATCCAACCAAGTTTCTTTACCACACCACCGGCCAGGCGTCGATCGACCCTCCTGGAGGGGTAGGAGCGGTCTCAGAATAACTTTGAACCGTCTAGATAGTGTCTATTGATATATGTATGTACACATCTCATTCCTTCGCTTGCCAACACCCTTAAAAAGAACATCAATTTCATCTTGTTTCATCTTTCCCCTCAAAACCTCTGAATTCTTGAAGATCATTTTTCCAAGTGCCATGAACCATTGAAAAATAAGCAGGCCCCAATTGACTGCCACTCCTGGGCGGAGCTTCCATCTCTGGTGCTGCAGGTTGCATCACTGGGACATCGGATTCCGCCTGGCACAGAACCAACCGGCGAGGACCCATGGGCAGCTTCATGGCGAAATTCATCCATACAGTACATCATGAAACATAGCATCTACATGCTTGAATATGTAAACATATATAGAAAGAGACATGCATGTGTTGTGTATATATTTCATGTCATCTATACAAATTGGTATGTTTGTATGATTATGTATATGTATATCAATATATACACCAAATGTTCAATACTCAGGGTCATGAATGTAAATTCAAAAGCAAATTTAAGACCAGTTTGGGAGGTACTAAACCACCTTCTTGGATGACCTCGACTGAGGTCCTTACAAGAGTAACAAATTGCCGCTGTACATTGTTCGACTGAATATGAAAATGTGTATACAAGCGAGTCCGGCTTACGGGAATACAGCTGTGGAGAGGGAAAACATGCAGTCTTGGGACAGTTTTGTTTCTCATGCATTTTGGTCTCAGATTTAACCACGCATTAGGGGCATGACACCCTTCACTTTGAGAAACAACATGAGTGATCACAAGTTAGTGTGGACCCTTGTACATATTATGGGTCTTCAATAAGAACTCACCGGCCTCTGCCTCAGTCTTGGTATTCATCTCCGCTTCAATCTCCATGTCAGGCTGCAGCACCTGCCGTGCCACACAGGTAAGCGATCACGACTGGCAAAGCTGATTTTAGCGATAAAGCTGGTACTCTCCAAGAAGCGTTTGGGTGAAGATTTGAGTATACATTAGATGTGACCAAGATGAATCTGACCATATCGCGGAGTTTTTCCCCCTACATTCCGGGATACGGGAAACCGATCAAACTCCTACAGTAACACGGTTTCTAAGAGCCATTGTTAAGGTACCCCAACATAAGAACCCATGCCTGCCCTTTTGGGGGTATAGGCCGGTACAGGCAGTATAGGTGATATTATCAGTGACTCAGGTCGGTCTTCAAACAAGACATCCGTTGGCCTCCCCTTCAGTCTCTGTATCCATCTGCGCTTGCATCTCCATGTCAGGCTCCAGAACCTGCCATGCCAAACGGCCAACCGGTACAATTCACCGAGCTGAATCTTACACAAGAAACCAAACCTGCACCTTTCCATTGAAATAGAGCCCTATGCATTGGATCTTTCTTCCAGGAAAAAACACCATTTTGGGTGTGTGTTGTCACCTGGTCATCTCAGATCAATTTGATCATGTGATCTAATCATTAATCTTCCTCAAAGGGCAACATACTGACATACCATGATATACCATGATACATCAGGATATATCATGACCCCCAATTGGAATCATAGCATAGGCATAATCAAAGTAGACAACAACGGATCATCACTGGCTGAAAAGCTGAAGTCCCGAAGGATTGTTCCCACCTCTTCAAGGTTCATCTCAGGTTGATTGGTTGGATCCATCCTGGGAGAAATGGAATCCACCAATGGTTCAACAGTGATTAAGAGTGGTGCTCTACTATACCTAGAAGCCCTTATACCGTAAAAGAGATTAACACTTGGAGATGTCCGGCAATCTAACGAAGCTGGCTGGAAAATGATGGAAAATACCAATTTGTAGACTAGATGTATTCCATGTTCTCATTTCTGAAGACTTCAAAAACTTCGACACAACACACATGAAAATCACCTCGTGTCATCACCTGGAATCATCAGAGTTTTATGTATTGACCAGCACAACTTCCGGTGACCAAGCACTGTCAGTGATTCATCCATACTTGGGGCGTCTGTAGTTTTGTTAGGAAGGTGTTCTTTTCTAACAAAAATCTGTCAACTTGTCATCTGATGGAATCACTTCATCAGCCCGCAGATCCTGGAAGGAAAGCTTGAGCAAATTCCTCAAATATCATGAACCTATTAACCGTTAAAGCTGTTAACCATCTACCGTTGTTAGTGGTTAACAAATTGACAAATCATAAACTGCCAACATCCCGTCATGTCACCCTTTCAGTTGAGCGGCTCCGCAACGCTGACGGTGCTCAAGGCACCCAGCGCCATGAGACCAACATGGAAGGCCAAAAGCGACATGGGAAGGACGAGGTTGCCGCCACTTTGGGCTGAAACAACCCGGGAAAACTTGAGACTCTAAAATGTTCTACTGTTCGCATTCATTTAGAATTTATTGTCTATTTACCGAATAGTCTTTTGGAAAGTATATAAAACTGTCAGGGTAATGTGTTTGATTCATTTTGTGTTCCTTTAATGGGAGAATAGGGGTCAATGTATTTGAAGGGTTTGTGGAATCCAACATATTCTCATGTTCAAGCATTTGGCTCAAGTTCAATTCTCGCAGAATGCCCAACTCAGCTAGCCCAACAAAGCAGTCGATTTCAATGCGAACACTCCGGCATCCACCGTCCAAACTCCACTATTTATTTTCATTTCTTTTCCACCTTCACTCCCAAGCCCTCCATGCCTCCAGCATTCGACAAGCATGTTCCGAAGTAGCGTGGTTTTGGAGGAACTGCACCTGGAGTGAAAAGTGTTAGAACTGTGAGAGGTGCGCATGATGCGGGGCTTAGACTTGCAGCAGTTTTCCATCGTTTTCCCATGGATGTGTTGGAAGCCAAGGGATGTTGGAGCATAGGCACTTGAGAAATGACAAGAAAATGTGTATGCATATTATATATATATATAATTGTACGTATATTTCTATAATCTTCTATGGAGTTAGAGTGTGTACCTATGGATGCCCAATTGATGAATAGGGGAGGAGTTGGACACAACGATCTGAAAATTGAAATCCAAAGAAGTTCCCTGAGTGGAACCCATCTTGCGCATACAGTTACCTGGGTAAAGCATGATGAACCATAATTCACTAATGGCAGGATTCCCATACCAAACATGTACCAAAAAGTCGGAAGAGTTGCTTGTTGCAGTATAGAAGTATAGTGTACTCTCACTGGGTGCACCATTGACCCGAAATCTGCCAAAATTGGACCAGCCAAAGCACCGCAAACTGCACCAATGGGGAGACGTCAAAGCGCACCGCCACGTCCAGGATGGACAGCACCTGAGTACATCTCGATCACTGCCTGTGGGTCTCCCAAGGTGGCCGAACCCGAACAACCAGATTGAACATCTCCCACTCTGTGGAAAGGCACCCTTTTGAACGAAACAAGTATACTGCATATTCAAAAAGGAGGATACCAACATTCCTTTTTATAGCAGATCAGTGAGTCCAGCCCATTCCAGCCCTGAGAAAATGGAAATTGTTCTTGGGATGCATGCCTCTTAAAGGGCGGGCATCTGAAAGCGTCCAGCTTAAATTATCTTGGGCACCAAGCCGAGCAACGCTTACTGCCACGTGTGTTTTTTCAAGAAAAGAAGGCGTCGCTTCCATATGATCGGCTATTCCCAGAGTGGTGGGGTGATTGGAGCATCACTCCATTCTCATCCCCTTCGTCATCTTCATCTTCATCTTCGTTTTCATCATCATCTTCATGTTCTTCTTCTTCTTCTTCTTCTTCTTCTTCTTCTTCTTCTTCTTCTTCTTCATCATCATCATCATCATCATCATCATCATCTGCACTTTCTGATTTCAACCCACGGCCACCTTCAGCCCTCCTGTCATTCTTCAACCACCGGGTCATCCGACATTCTCCGGGGAAATGTCCGCCACACCAGTGTAGATCAACTTCCTGAGATGTGCTGCAGTGGAAGTAGATCTTTGATTGTGACTCAATCCCCTTCTCCAGCGGTTTGATAGTAAGATTTGGATCAAGAATCTCGGGCTATTAATCATTTTGTTGAAAAAGTTACCACCAGGATAGACCCCAAAAAGAATGCTTGGATTCAACAGCACCTATCACCCAGCAGGACTAGAGCAACCGCAACCACAGCCGGAGCAGGACCAAAAAGAACACGTAGAACAGGGCAGTACACTCTAAGCAGCAACAACGGATGAGAAGTGGGAACCCTATAGCTAAAGTTGGGGAATAACATCTAATAAATCCACAATACAGGACACCAATCATAGGGCTGCTCAAATGGCTGAACTTAGCTGCAATCGCCAAGTACCAAGTGTAGTACAGATATCGCAGTGGATCAGTGATCCCCTGATTCTGAAAAGCAGCTGTATATAGGCAATAAGGCACTTACATAAGGGGTGGAGTGGTGCCAAGGTCAAGGACAACCTATGTATGGCCATGCCAAGGTCAAATACATCTGAGGAATTCTCGATGATCCCATTTTTTACAGCTGTTTGATTTTCAAATTTTCGGTGCTTGTTGTTTTCCCCGAGTATCAAACTGTTGCTTGATTTGCAGGGGTACCACAAGTGAAAATCAACGCCATCCTTGCCCTCTCCATTTTGAGAAAATACGAGAAAATATCATTGAAAAAAAAGGTCCGGAATTAGAAAACAAAGCCATTACATAGTTAGACTTCAGACTGGTTTGCTGTATTTTCCTGGTTCGGTAAAATGGACTATAGCCAGCTCAAGCGGCAGCAGGACTTCGAAGGCATTGGGTTCCACATCGAAGATCTTCACCTGGTCAGACAGTCCCGTTGCTGGTCCGACGGAGACGGTGATGGAGCAAGAGTGCTGTCCTTTTGAAGAGCGTTGTGTGGAAATGACCAAACCCCCAAACTAACCGTTGAAAGCTCTCAAGACCATAAAATCAAACCTTCCAATGACCATGTCTCTGAATGTGATCTTACAAGATTATATATTACGTGTTATGTAGTTATATTATACAAAATATCATAGCATATGAGGTACCTGGATGCACAATGCCATCTATACCATACCATCTCCCCTACAAATCCGTAAGCATGAAACAATCCTTTCATTTCCAGTCTTCCAACCCCAAAAAACATTACAGCATATAGCAGGAATAATAGTCATGAATCATAATTAGAAAAAAATAACAACAATAGATATATTTCAAAGTCCCACCTGCACTTGGAAGTTTTCTCTCCTTTCCGCTTTGCGACCCAATATCTCTTCCGCATTTCAGGGGCACCTCCCGGGAGTTGCCTTCAGCGAAGTTGCCACACAACATCAGGCTCAATGGCTCGGACCATGCCGAAACGAGACCTGAAGGTGCAGATCGAAAATTGGGGACTGCATGAGAATCTTAAAATTTTGATATGATATATTGTATAATATACGTATATATGTATATATATACATGTAAATTTGAATATTACAAATGTCCAAAAATATCTGATTTGATGGCTGGGGTATGCTGGATTCCTCAACATTCTCAGTCGCAACTTTTGCACAAGCGCAGCTGTTTCCAGGTTTTCGCCACATCCCAAGAAATCTCAGACTTTATCAACCTGCATTCCAATCCCACCATGCTGTGGGATGCCATCAATTCTGGGAGCAGCACTGCGATGTGCCACGAAGTGCTGAGCAGGCGACTCCTCTGAAAGTTCGAAGGTCAAAGCATTCCAGCTTTAGTGAAAAACAAAGTACTGCATGTCGGCGTCAAGTCTTGATGCAGAAAACTAGATTGGCCTCGTTTGAGTGACATCACACTTCGGGTTTGCACGATGGGATTTTGGAGAGAGACAGAGAGGCAGAGCGAGAGAGTGAGAGAGAGAGCTGATAAGGAGCATCATGCTTGCCACAGGGTTAGATGTCATCTTACAAAATCCCATTTGTTCCACCTGGAATCCATTAATACTTCTGGCTGTCGTGGTTCCCTCCGGGATCTCCTCGTTCAGCCTCACCACAAACGTCACATCGGCATGCCGCTCGTCCCCTAGCCAGCAGGTTGGTGGGATGATCATTTTGACCCCTTGGACTATCGAGAAGCCCACGGTGCCGCGACTTTCGCATTTATGAAAATAGTGTATATGTCAATGATAGTGACTACATGGATCTCTCCCTTTTTGCAGACCTTTGATCCTTCAATTGTCCATTCTATAGGTTTTACTCTTGTTGCCTTCAGTTCAACAATGGAACGCCCTAACACTTACACAGGAAGGGTCGTCAGAGGTCTTTCTCGACAGAGTCAAAATGGCAAGAATGCAACTGGCTCATTGTCAGGTGCAGGGTTTCATCCGATTGAACCATTGCAAATCAGTCAAAATAGAAAATCTATGGACATCTTCACTACACCATTAAAAATTGGATCAAAACAAACATCTTTGAAACCACTTCGTTTGCGACAGTATCGGCATGTGCTACAAATGTCTTGCTTGGATGGCCAACGCATCCCCCAAAAAAATGAACATGGAGACTTCCAGGGGGTTCAGCCGCACCATAAAGGCGACTCAAGCGTTGAACCACCTCGTCAGGACCTGAGTTTGGAGATAGGACCCTCATGGCTTTGGTTGATACTCCAATCTAACAGGTCACATGATCACATGGATGGAGAAGGAACGTCATCCTTTCATGTTATTTGTCAGGTGAAACAAATAGAAGTCTCCTCCCAAAGGATGTTGCTACATCACTTATGGGTGTACTGCAATGCCTTTGAATCTCAGTCAAAATCCTGGTAGAAGATTCCCTTGAAAGAGGGAAAGACCCAATGAACCGTGACTGACTCCTCTTGAAGGGTGTATTGGAGATCAATCCAAACAATGAGTTGATGGATTCTCTGAACGAATAGAATTAATGCTCCCACTCTAATGTCTCTGATGACTCTAAATAATCGGAATCATGATATTATACTGTACCTGGTAACTTAACCCAGTTTCACACCATCCCCTCCCAACCAAAACCTAGCGATGTCTCTACAAAGAGCAAAAACACTTGCTTTGCACAGGGTTCAGTTTACCTCAAAGCAAACACTCCTTGTCAAGCAAGCCCAAGGTTTACAAGAACAGTATTGAGTATTGCATGATTGAGCTCACCTGCGAAATTCCACTTTTGTTATGCATGTAACTATCAGGGTTGTCCCCGGTTCTGTGCAGGCGATTTCAGCAACATCCAATCGCTACCTTAACCTAGCAAGGGCGTAAGAGTTAGAGGCAACTTCAATTTGTCGAGACTTTAACCCCTCACCCCACCGCTCAGCGCAAAAGATCCGGGTCTCGAGGCATTGGAAGGTGAAGTTTCCCAACTCTTTCACAGCCTTAGCTTTGGATTGCAAGTACGCCGTGGTACTGTACCCCCAAATCATTGCAATGTTGCGCTCATATCCTATGTGCTCCGATCCATATCTCTGATATATATTCCTATGTGTCTGTGCACGCAGAACTAGTGATTCATCTCTTTGAATTAATCTAGCAATCTGCACATGTGGTGACCTGAACCGGCAACCTCCTTTTCTCGCTAATCCCACTGTAGGCACTGCTGTCCAAACCAGACCGCCCCATGGGAATTAGGTAACCACCAAACAGTATCTGACTTATCTTACGGAATGGATCCTGCTGTTTGACTCGCATGGGTGTGTGGTTCTTGAATCCTGAAGACACAAGACTGTCACCAATATGATACAGCACGCAAAAGTTGTTTGCAATCAATCAAATCGAAGAGATGGTTTCAACATATTTGTTGGAAAACACCAGTGGTCCAAAACCGGATCTGAAAGAGGCTCCATGCTGCAATATGTTGCAAACTGGAATTCTCATGAATTATCCAAGGAGTACTACAAGTTCGAATCAATCATTTCGAATCATCCACTGTGATAACACTCAGCCTGGATCATCTATAAACTGATGCGGATTTACCACCAGCTACATGTTTACGCCAAAAGGCATCAATCGTTGCCAATCTATTGTCATCTATTGTCCATGACAACCGCGTGCGAAGCATATCAGCAATAGTTTTGCTTTCCATCAAGATGCCAAAGAAAAACTATACATACATAATCCAGATTCGTTCACGACCATCCTAAACTATGTATAAACATGTATAAACTATCCTAAACTTCCGATCTCTAGGGTAGTTTTCCAGTCAGCTCCCTGTCCTCTCCATCAACACCTTGTTTTCCCTTCAAGACACGGTAGGAGACCTGGATCGCGTCGCATTATGTGGATCATGTGATCATGAGGGGCCCAGCACTGGCTTAAATCCAAGTAGCAGTTTGTGTCAGAGGTGAGAATCCCTAAGAAATGCAGCCTGTCTCTTGTTTCAAATTGTCTTCGATCCGTTGTATCAGTGCCTTCTACATGTGACAGTTGCCACGACAGAGCTTTTTCTTTGGAGGTATCAGTGCTAGTGCAGAAGCCGACAGTATTGTTGAAGTACTGAAGTTTTAGAAAGAAACATCTTCAAAAAGGAAGTCCACTCTTTACAATAAGTAGTACGAAAATCTACCAAATTATCCTTCAAGAAAAGAATTCTTTGGACAACTACTTTTCCATCTCTTTCCTGAGTCTCCCAACTTCATCAGATCATCGCCATTGTCGCTGTGGGACGGATTCACAAGGTCTTCACAGGAGTTGGATCTGCTGACTGTAGGTGATTGTTGTTCGATGGCGTTGAGGAGGAAAAAGAACTCGAGTGAGATTGTTGGAATGATTAAGAAGGACGACGTAACTTCATGCCTTTCATGCGATTTTATCTCATGCCCAGCGCAAAATGCCTTCCATCTTCGAGTATAGTTTTGGATTAGCGACATTCAGCGATGGGTGGAAATGATCTACTTAGTTGCTCTGGGGATACCCCAAGCTTTGGCGGCTTTGGCTAGGTGTTTCCAAACCATGGCCCACCAGTCACTGAAATGGATTTGCTCGTATGGTCCTAGAATGTTGGAGAGATGTCAAGACTCCAACCTCCAAATGTTGATGTGCCATACTAGAAAGCAAGAGTCATTGCAACAAATCCACCCATGTCTTCTCCTTCAAGTCGGGGGGAGTAAGATTCGCATTGAGGTGAGTGAGCAAGTTTTTCGGAGCTTGTCGGCTTGTCACGTTTGTGGGTGTATAAATCTGAAAAACAAGAAAAACATATCTCTCACCCCCAGCTCAAGCCAAAAGGCTGCAATGGATCCACTGTCCGAAACTGAGTTGTGTACAACATGGCAACATGATGCTTTAAAAAGATTGCATCCTACCCCAATCAAGTGGATGCATGACAAGGTCATGTTTTCCACATGTGTCACCTAAAAAAGAAAATATAGCATACCTGTTGAGAAACCATTTTTTTAACATTCCAAAACAGTCCAGGAGCTGTTCGCAAAACTGCAGTAGAATGTGGGTGAGGTTTCGCCGACTGAATCATGGTAGGAGGGATGATGAGGAAGCCGTAAAGTCATCCATGAATGCCCACCAACAGTTGCTTGTAAGTTACGCATAGGTACCAGTACAATTGCTTGAAAGGATGGAAAACAATATAAATCAACTGCCTTTCATGATGAATGAGATTCCATTTTGGCATAAGTGCTCTTTCATAACCTGTAAACACTTGTATGATCATCGCCGAACTGCCCGAAGTTGGCACTTCATCATCGTGATAGATCGCTTCAATAATTGATCCCATCCCATCATATCCCGCCAACTCTTTATAGACAAGTAGAATGAAGTGGCACCTCTGGTGAGAGATCATACAAGTCTTCTCCCATCATCTGGCGACGTCAAGAATCGCTTGACCAAGGTTCGAATATACGGTGACACCCTCCAAGTAAACAGCCCTCCCACAAGTCTGTTTTGTCGGAGACTTTGTTCAGAAACTAGACATGGCTGGATGGAAACTTTTGCATAGGGTGTACTTGTTCTAAACTTACAAACATCAAGATCTTTGTCTTCCATGTTGGGCGTCGCAGAATGTGAGTTGCACCGCACCTTCGGCGTCGCAAAGTCCTGCAGGAGGACCTCTCGATCACCTCAGCTCCACCATGCGAAGACGATGGAAAACGCTTGGTCACAGGTGCATATGAATGGTGTCACAATCTTTGGGGGTCCCACTTTTATTTTGAGGAATTATGATGTCAAAATGCAGTGTTTTTGCTGCTAAAGTTGAAATGCCTCAAAAAATGGTCGAATAATTTAGTCCCAAATCTATATATGTACTGTATATGACATGTATATAATATATATATACATATATATATATATATATACTGCATGAAAAACTTGTTTCTCCGTTTATCAGTCCATCATCACTGCTCAGCTTGGGATCGACTGACTTGCTTGTCTGAAAAGAGCGCACAAATTAATCAAGTGTGATCTGATCTGGTTGGATCCAACGCTTTTTTGGAGTTCATTCTATCCGTAGCCACAAAGGTGTTTTTTTCGTAGGGGTCATTCGGTATGTTCATTTCTTGTCAGTAGAATCAGAGGTGGAGAGGCCATCATGTCAGGATGAGGTACCAGTAGTGGTGCTAAATACTGGAACAAACAATTATGGTTGAAACATTGAAAACACCATGCAGTTACACCTAGGGTTTTCTGAAACAGCATTGACACTACCGTTTTTTGTTGAAAATCCGAGTTTTGGACCTGAAAAATTTCGTTCCCACACGTAGAAGGGCCAATCCACCTCGCGTGGGGATGAGTGTAGGATCATGAGACCTTCACCAAAACGGTGACCTTGAGAAAAGCTTGATGGCAAAGACTTGTATGACGCTCCTTTTCGAAATTAAGGTGGTTCGGAAAATGGATGATATAATGATTCTATATTCTCATAGTATTTAAATCTACTGTACCTCCGAAGGTTTCAACCTTCATTCCGGGGTACTGAAAGTATATAAATGGATGTTGATACCATTGCGCTGCTTTCAAGTCGGTGCCAGTTTGAAGGCACAAGTCCAAGTAATGATAGAAGTTCGTCCAAGTAAGCATGCCCATCTACAAACCACAGGTTGCCAATGGAAAAAAAAGGTGCGTGTTCAGCACCTTGTTCATAAACTTCACCATGATTCTTGAATTTAAAAGTGGCTGACATGGTCAAATCCATCTACCAGCCACAGGCAACAAGCATGATCTCATGATATCCTTTTGCGGGATATTGCTAATCGTAGCCGCCTACCTTGTTGTCCCGGGCATAGGCGGCATATTCTTGCAAGGTCAGTTCCTTGCATTTTCATGGGAAAGTGCAGAGTACGTTGTGACGGAGAAGTTGGTTGGGATGAAAGTCCAAATCTGGGCGAATAATCATCCTCTGAAACTGCATGTAGAACCTCACGAAGTCCATGTACAGCAAAGTGAGTATTCAAAATTCGAAACTGGAAGTGATGTCACTTAAAACGATCACCCAACAAGATGAACCTAGAAGTCATGAGATGAGTACATCATGAATCCAAGCAAATACGGTAGACCTGATCAGGAATCATGGCTTTCAGACAGAGTTTGGTTTGTTGTGTTGTCAGGGAAGAGGCTTTGAAACTTGTTTCATCCTACCTCTTGTGGTGATCTTAGGCCTAGACCCCCCATAAAGTGCACCATAGCCCCTAGCGTTTTTCCGAGAATTAACTTGCATTCCAACCCTTATCATTTGTCGAATTCAATGAAAGGGCCATTGGTGACCAACATGCCCCGCAAGAATAAACTTGTTCGGGTGCCATGTCATTTTCAGAGCGAGCATGCATATACACACCCATGTATATATATATAATGTATATTCGTATATATGTATATGTACGTATATATACATAGATATTTGCATTACATTACTACATACCAATGACTTTTTTTTTGCGAATTTTTACTGATGCCCATGCACCGACTTTGGATCATCCACAAATCAATTGAAAGATCCAAGGCTCGACCCGCATTGGTTTTCCCAGGCCATGGAAAGCAGCCATCTCCTGTCAAGACCACCAAGCAACAGCAGTTCATCCAACAAACAGCCTCCCCAAATTCTTTTGGTTGGGAGATCCATGCTTTTCTCGTCCTTCCTTTTTGGGTATCAGCTATCAGTTACAATTTTGTTTCAATAGAGTAAAAAGGATGTTGATGGATGTTGGGTGCCTTCATGCATCTCATTGCATTGCAAGCAATCAAGATTCAGAATACCTTCACATCTTTACATGTTTAACATCTCGTTCATCAATGGCATCAAGAAAGATGGGCCTATCTCATGCGTAGGTTTAGCAGCAAGTCGTCCTCTTTTTTAAGCCTCTGATTCTGCTTAAAGATGTATAGTATATATTATACAGTATATCCATTATATTCCATTATGTTGTAACTACCGACAAAACTGACAACTCCCCCCCGTGTCCGTTACTTGCACGTGTAGGTGGCCATACTTCTCTAAAAAAGTCGCCTGGCAGACCCCAGGCACCACAACGGGTCGAATCTGAACTCGACTGGCAGATTCTGTAAGATTTGGCCATTTGGCTTCTTGATTGTCTAAAGACCTCCAATCACATTGAAAGTTTGATTTGACTTATCCATAGTTGGCCTCCGAGAGGTTTCTTGCTGATGACTGTTTCTTGATGCCCTTTGTGCTGATTGTAGTTGAGTGCATATCCCAAATTTGATGGTGAACCCTGCATATCCATCTTTAAAAATAAATCAATGATTTCGGCTGTTTTCCATCATTTCCAGAAACAATACTGTAGAAAATGCAGAAAATGGTAGCTAGAAACATGTTAGTGGCAGAGCAGGTGGCAGAGCATCCCACGTGTCCATCCATCAGATCATATGAATTCATATCCAAATTCTGAGTTCTTTATGGAGCCCCTTGAAACTAAAGGTTCGACGATTCTGAACCTCTCCTAGTCCTCCGCATCTTCTGAGAGACTTCAACCACAAATTGCCAAACACCCAAATAAAGCACGAAAATATCCCTGCAGCAAGAAAAACATTGGGAAAAAGAATTGGACGGTACTCATTTAGCTTGTATACTAGTATACGTAACTAGAGTGCCACTGGTCAGGTTTTGCATGTTGTGCCTGGTCTTTCCAGTGATTCCGCGCTGGCCAGGCATCCTGCGCTGGCACTCCACGCCTCAAGGCTCTTGCTGTGAAGGAGATACACATGACTCTCGAATTGCCAAAGTGGCACATGTGGTGTATTTATGTAGCCAGATTCAATCTGTATACGTGTATCTACATAATGGTGAGACGGTGTGTATGATACATTTAAAAGTCCAAAACACTTGAGTAAGGCCTAACAGGATTTCTAATTTGGCGCTTCATCTCCTATATTCCTCGTTTGCTTTGGCCTCTTCTTCAGCACCAGAGGAAGTATCCCTCATAATGAGCTGTCTATATGTCCAGATTCTCCATGAGCACTGAACCACTCCAAAGACTCTGGATAGGACATCAAGGAACCGGACATTCCCCGCAGAAAACCCTTTGCTGAAGATTCACTAGTTAGTTGAGAGGATGATTCACATGAATCTCTAATCCAAGGCAAATCAGGATAGCGCTTCGTTCCCCAACACTAAGGTTGATTCTCTGCTAAGCGCAGGACCTCCTACTGTAAATTCCTGAGTGAAGTAAACCTGGTACATCTACCCTTGATATGTTGTGCTTGCAGCCATCCAATGGAATCCTGAGTCGGTTTTTTCAACAAAAAAAACTTGCCTTTCCCAGCTAGGGCATATCAAAGTCAGAGACCTCCCAAATCCATCTAAATCCAACCATTTTCCTGGTCAGTTCCGCTCATTGGATTGTAACATTTATCACCGAAAACCCTTCCAGAGTTTCCCAACACAAGGGCTGGTCTACCAGGTCCACTGGCACAGCGTCGTAGGAAGTCCTTTGAGTCGGCTTCTAGGGATAATTTCAAACAGAAGACTCAACACATCCTAAATCCGATTGAAAATATGGATGTAAATAACAAGATGCTTCTATAGACAAAAGTCTAAACATCGTGGGATATGAGTCTGAGTTGTTTTTTTGTCGGAACGTGCCTATATCCACATCTTTTTCCTTAAGGAATATGCATATGTGCCCTCACTATAGATCTGCGACCTGCCTGTTCAGTCCCAGTCCTGAGAGGAAAACGACGCATCTGTACCTCAGCCAAAGGATATTTCTCAGGACAGATCCTTTGAAATGTGGAAAATACATGAAAATACATTTAAAAACTACCTGAAATCCTCATCTCCAGGTTGTAGGTTAGGACACAACCACCCTTGCAGGGGCCATGTAGATTCCATCGACAGGCACAAACAACCGTTGAGTCGATCAACCAGCAGCATGAAACCGAAAAAGTGTATCCTCCCAATATCATCCAATATCCCTCAGATTCAGATGTCTCTGTCTTTGACATGTTGAAATCCAAGATGGTAAGTGTGGGGGTTCCGATTGCGAAACCATGTGAAATCTGAAACTTCGACCCTGAAATGTTGCTTGAATCGCAGTGCCACTCCCAACACCATTTCTTGCTTCTCAATTCTCAATCAATCAGCGCTCTAGCTTTGCACGGGTCTGTCATCTGCTACTAACATCAGCAGAAGCCCGTTTTCATTCAAAACGAATTCATGGTGCCACTGTCTGATATTGAGCCATTACCAGCAGAGCTGCCATTGTGGACTGGAGCAACCCAGCAACCCTCAGTGAAAACTGGGAATCTGCGACTTCTACCTATCACCTCCATGGGTTTGGAGTCGTATGAAACGAACCGTTCTAAACAATCAATACAGCATTTGCCTGTGCCAACCAAAGGTTTGCAAAAAAATCCTCATGCACTGGATATTGGCTTTTGTTGTTGGTCTTTACCTCAAAGTGAAAAGGACCTACAACATTTCAAGGTCTAAAGATCTGGTATGGTCGGGTACTATCAGTGTGAAAAGGTTGGATTTTCCTTTAAAAAAATCCCTTTCAAACCAATTAAGGTCGTCCTATCTGAGCAACCTGGAATATCAAGAAATAAGTCGGACATCATTTTGTGAGTAGCAATTCCAGGTGACTTCCTGGTATGGAGACATACCTCTAACCCTTCCATACCCTCAAAAGCTCTGTCAACATGGCAAGCTCTAAAACTGGATGGCAAAACGGTGGCTGCACGCATGAAACTTGTGCTCACTTCAAATGTCATCGCTCCAACGGCAAGGAACGGGATGTTGGCTCCACGGGCATCTGATATCTGGCTGCAACTCTTGCGAACAGGTCGACATTTCTTGGGAAAGTGGAAGCTTCACAAAATCCTGCAAAAACCTGACGAAAGAGAGGGTTACAGTTCTTACATAGGACAGTATCGACATAGTGCCTTTCACAAGAAAAACGATTGGAATTAGGATATGTAGTCGCAAGATGTTGCTGTCACCTGCTTGTCAAAGAAGTCGCAACCAATCAGCTGAACCAATGAGAGCCTCAAACTGTGCAATGCAACGCCTTAAGCCCAAGGATGCAATCATTCAATCTTGAAAACATCTGAAAAAATTGCGTCAACAAAAAAACAGTTCTACCCCAATTTTACCCCGTTGTCCCGGGTTTCCGGGTGTTCTCATGCTCGCTTTAAGTCCTGCAAGGCAGAACCACATGAAACACACCAAGAGTTGGCGGCAGAAAAAAACTCCAGCTACGCAGAACGCCTGCGGGCGCCCGCTATATTGATAAACTGCCGGTCATGAACCTACCGGCTCCGTCCTGTAGCGGCCAGTGCCGCTAACAGGGGTGATCTGAATGTTAGGAAATCCTAAAGATTCCTTGTGGGCCTTGCGAGTATTGCTGAACAACTTTGTGGGATGACTAAGGCCAAGAAAGGCTCAGAATAAACAAATAAACCCTAGAGTTCCCTACAGATTCACCGACCTGAGATGCCAAGCTTGGTGGTTTCCTTGAAGCAGCTTTGAAAGCATCAATCATTGAATCATCAAATACTGACATGAACATGGGCATGCCTGTTTATCAGCTGTCTCTCTGGAGCTTAGTTCCTTAGCAGCCTTAGCATATACAAATACATAAAAATTAAAAGGTGATCCACATTCTATACATCACAATAAAGATAGAATGTTTGCGTAGCCCGCTTTGGGCTGCTTCATGCATGTTTCGTGATTTCACAGAAATGGCACTATGCCCTCTATGTCTTCAAACATCCAGAACACGTCAAGGTTCAGCACCTCTTCAAAAGGGAGGTGCTGCCTCTTGATGAGGCTCACAGCCCAAGGGCCCAAGGAGGCAGCCTTCAGCTCAAATCACCCGTCAGCCTTCAGCTCGGATTCAGCTAGTAGCCTTAGTAGCCTTGCAATTTGAAATTATACACTAAAGATTACAAAAGTACTTCCCAGTCTTCTCCAAAGGTTTTGAATCCTGAACATCCGAAGAAAACTCCGATATGTTCTCTTCAAAATAGCAAGGTGGATCAACTTGGGGTCACCTCTTGTTGGCAGATTCCCCGCTCTTCCAACCCTATCCTTGACATGCCTACAATCTCATTCACCGTAGTGGTAACATGTGGTCACTTATCTATCTTTGAATGCAACCATACCAACACTAGTGAATACAACTCCGGTACTCGGCGATTTTGAGCTCTTGGTAATACACTGTCACCCCAATTTTGACTGGTGACCAACTGAGCAATGCTGACCTCCTTGAGCGGGGAAAATACGGCCTTTCCGACTCAAACATTTGGGTCTCTATCCAACTCCGGTGTGGCGTTCGCTGAACGCTCCGGTGAGGCTCGCTTTGGACCGTCTGTCCCACTGTTTCTGCTGGAGTGCCAGCAAGATGATAGCAGGATCCAGATGCGTAATACGATGCGATAAATTTAAATAGTTTATCAACAAACTACTCGTCGTTCAACACAAAATAATGTAATACATCTGTCGGGTCTTCAATTATGTTGTACTGCTGTTTAGGACAGGCGGTTCAAATTAAATAACAAAGCTGTTGCGGAGAGGAGGCTTGGATACAAACCTTGGCGTTTAATATTTTGGCAGGTGCGTGCAATGCCGCAGCAGGATGATGCTGCTCCAATCTCTGTTCATCATTATTCCCCTAGTTGAATCACAGTACTTCATTGATGTTATTGATTGTATATCATATCCCAAGAGTCGATGGACACATGAAATATAGTAGAAAAGGTTTCCAAGGCGCAAGTGAAAGAAAATACCATCTTTTTTTTTTCAAACGGACTGACTTGAAAAGAAAGTGAAATTGCCACAGGCTTCTGTTTGTTCAGTCCTGTATCAATCAAAATTTTACTCAGAAAAAAAACGAATCTGAAAAACCCCGTGTGCTCAGCCAGGATTTACTGACTTTCACTTCTCAGGGGCATCGGCAGTACCACTCTGAGTTTTGCAATACAGAAATGGCCTTCCAAAGGTACCATTTGCGGTGGTTTTGTAGAATTCCTTAAATTGGGATATCCAAAATGGAGCTTTCCCAGCGTAAACACCACATTACAAGCGTTGTGGGGTACGTCAACTTTGATCCTGAGATCTTGTTGACAGCTGTACCTCTGTTTTCCCACTGTGGACTTTAACTTTCACCGTTCGTGTTTCTTTTGTTCCGATCGCCCCTTTATTTGAAATGAAATTGTACGAAAAATACCGCTGGAGGGTGTATTTTGAGCTGAATGACCTCTTTCAGGGAGGCTTGGAGTTCGATTCATTGCACAAAAAAACAAAACTGCATGTTGTGTTCCCACAGTGCCGCACTGGTTTCCGCCTACCGCAAACGCCGCAAGCTCCTGGTGATCTCCATAACAGCGGTGTCAGAGAAGCTGAACAAAGTGCAGTTCATTAAATGTGCAATAGATCATCAAAACCTCATGCCAATGGCTCTCCTTCACTGGGTATTATTTCCACGTTGGGAATGACCCTTCCTCAACTGATGAAAAAGAAATCATGACTGTGTTGGAGATGGGCAACTCATTTTCCATAGCCTGGGCTGCATTGAATCATGTTTATATATATATATATATGATATGTATTGGTTTCCTTTTGGAGCGCTGTATGTGCCTGCAAATTAGCAAGCAAGTCAACAATAGAAGATATAAAGTGCATCGAACCCGCCCATCTTGAAATGCCCATCCAAACCTTTATGGCAACAAAAAAATAATACAACCATAAATTGCCCATACTGTATGTCATGGTCCAAGAAAAAACACTTTCAGCAACGGAGCAACCTCACTGACTGGAACGCACCGGACGGGTCGCCGGTCTGTACAACTTGGGCCCAGAGGCCCTCAGCTGCGGCTACTGCGCAGCAACCTGACGGAGACTTAAAGGAGTATTCCACCATCCAAACAAAGAAGGAATTTTGCTTCCTGCAAATAATGCAAATTGTTCAATGCAGCCTTGGAAGCTTCCAGAATGTATCAGTATCTTACGCTGCCCGGATGTCTTTTGGGTAGAGAAGTTGCCCATGTTTCACGTCCATGAACTCCTCGCGACTGCGTCTTCCCCTCGAACCACATTTGGCGTTACCATTCCCATTAGCATTTATCCAAGGCATTCTTTCTAGATAACCAGGATACACCAGTTGATGTTCAAACCTGTGTGAGAGGTATCATTCAACTCCTCGCATCCTCCACATCCCACATGTTCAGGACATTCATAAACCGCTTCATGATACAGTACGTTGGATTGCTGCGAGAGAAATCCACCATCTCTTATCAGGCTCAATCAACATGTTTCTTGATGACCAGCCAGCTGCACACGTTTCAACACCCCCAGCATACCAGGTAATGTATCTATACGGTATTTGCATTCATTCACATCCACATGATTCCCCAATCTTCCACTTATCTCAACTTAATAGATTCAGATAGAAGGATAATACACAATGTCAATAGTATTGCAATATCAACACTTAGTATGTTGCAAATATTTTTGCACTTGTATCCTGCGAACATATCAAGTTCATATGTCTCTAGAGAACGTTTCAAACAAGTCAATCAAAATAGATGTGTTTTCCAGCCTGCTACTGTTCGCTACCGTGTTTGGCAGTTCTTTACACCTCCGTCCAGGTGGCGGTTGGGTGAATAGGATGGAATAAGTGCATCCCAAACAACGGACCATTACCACGTTGTGCCCAACACACTGGGAGAGACTGGTGAAATGTCTCAGCATAAAGATGCATAACAAGTACCTCACACGTCCTGGCCTTCTTATGATTGAAAGCCAAGAAAAAACAATCTCAAAATAATGAGATACAAGTTTCAACCACCAATCAATCATGCTTCAGCCAAGTGTGCCTTGGGGATGTTTGTCTGGTCCTTTCAATAGGTAGACCAGCTTGACAAATAAAGAATTTTTTGGACTCCCCTGTAGCTACTCGGTATGAGCTGAGATGAGGTCTCTATGATAAAGGTCGAATTAATCCACTCGACCACGAAATTGAGAATCAAAAACCACAAAGAGGGTTGTGTCCAAGTGATTTCGAGGAAACTTGCCAATTGTTTTTGTTAGCAGTGTTGGATTCGGCGCTAACTCCAAGCATTTTTGCTAATCTACTCTGACAAACCGAGGAATATTATAAAAAAGAGACCGTGAACAGTGACTCATTCTTCCAAAATGCATCTTGATATAATAATATATAAGATACATTCGCCAAACGACGACTTTGTTTACAGTGTCTACACTATTTGGTGTTCAATCATCTCATTAGCCTCAACAAAAAATACACAGCAAACAAAACATAAGAAAGCATATATTCTCCGATCTTTGGGGAGGTTACGATATGATACATCAAACTATCTGAAGTAAACCTCCAACTCCAAGCTATCCATCTTGATCTGCCTGCTCGAGTCGCCGGGTACCAACCGCAGTAGCCAAGCCAATACGGCGCTCCTTGCGAGATCGACATCCCGTGACATCCCTCAAAACAGATTGCGAAAACATGAATTCCTTCATGCGTTTAACTACATGTTGCGATGCCCCCGTGACCTAGATCCATGTGTATAAATCCTGGTTTGGGGCGACATAACCCATGTCACTCCCTAAAAATATAGATAAATACACAGACTGCTGGATTTTAGAGGAATCCTCCTTTCCATTCCAGGTTACTAATGTTTCTATAGCTTCCTACAATCAAAATACAGTAAAGTATAGTAAAGTTATGTATTATTCATATTATGTGATCGTCCTCAATCCGTTCGGGGACCTCGAGATCGAACGGATCATCATGGCCAAACTCTGCCGAAGTTCCGCTCTGCCCCCACCCTCACCACCTTGCACAGTACACAATGGTCCTGCCAGTCAAATTGCACGTAGAACTTGCGCATGAAAACCTCGCAAAGACAGGAAAACAGAAACTGACATAGCATTTGGCGAATGAGGATTGGAAAATGCTCGTTATTCTTTGGGATGTCATCTGGAAAGGATTCGAGCTTTGGTGAATGAAGACTTCGGCTGTTTCAAGTGACGGCGTGTCTATGTCAGCTGGGGAAAAAAATAGCTTTCACGAACCTGTTCATGAAAGTAATCACCAGCTTATGTATAGCTGTATTGTAATACACTGTCTGTTCTTTATGTGTATATTAACTATATATAGTATATATATATATATTGTAATTATATACAGTGGTGGATTTGGCGTACTGCCACATCCCTTTCGTCCAGACAGCGGAAAATACATGAAAATACGGCACACTACCTTCAATTGAGGTACTGCCAGGTACCTGACAAGTTTGTTGAAATTTGAACAAAACATCAAACATACATGACGTATCTGCATATATCATATATCGCATCGCATCAGAGTTGAAAAAGCACCCGGCAAACGTAGCAAGACCTTTGCAACCTGACGTGTATATTTGTTTGCTACATTCCTGCAAGAATGTTTTTTTTTAATCAAACTGCACCTGCGCCGAAAAGAACAGTAGGCTCCGTCATGAGATGAAACCATCCCAAGCGGTACTGTGAGTTAGTATAGTTTTCCTCCATATCTGGTACCACAGTCCCTGTAACTTTGAGAATGGGAAATCACCTGTAAGTGAAATCATCCCTGCATTTCTCCAACCTGCACTAGTTTGAATCAAAATCAGATACTTCTCATAAACACAAACATATAAACTAAGCTGAGGTTTCTAAGGGTTCACAATCTTCTCCACAGATTCCAACAGCTCGATTCTTGGTCCCTGACATTGCCAAGCACCCAGTGAGGGGTGAAGCCTTGACTGATGGCAGCTGTGACTCTTGGTGGCTCATGACCTGTCCTGGCCTTAACCCAGCTATTGCCTCTGGAGATAGGGGGGCATGGTCCTCCAAACAACTGATGCTCCATGTCAAATCAAGTGAAAAAAAACACATAACGAATGCTGACTAGCACTGGAATACGTCACCCAGGTCTGCGGCTTTGGTGGCAGCAGTGTGATGTAAACCCCATTCGAGGATATTCGAGGTGTGTGGAAACACCTTGGGCTGTGCCTAGAACTCAGTAAGTGGTCACAGGCGTATACACGTGTATAGAACTGTGGGGTACAAAAAAAAATCCAAAAAAGCCTGCACAACTTTCACTCAAAAATGACCTTCAGGCTCAAAGCTCAGGGAGTAGTGGCCATATCCTGCACTCCCACTGGTCTTTGGGTACTTTAGTTGAGATGACTGCTAGAGTGCAAAGCACATCCAAACACAATGTGTTGCTTTTCAAACTTGCTTCTGCCTTGAAACAAGCACCCACAGACATTCAAGGTCCCATTCCCCCCACAAGAAGTCCCCGCTGGGCACTCCAAACCATCAGAAGATTGCAAACCTGCGTCATGCGTCTCAAACGCAATGGTTTGCATGAGAAGAAAACCCCTCTAGCATCCTTCAAAAATGATCATCCCATTTGGAATCACAAGCAGTGGTTGGTAGCATAGCTCTTTGGCATTCACCATTCACTAGTCAGTAGGTGGGATAACCATGGATAACCATCGAAATGAAGAATCCAAGAGCGGGTCTCCATAGCCAGCTGTAGTGTAATATACTCGGGTCCACATATAGGCATGCCACTGCATGCTTGCACCCAAGCACTAGAGAACTTGAATGATAACGATGATGATTGTATGTATATATAATATATATATATCATAATTACAGAGTGTATATATATATGTGTATAGATCACGATAACCATCACCATCACCATCACCACCACCACCACCAGCATCATCATCATCATCATCATCATCATCATCATCATCTTCTTCTTCTTCTTCTTCTTCTTCTTCATTGTTTTATTGGGTACATTCAGGAAAAACTCCTAGGAGTTACCTGAGATTATGTTACCAACATCCCTCCGCCCCACCGAGGAGGCAAAGATTGCCCTGACGTTCCAGGATCAGATCATCACCCACAAGCTCAAATTCCTGCACAAAAAGCGGGAAAACTTGCAATACATATATGTGTATATTATATATACACATGATGTGTGTTATGTATCTTATGTTTATGTACAGCTCATATAAGAGTATGCATATACACACATAATATGTTGTATGTGAATCTATGTATTCTATTCTATAGATTTAGTATATATTCACACACAACCAGTTGGCTCACAATTGTCTCACCATTGTGCTGGTTGAGTCGCAGCCATCCCCATCCGGCGCTACAATAAGTATTGGTCAAAAATGGGCTATGTACCGACCCCAATCCCCACCACCTGTAACAACAAAAATGATGTCTCAGGAGTCCTTTCATGAAATGTTCTGTTGTTGGGATGTGATGTGAACTACTGACTGTCACTCTCCAAAAAATTAATAGCTGGCTATTTACGTTTGGAAAAACATCTAAATAACTGTTATAGGTCTCAACAATGCCAAAAGGCTGATTGAAGTTTGCAAGACATCTCCCCTCCATGGTAAAATGCTCTTAGATCTGGGGCGCTTTGGAGGGTAAAACTTTGAGACCGTGATCACACCACACATGTCATTTTGATGTCGAAGCCAAGCATTTGAAAATCAACTTTGACTCACATCCATCAATCCCAAAAACTGTCTGCTCAGAATTTGTCCTGTTTCCAAACCTACAGTATCAGTTGTAAGTCTTTGTAAGGATCCTTCGCAAAAAGACAGAGTGGATCCCCTTGGTGGCCTGCTATCCACTAACTATTACTTCAATGAGGGATCTGCGGAGTGTTTTTGAAAAAAACGCCCTTCAGTCTGTTCAGGTCTCTGGCTGCGCCTGTCCGCCAAGTTGGAAACTCAAACGCATCTTCGTCTGGCAGTCAATCACCCACAATTGTCCTAAGTTTCAGAGATGTTGGTGACTTGGTGCAAAAAGGCTAGGTACCTTCTGCGGAATTAAATGGACATCTCCCTTTTCCGACAGGAAATGCATCATCTTCCGTTGCTGTGCTTGTCTACAGTGGACTCATTGTAACTGGACACGCCAACCAGAAGTGACTATATAGTTACTTTTGGGCATGGGGTCCACAAAGATTCTTTTCAAATTTGCTTATATTACGATTGCATATACATATATATATATATATACATATACGTATATATAGACATATACCCGCCGGTACAGATCTTCTGCCTAATACGAGCGACTTCTGAATAGGTATTGAACTGGACTTGACCGCATCGTGCAAGATTACAATAGCAACTGAAATAAGATGAGATTAAAAGACGGAACCCCTACTGTTATCGTAATGTGGCATAACCAAAAATAAGGAATGAACCAAAGGTGTCTACGGTCGTGTTCCATGATCCGAGAAAACAATAGAAAACATCCATAGCCATAGGAAGGGGAGTAGAGTAGAATAACTATCTGGCTGAAATACTTCATTTTTGACCACTCCAAAACCTGAAACGCTTGAGGAAACCTACCCCTAGAAGCCCTTGCCTTTAGTTTCTATAACTATTTGGGCTGTGATTCCATTGGATGGTCATGTTGCAATGCCACCATGTCCTGCAGGTATGTTGTCAGTTCTCCCGTTGAGACTTCCCCCCAAACAGCCCCACAGCAAAAAAAAACAAGCTGGTGTCTCCCACGGAAAAAGATCTGCTAAGGTTAAATCAGCTTAAATGATGAATCCCTACCATGGAGATTCTTGGTCCTGGCTGGTATCTTGGTGGTAGGTGTTCTATAAGTCACCCTTTGACAGAAAAGAACTAGAGTAATAATCAGAAATCGCCACTGATTTACCTCTAGTATTTTTGCGTGTCATTTCTTTCGATACATTTTGATGTTTTTGATAGACAATTTAAGATCAACGGCTTCTTACGGGAAACCAACACCTTCCTTCACAAAACCGAAGGGTTGAAGGTAATTAACCAACATAGCGATCAATGATGAAATATGATAAAATAAACTCCATTTTAGACTATGCTATATATATATACATAACGATCTTTCTGCGTCCTACACATGACTACATTTACGGAACAAGCTGCTTGACTCAAGCGTGGGTGATGTTTCATCATTTTATCACCTCTCAAAATCTCGGCCAAAGAAACCCATCAAATTGGCACCCAGCATGTTGGCAATGGCATGGACCTGCCACGGTTGCAGTAAAAAGCCAGCAACCCATTATAGTAAACAGGGCAAACGGAGAAGCCTTGATAGGTGTAAACCCTGAAAAATATCACAGGTTTGTGCCATATCGGTGACTGCTCAAAATGACTGAACGAACAAACACTTCACCCATCTGAAGTTCAACATCCCAACCCCCAGCCTTGGTCCAAACCCATAATGTTTTTCTCGTTCACTTATGTATGTAGCGGATGCGTGCACATGACAGTCATGAACAACACGTTCCCCCAAAGCCTCGGCTTTGGGACCCACCAACATGGAAGTTCCAGAATCCTAAGTGCGAATGGCTTGAAAGGATGTCTTAAGCAGTAAAAAATCATGTCCGAGGTCACTTTTCGTCGCTTCCTTTGCATGAATAAAACCCGCTTAATGTGGCATCGTTCAATAAAGCTTGTGTACATTAAATAACATATCTACTCTGTATCCATTCAGAAGGTTACCGAAACTCAATGAATGACATTCAATCTTTTCGTATCTAATCAATGAGAGTTGACGTTTACCATCCGCAGCATGGCTGGCCCAAGCAAAGAATCTTCAGGAATGAACCACGACTGACATCTGTGGCGCGACCTTCAACTTGTTGCAGCTATGCCAAGTGGCGATGATGGCATGTTTGGAGTTGGCCAGCTTCATCAAATAGGCATTTGCAGCAGATCCTGTCAAGATTTGTCTTTTCCGTTTCAGTTGGGTATATCTCAAAAACAGGTTTATGGCCAAGAAAGGAAGTTTGCTGGTGAAATGAATCTTGGAGGGTTCTTGAGTTGGGTCTATTTCCCCACGTTTCAAATCTGATGTGAATTATGCTGCTTGCTCCCTCATCATGCCTATTGCCACTGGAGCTCTAATCAGCTCGGTATGTTGGTGAGGTGTTCATCCACACCTTCCTCTACGTGTACTACCTATGCTACTTACTCATGTATCTAGCTGTCCAAGCCATCCACCCTTCCAAGTGAGCTTACAGCTCGTAGCCTTTCCTGCGTTCCTATTATGCGGCTTCAAAGAAATCACGTCCCGTTTGCTTCGCTGGTCCAGCAGCTTCCAACTATCCCCATCTTCATCACCCTCCCACCTCGCAATTGCGCAGGTTTCAGGGCCTTCGAGAGTTTGGAGTTGTATCAGCTCTGAAGAGGGATTTGTCACCAGTGCTGTGCGATCAAATAAGTCAATGATACGTCTGAACCAGGCGTATTTCCCTTCAAAAAAAGGTATGTCTTGGATGCTCTCACCCTTCACAGAAACAGAATCTGAATCACCGGTTTGCTTTCAGTCTCACTTCCCGTTGCCCTTTCTGGGTGGCATGGCAGCATCTCCCACTTTGATGTTCTCCAACATGACCTGCGCCGGTCCAAACTGAGGTTAATGGCATGATGTTTGGACATCACGTAGTCTCGTGAAGCTTTGACAACGAAAAAAAATGTCAGCGCCAACCAGAATTATGACAAAGACAATGTGCAGGACATGATGGAAAGATCACTGCACAAGCCAAGACTAGACATACATCGTATCATACCGTTCGATATCTCCTCATGAATACTCAACAAGCGCAACTGAGTAAGATTCACCAAGATCAGCTTGTAGCATTCACCAAGATGGATTTCTCTGAAATATGCCTACCTGCATAAGGTTAATTGGAACTTCCATTTTCTGAGATGCAACCCACACTATCTACATGCTTTTACCTCCTCAAAAACATGCCATTGAAGAGACTCTGTACAACCATCCCGGAGGTGGAAGTTTGTCGTGATTATATCCGCTTTTCCACTTGTATGCTTGTTGGATAAATTGTACATCCCAACACAAAGAGTTTACCTGTTCTGATAAGGCTTTCATTAATTGGGTTTCATATTATGAACAAGCACTTCTTTCGTTGTCAGGCGCGGCTCAAGACCCGCCTGTGGAATTACGTATATCGAAGTCATCAAAGGATTCGAGTCATGATCTGACAATGAAAGATTACAGTGGCTACAAACGATTTCGATATTCGCTTAACTTTGGAACAATGAGATATTGAGATTACTAAAGGCTCCGATTCCAGATTCAACTGTAGTTCTAGTTGCAACCAAATAGCATCTCGCTTGAAACAGGCAACTTCAACTTGCTTCATGGACCACCACCACCAACAAAGGAGAAACTCCTCAAGTAATCGCTACTCCCAAGATATAAGCTCCCATGAACAACTGTTTTGAGGGAAACAGAAATGCTGACCCAGCGCCTGCCAATACGCAGTGGAGACCTGAACATCTGAAAGACCAGAAGTACGCAAATGCAAGGGAGAGACGAAAGAAGCTACGGTTGCATCAGAAGCAGTTGTCAACCAATACTGTCCACCAAAGAGAACGAACAAAACAAGCTGGAAATGCGGACTGGAAGATTTGCTACCTCTTTGGATAGGACATTGACAGGGTTTCGGAGGTGCATGTAGCACTTTGTAAATTGTAACATACTGTACGGTAACTAATGTGTTGGGAGGGACCAACCGCAATGTAACACTTTAGGAGATCGCCGGAACACCACAGAAGCATGAAATATCTGCAGAATTTCAGGATTCCATGACCATTACAATCCACTAGGTCTGTTGAGGTTGTTTCACAATACACACATATTGGATAAAAATGATGACTCATTTTTGCAAAAGAGACTCTCATGATCTTGGCCCAAATCCAGATCCCACGTTTCACTTCAAGGAGTCATTGTATGGTATCATCGTGCATCGTCCTACTATGCTGTCATTGGGCTGGAGGTTTTACATGGTAGCTGTGGCTGCTGAAGGCAAACCTCCAATTTCCCAACCTAGACTATCCTGTGTGAAACCAAACCTTATCTTCTTTACAACCTGTGTGATGAAAAGGAACTTGGAACCCTAGAGCAAATTGGTATCCCGCATGGGTCCTCTACTTCTACTTCATTCATTCATCCCACAGTTGAAAATTTGATAAGCACAAACAAAATCCAGGCCAGTTCACCTGTAAACCAACTGCACTCAACATTTGCATCAAAGGAGCTACAGGCATGAAATGAAACTGGCCCTCATAGTGTTGTTCGTCCACACCACCGACGACCAACTGGCCATCTTCGTTGTCTCCCAGATAAAAACCTTCGAACGAGGTCCGGCAGGATCACTTCAGGTGATGCAACATAGCTTGGCGGGTTGAATAAAGTATCCCATCAATAGGGATATAGAATCCAAACAGGTGCAGGAATTGTCCTTCAACTGTATGAAACTCGTGGCTTGTTTCATGATATAAGGTGTTTTCAATAGCCACCTGTTGATGAAAAATGATGGATTCGCTTCAGTAGCCAGTTCACCTTGGTAGACCATTTTACAGACTTCTCACTACCAGATTGTAGGGATTCAGCAGTTCACCAATATGATGACATGATGCAAACATCCACGATGCCTTCATATGGAGATGCAACATTTGTAAGTCCAACATTCGGATCCAACGGTTCACTGGTTCAAATCCTCAAAGACTCCGAGGTGTTGATGGATCCAACACTTCAGCCATTTGTCAATGGTAAGTAACCACCTGAGGTGACATGACCATTTGAAGTACTATGAATCCGCACGAGTATGTACATATACTATATAACTGTGTATATAATATATATAATTATATATGTATATCCAACACATCTCAACCGTAGGATCCTTCCTTCCCATCCGAAGTGTAACGAGTTGCCCACCCACAAATACATCATCCCAAAGCCCAGCGACCAAATACTGGCTTCTTCAGCTGGCGTGAGTTCATCAAGGCTTGCCTTAGCAGATGGGTTGGTTGGGTAGCGCCGTGGGTGCCACGAAGTTTGCCAATCCTCTCCCTAGGCCCACTTGGAAAACAATGCCAAGCATCATTGCTGGCACGCCGTTCATGGCCAAGTCGTCAAATCCCAGGCCCAAGATGCCATCGAAGACCTTGAAGAATGTCGTTGACACACTGGGCAATTCAAAAATGGCTATGGTTGCATAGCTTGCATGGGTATATAGTGCAATATATTTTTTTGCATATGTGCAAAATATATAGACATAGATAGATGCGTATTGTAGTACAGTACAGTACAGTATAGTATATAGTATAGTATAGAGTAGAGTAGAGTATAGTATAGTATGGTACAGTTTTGTATGGTATAGTATCGCCCATGTTTATCCAGGCTCTATTTGACTATCCGTCTATAAAGGTACTCTACTAGCTATAATCTGATAGACTCTGTAATCTGTATGTGTATGTATATATGTATACAGTAAAAAGCCTCTCCCAGGAAAAAAAGATTGCATTGCAAGTTCATGCTTCGTTTCTCAATATCCAATTTTACTCTCTAGAATCCCTAGATGTCGTCATGGAACCTATTAACAACTCATGATTGCAACCGCCTGGGATTTTCCGGGACTCATTCCCTGTGCTTCTTGTAAAGCTTTCCAAGTTGCCAATGTGTTGTATTAGACTTACCTCCGCCTAAAAGGCTAAGCGACATTTCCCAAATGTGTGGTTACGCCTTGGCCCACATGTGTTTGTAATTGTGTCCTTGTACAAACACGTTGAAAAATACACGAGAGGAAGGTGTGAACCCTTAACCGCCTTGACCAAACAAGCCCCCTGAGAAAACGGTGTCAAGTTGGTTGGGCGTCCTTTGGGATGTATATAAACCTGAAACCCAATATTTTGCTTGGAACTCATTGAACCTTCCAAACAAATCTTCCTCTGGACGAAATCCTAGTCACGAGTCACGACGTACAAAAATAAATGACACATATCAAAAATCCGTGTGCATATAGTGTATATGTACAAATGTATATATATATATATATATGCGTGTGCGTGTGTGTCACGTGTATATTTTTACGGTAAATATGTAGTTACAAAAACAATGTATACATTCAAAGTAACTTCGGTGTCCAACAAGCGAGTCGGTCCGTCTTCCACAAGTTTCCGCAAAAAAAAACACTCGACTCAAGCTCCAGCGACAGACATTTTGGAGGTGTACCTCAAACGCATGGCTTAGAGGACGGGTTCACTTGGCGCAAACGCGTACACCAACCAAGCCCCAGGAAAAAACAAAAGTCATTATCCCGGAATTAGGTGGTTTATGAATCAAGTTTTCAACTACTGTTCCAAATATGTATGTTTCTCCAGTTTATCTTCTTTGCTGGAAGCTTATGCCAGTTTGCAGCCCCTGAATCGCTGACCTCCCAAAAAGGTCGTTTGGTAAAGGATCAGAAGAAATGCGGCGTGAGTTAGCAGCAAGACCAACGTGACAATGACCCAGCGGTTTCGTTCTTACATGGCGTTTCATGAATCCTTCCTTTTTCCACATCAATGTTTTCTGTGGTTCTTTTCGGGCTATCATGCTATGCCTCGTATAATGTCACCTTTGCCGCCATCCCCAGCCCCCGGTCATCATCCGATGGCTGTCAAGGCACATGCTGCCTAGGCCTCGCACGTCTTCCACTTGTGCGAAGGAAAAGTTATGGATCTTCCTAAGCCAAGCCATGTCAATGAAACAGAATCGAACCAAAGATCCGCATAGTTCTGTGAAAGTTGTCAGAAATAGCTATATAAATCAATTGCCTTCAAGATTCTGTTCATTATCTCAGCAAGTGATCATCAAATAATCAAATACCAAGCATGTGAGAAAAGTCGATCCAGACTAAGTATCGACCTGTCAGTGAATCAGCCCACAGTGATTCCAAGCACTCCCTTTCTAGTCTTCACTCAGAACTGGTGGGACTTGGTGTGATAAAACGAATGCAAAAGATCTGATCATCATCCATGAATATTTGTTGGTGTCTCCCAGTAACATGGGTGAGTGATGGTGAGCCCCTGATCACAAAGCCGCCACATGGCAAGCTGCTACCAAGTCTCAAAGCGCCTATGGAAACATCATCGGAACAATACTTGCCAGTGACGGCGCCTGTTCACAAGGTGAAAATTGACAATGGTTCTAAGGTGGGGGGGGGGGGGGTACGTGTGAATACCCTTGGATAGAAAAAGATAGAACTTATATAATATATAGAGGAATTGCACAATTGCTACATGATTGAATGATTGTATCTCAAATTTCAATACAGTACTTTTTTATGCCAGTCAATACCAGAAGCGCCCAGCACCACTCTCCTCCGTTCACCTACATTGACTTTGGCACCACACCTCCGCCATACTGGAAGAAGAAGGACCCGGAGCCCTCCTGTCACATGGGTTGGCAACTCTGTAGACATGGGAAACATAAAACACTTGGGAGCCGGAGGGAAACAAGACATGGTAAGACTACGTTTCCAAAGCAAAAATAAAACTAAAGCATCCAGAAAAAAGTACACTCTACTCTACTATCTACGTTTCCTCTCAACTCTGCCTCTCAAGCTCTTCAACCCGCAGATTTTCACCTCTAAAAAAAACGAATGCAAGGGACGCTGCTGTAAGCATCACCAACCTGCTTGCCCACCCACCAACCCTGGAGCCTGGAACGTACTGGACTCCTTTGCGGAGAATCCAGAGTGGACGGCATTCAGTCGAAGCTCCTCAAGGCCTGGTGATAGTTTCACGAAAGAGATTCACGTCTGCTGAATCCCTTTAATCTCCGGAAGAATATGACGACAAAAGACGAGAGTCGAGTCTCAATGGATTTTCACTTGGATCTATACAAGAGATTCAAAGGCGACATGGAAAGGCTCTGCAAGGGGTCTACACCCAGCTATACCTTTGTCGCTCAGAGTATTGCTTCACGTTCACGTGTATCAAAATGCCGTTTGAAGTTCAAACACCACAACTTTGTTCATGTTTACAAGAGGTCTTCCAAAACGGACTTCAAAACACAAACAAACAATTCTGATCATGTCTAGTTTCTCTTCCTACTCTTGGATATTAGTACACCTAATCATCACTACTCGTTCATCCTCATCATCATCACAATCATCATCATCATCATCATCNCACCATACTTCAACATTCTTCTTTGCAGGCAGCCGGGAAAAAATACAACAAACAACGTTCATCCTCTTTTTCAGCGGGTACCTCCCTTAACTCACCCTTCCTTAGCTCACCCAAGTCCGGACCTGATCGAGTGGGGACCCACCTCATTCGTTCATCTTCCAACTTCCATTGCAGCAGGTTCATGAAACTCATGAAATGATGGGCAATACAACATTTGGGCAATTATAAGTTGAAAGTCTTACAGAAAGGAATGTTGAAGTTCCGGGATTTTCACCAGAATTCTAAAACAATATCTTCCAGGAACTTCTAAAAGTTGCAGACAACTGAAGCTGCCGAGGTGCAATCTGGAAGACCCGGTATCAAAAAGGACCTGTCATTGACATCTAAACACATTCAGGGGTTCAGGGGTCCAACACTTATTTTGGGAATACAAAGTCTATATCCTCCCAAAGATTGATAAGTCAATATCCTCCAGCAAAACTCCATTTGGACCTGCAGGTATCTGTGGGGTCTTTACGATCATTGGTCATATGTCCCTCATGTTTGCGAACCTTCGTGTGAGTTTCCGACACGATCAACACTTGGCATATTGATCTCTTGCCAAAGTACATGAGTTTAACAAGCTGCTCATTTTGGCAGGATTTGTCAGGTCATTCACCCAGATTGATGTGAAAGCATATTGCCTGTGCCTCTGTCAGTTTTGTGAATTTCTGTGGAGTTTCCCTGGCTATCATGGAAAAAATAATACCAACAGGTGGATATCTGATTCAAAAAAGATGGAAGTGTTCTGCCTGTCCATCTTTCGTTGGAAGTTCCTGCCTCGAAAAAAACTTCAAGTTGAACGGTTGAACCATTCTAATTGGTACCAACAACCAATGGACTGTCTCCCTCCACAGCCTTGATCTTTTGCCCAGGTGTTCCGACTTCGATTTCGCCTGTGCAAATCATCGAACAAGAAAAAACCTTGTTGGCGTTTTAACCCCCTTTGCAAGAGAGCTTGGAGGCCAAGATATGCCAAGATATCTTCTCGCTCAAAATCATACAGTATCAAAGGAGATTACCAAAAGCATAAGCAGAAGTGAATAAACCTTGTCAGGGCTTGGTCGGAAAAGCCGACCTGATTCTCCAGTAAACCCCTTCACGGGCGCTTTTTTTCTGTGTCGCATTGAGGACTGTCGGGGTTCAATCAATTCCTTGACAACAAGGAAATCAAGCTCTTTCAATATCATCCCAATCCTTGCAAAGGTTGAGACCACAAGAGATGCAAGAATCTTTATCAGATCTGTTGCCGACCTGCTCGATTTAAGACCGGGCAACTGTAGTGATTTCCCTTTCATAGCATTTTTTCAAGAAACTTTTTTGCTGAAACTGGTTGCAACCTCAATGTGGGAAACAAAGCTGAAAGGACTCATTTCTACTATGAAAATCGTAGCCATTCTCATGTCGAAATGGTTGGCTTCTGACTGGATACAACCTAAGAGTTCTCCCTAGCACTGATTGTGTGCATTGACAAGATGTCAAAAGGTGCGTTCTTGCCCTCTCTTCAATTCATCTCCTCCGAATACGCTTGATTGAAAGGATGGGAAAAACACTCAAAAAAAGCGCTATGATGACTATAATCTATATAATGGCAGTTTGCTTTCTCACTTGCGACTTGAGGAGTGTTGGCCATGGGCATCTGACTTTTGGAACAACATTTCAATCTCATATGATCTAGATGTGTATATATATATATATATTTATATATACATATGTAGACATAGTGCGTGTGTGTGTGTGTGTGTGCGAGTGTGCAAGATCAAGCAAAGAATGATCTTTAAGATGCATCATGCAAAGGTTCCCTACTACCAATGAGCAAATTTTGGTCTTTGGACTTTCTGGATAGATGTATACATATGAATATATATGCATGTATAGTCTATCATATCATAGCACGACCACGCACTGGAACATATGTATATGATGTGTAAAGAATTGTAAAGATATACCATGTTTGAACTTTCGTGCTATTTGCTCTTGCATCCCCGGCCAAGGGCTCAAGGCGTTGAACCCTTCTCCTGAAAACTGAACAGCTCGCCATAACGGCAAAGAAACTACAGTGACAGTGTCGTTGTCAGCAGACCTGGCCCAAGAGCCACTATGCCAGATACCTCGCCGTTGCCATTGGTTCTTGGTTTTAGATTTAACAAAAAAATATTCAAATGTTGCCTATTCCGAAAAGGTGGACGCCCCACTATTCGAGGGATTGCTCACTTATAGGTATGGGCGGCTGTGTAAGAATCAGGAAAAGGAACATGTTCCGTACTTTGATATGCAAAGCTATGCAGACATGCATTTGTATAAGTTTTTACTTATATAGCGGTGTAATAAAAGTAGTATCATGCATGTATGTGCATATGCAAATGTAGGTGTATCTGTATACTCTGTAATTATACGCATGTGATGTGAACATGGACTTGTAAGTTAGTCTTGTGTGCTATATAAGCGCATCAGGTCCTATTCCTTGGGTTTTGCGGCTGACTATATTGGTCATTCCAAACTTGTTTGATGGAGGGCAAACAACTGGCGAGGCATGGGCTCTTCATGGCACACATGTCAAGGCATACAGAGGTGTAATAGCGATACTTCGGTGATGGAAGGCAACAAAAAAAACAAGTGCCTCAAGTGTATATTCGTGTAAATACATGTGATATGTATATATATGTACCTGTATATATATATATATATACGTATCTGTGTCATATGTATATTTGTATATAATATATGTGTACATATTATCATACATCCGCACTCAATTAATATGTCCATGCAATCGTGAATCCCTGTTCGAGTAAATGATGTTGTTTGAGGTGGTTGTAATTTGCAGAGACTTGAATGACAATGAAAATATGATGCGTCACTGCATTGATTTGACTCGGATCAGGAAGAACTTTGTCAAACAATCTGCTTGGTGGAGGGACAAAGAATCTGTCCTTCATGAAAGATCCAGGTGCATTTCACTTGTGGATACAGTAATCCTTTGGATAATGCTTGGATAATACTTAGATACTTCATCAACTCCGGTTGGGAAATTTTGCACTTTCTCTTGAGATTTGCAGCTATCATCAGCTACCAAGTCCAAAACACTTGGGGGGGGCCTCAAGCCAACTGCCGAGCCACCAATCTCATGCTGCACACAAGAGCTTTCTGGCCATAGTGAGGGATCCTGAAGCTTAGCTAGGGGGAAAAATGCCTACCCTTACCAGTCCCTAAGTGTCTAAGTCTCAGAGAAACACCCATTGAAACCACCAGCAACCACCTAGCCAATCACTTGTCCGATGATGTGACGCTGCCTTTCAAAACAAGAGTTTGTTGAGTGAAAGCTTTGGAGAATTGAGAATCACAAGCGTTGTCTTCCAGGGGCCCATTGTGTGTGTGTGTGTGTGTGTTGAATTTATCATGTTTCACTAATTTGCAAAATGTTGGAGCTTTTCTTGGGAGGATGTGCCTCCTGCATTTGTTGAAATGGAGATAGGGCCATGAAGTTCCCGGCAAAGTTGACCAAGTTCACAAATTTGACTGATTAGTGATTAGCCTCCTGTCACTTACATAGAATATACATAGAATATACATGAATATACCACCAAAAGGATGTCCTTATCCCAAGTCAAATCACCCTGAAGTCATTCCGATGGGATGCTGCGGCAGTGCTGTACCAAGGCACGGTCAGCCAAATCACAGGAGCTGACTACTTGGGGAGTGGAATCACGATGTTGTCCACCACTGCAGGCTTCGCAAAATAGACATACCATGGCACTGAGCCATACCTTGACACAGCGGTTCTCACTTTGTTACTCACTGATAAGGCAGGGACTCCCATGCAAATGATCTATGTCCATTCGTTCCGATTCATGCGAGCTCTTGTCAAATTTGAAATTTGAGCAAGTGGATTTCATCAATCATTTCCCCTCCCCCCCATGAAACACTTGTTAAGGGAAAAACTCTCACATCTACCCGAAAATAGTGGGGATTCTTGATCTCATTCTTGATCTCAGTGGCATAAATGCAATGGCTGCCGCGGCCAACCAACCAATGTAGATCACTGTCTTTTGATGATCACGGGGAATTTGCCTGAGTGCTGACGCTTGGGCGAGGGTGGTGGTTGCAGACCCTGGCGTAAACCATTGGAAATCGGGGTCTCAAAAGGTAAGATCAGAGAATATTTCAACAAAGCAGTTGGAGACACATACCATGAGACCATAACGTCATCCAACAAGTGTGTTTCAGGGGTGCATGATACATGCACAGAATTGCATATAGATATACACACATTTGCACTATGCGATGTATTCATTCAAAGTCTTATTCAGCATCTCCTTGATACCTTTGTAGTCCTTGATATTTCTCAACTACTAGTAGGGAGTTGCTGAAGCATGGCTGCTGTTGAGAGCCGTCGTCTGACAGCGCCCGCATGAATCGCTCCTGGTTTTAAGTTCCACAAACGTTAGGACCGTTAGTGTCGTGTAGATCATCAATGAGCCTGAATGACATTGAATTAGGATATCATCACCAAGCTGAAATCACGCCATTTTGGGAGGATGCCCAAAAGCAACAGACCCAATTTGAGGCGGTCTTACGAGTACCACCAAAACAGCCTGGTTTCCTGCACAGCATTTCAGCATCTCAGAATCCCACCTTCAAAGTCTCAAAACAGACAGCTAAGCATATTTTTCACACCAAAAGAACCCTTTCCCCAGCAAAACCTCAGCATCCAACCCTTCTGGACGCTTCACATCTTTGATTCAATGAAGATTCATCTATCCGATATCCTCCCAAGTACCAAATTGCCAATCCTTTTCTGGGGTCAGGCGGGTCAGGTCTTGGAAACTCATCGTCAACTCATCTCTCTTGACCTTTTGCAGCTCTAGGTGCATGGCATCGGCGGGGACCAGCTTCTTCCATCCCAAGCAAAGATGGGTCACGAAGAGCAGGAGGCAAATAGAGTACATCAGAACCTGCAGTTTTTGCTGCTGTCACTGATCTTGCTGTTTTTCTTGATGTTTCCTTGAGCATCTGAAATCCGAAATGTTTTGGTTGATTGGTCCACCGTAAATGCTTGCAACATTTTCCTTGTAGTCAAGTGAAAATCGCAAATCTGCTAGCGAGAAACAACAAATGCCTTCGGAAGACCTATGAAAATTCGACCACTTCCTCCATGAACTTGGCGGTCTTTGATCCATGTCAAGATTCTATGGGTGGCTTAGATGATGGCACCCAGAAAAACGGGTGATATACTCTGAAACCCTTCACATTCTGCATTACAAATGTCGATTGTTTCGGGGATGCCCCCTTTCCAAATGAAATTTCAATCAGCATTGCGTCCGCATTTCAGCGCATCCGCACGATCAAGAACACCCTTTCTGCAATATCAGTAGGAGTGTATCTCGCTGATGGTTGCATCACCAATTTGAAACATCTGGTCACTGGTGGTTCTTCGCTCCCAAGTATTAGAGGAAAATCACCACCTTTATATAGTCCATCTGCGCTTTAGACTTGAATCACCTCACCAACAGGTTTCGACGTCAAATGGTTACACATTGGTCGCTCGTTCAGCCGAGACACCGTGTTCAAATCCTTGAACAAAGCGACCTCACGTGTATAGAGATCGCGAGCCTGACGACAAAACAGGAATCAGAGCCAAACAGACCGAAAACTGGCTGGCTGTTTCTGAAAATGTAAGTACCCCCTCTTGATATTCAAGAGGGAAGTAGTTCTTTGCTTTCAAAACACGACCAGCATGTGTCCAATATTGGTTAGACAAATTAAATAGCAGAAAAAAGCATGAATCTTGATCAAATTAAGTATGGTCCACTCCATCTATCATTTTCCCATCCCCTCAACTGCCGCAGTCCGTTGTCCCGGTTGTTCCGAATGCTTTCAGCGCCTGCACCTTTGGCCCATCGGGATCAGTGAAGACGTGTCCTGCGGTTGAGCTAAGTTGGTGTTCAACTCAAAATTGACCGTGTCAAGCGAAATTTATGGGTAAATCAGTAAATTGCATATTCAAGAGCGAACCTGCAGATTTCAATGATTTAAGTGCAAATCTTGCATCATGATCATCTCAAGACCTCCTGAATTTCTTCGCTCATGGAACCACCGCCACCACAACCGCCACCACCACAAGCCACATCCATTTCGCCTTGGAGAATACCGCCAAAGTTGATAAGCATTGGAGGTGCGCCAAGCTCGACCTCACAAACAACCCGCCCAGCATTGAAGACTTAAGGCATTGTGTTCGGAATATGTTTGTTCTTTCAACGAGGGAAATGCCATGGTGCCTTGATACGATGCCTAAAAAGGCTGTTGTTCTTGAAGATAAGGCACCTCTTCGGTTGATTGGAAGGATCTTAAAGGTTGAAGTGTTCAATGAGTTGCTTTCTGCATTTTCTATGTTTCCGGCTTGAGTACATTGTGTATCTACACATATATGTATGTATACATATTACATGTATATATATATATGACATAAATATATCCAACCAACTTGTCTCTATGGAATGAACTCTGTGGCTCGTTGTATCGGATTTTACTGTGGGCACAAGTTCCGACAAGGTTGTGCCATGCCCTCAGTATCCTACCATTATTACCAAACATTGCTCATGTGAATCGAGCTTTGGCTGCAACATCCCCAGAATTTCAAGAGTTTGCCCTCCAAAGCCACTGGTATCTCCGAGACAGTTTGTGCTGTTTTCGTCCTACTCACAACTTGAACGAGTTGAAAATTCAACCCTCTCTGTGTGTTGTCCTTTTGACTGCTCCATACTGTTAAGCAGAGGCCCCAGACGTAGTCCCATTGAGGGTAGAAGCGGAAGTCTTGCAAGTGCTTGGTCAAAAAGGTGAGAACGACCAAACCTCGTGGGGAATGGCCGGTACAAATTTGCTTCCCTGGCGTGATTTGCTGCACCTAGGTGGTGGACACTAGTAGTTGAAACAAAAAGTCAAACGTCCAACGAAGCACAAGTCTAAGTCAAACCAGGGCAAAAACAAACAACTTGAAGGAATATTTCCCGCTTCCATCGTCCATCTAATAATATATACACACAGATTTGCGATGCCCCTTGTCTGACGGTCAATTACATAAAATTTACTTCAAACAGCGGTCCCTAGTTTCAACTACTTGCTTCCATGCTCCCCGGGACCCTCTCGCTGGCACGCACCTGAAAGCAACATGTTCCAACGCCCCGTGGCAATGGTGTAGCCGATGGTGATGTCGTAGGAACGTTTCAAGGCCACCTCAAATTCCACTTTAAAAAGGGGGGAGCGTCAAGTTCCACTGAGAGAGGAGTAGTTTCTGCCATTCGGCTTCGAACAGAGGGAAGAGCTCTAAAACCCTTTGCTGGTTCAAGAAACTGTCAATCTGCACATTACAGTACAGGAAACTGATGTGGTTTTGTTACAACTAAAATCTGGGTGAATGTACCTACTTTCTCACCTGAGCAAGGACATATAGATGAGTACGCAGCAAAGCGGTGCCAATTGGGTGGTAAAGAGCGTCTTGTAGCATCTTTTAACAATCCTTTTGCAACACGCAAAGTGGTAAAGATGCTGTTGTAGGCCCTCAGTAGTTTCCAAGATTCCAAGATGTGAAAACACCAGTTGAGTTGAACAGAAAAGGTCTTCTTTTTGGGGGGAAGAGAACGTTTGGAGCCCATGGATAGTCCTGTACTTACACGCCTGTCCAATCTTCGGGTCTCAACTGCTATGCATCAAACAGCATTGATGACAGTGAGCCCAAGGTACCGTGACGTGGAGCAACAGGCCCAAAGCCAAGTACTCCTCCACAACGGAAAACGGAAAGTCCTTCGATGCCGCGCATGAATGTCGAGGTGGATTTTGGTATCTGAAGTTTTTCAGAGAGTCTCTTCGTTTGCGGCGTGGCTCATTCGGGGAACTGTATACGCTTTGAAATCTCATTGAGTCTGTGTGTGTGATTTTAATTCTGATCCCATAGATTATAGAATCTTACTCTACTATATGTATAATTGTTGTGAAGCTGTGAGCATTTGTCGTTTGACACTGTGACACTATAAATGTACTGTATGTAGATTCATAATATAAATTCCATCTAGTGATAAACACTGACATACACACTCATGTGGCCAAATCCAGCACTTGCAGTATCTTTACATCTCAATGAGTCGTCGTTATGAACTGTTTTTCATCTGCAGTGGGGGGAACTCTATAATTCACGCGACTGTTGGAGCAACTGTTGGAGCATCACCTGTTAGTGAGGTCAGGTAAGGTTTTTACAGCTTGTCCAGATTCATACAGGAGCAATCTGGTTGGTAGAGGTATAAAATCCATGTCAAAGGCTGCGGTGAAAACTAATTTCACAAAAAGAAACATGAGGAACGTTCAAAGTGTTTAGCCCTTCACGCATTAGAATAATGCGACCGCAAAAGCGTTAAACCACCAACACTGATCCATGTTCTGAACAGCAATGGATGGATAAAAAAGTGGAGGAAAGTAGCCTGAAATCACTTTTTCCCACCAATGAAAGCATGTTTGCAGCCAAAGAGTCCTTCGCGAAGCCAAGGGCTCCTGTCCAGTGAATACGATCAAAGAGATAGCCCTCTCCGTTGAGTTCGTTTGGACCTGCCGTGGCGAGTTCCAGGTTTCGATTTTAGATTGGAAATGAACTATGGAAATGAACTACACGGTTGACACCAAGGAAAAGAATCGTATATTAAAGATCTGAGAATAGGGTCATTTTTTAGACTGTGCACCACTGTTGGGAGTGAGATTGGGTAACGTTGCTCTTCATTGTTGGGTTTTAGCTAAAACTATCTTTATGCAAACGTAGAACCCTTCATCCAAAACTGATGACAGTATGTGTGGCAGCCGCACTGTGTTGAAAACCTACAGTACTATGCGTCTTGGGAGGGTCCCGCTGGCATTTGCATAGGGAAGACAATGCATTCTCGGACGCCTCCCAACATATCCACAAAGTTGCCCAAGGCATGCACAATCGTGAATGTGAGCAAGAAAATCGCCGAGCGCATGGTGCCGTTTCGATTGTTGTCGATCTTGACGTTTCCAGTGAAGAAAATGGTTCGAGCGAGCATCAGGATCACATTCCACAGCAAGAAAATACCTCAGATCGTTCGTCCATTGAAGGATATGGGGGGGCAACCTCTGCGGCTGTGGTAGCATTGACATCAAACAGAAGCACCAAAACAAAAACCATCACACAACAAGCACAAACGTCATAGCCTACAGCATTGCTCACGTTCACAAGCTTCGACTTGTGGGAAAAAAATCCTTTGACCCTTCTAATTCTGGGTGGATGTCAGACTTTCAGATCTGGCATGCTCATCATCGTGATTTATGCCGGACAAGACAATGAGAACGGTACTGTAATTGAACAGCTAAGTAGTAAGTAGTGATAGGAACAATCATGAAAATAACAAAAATGAGGGTGATGGTGATAATGATGATGATGATGATGATGATGATGATGATGATGATGATGATTATGATGATGATGGTGATGATGAACATGATGAACATGAACGAAAACATGAACAAAAACAAGAACAAAAACAACAAGAATAGGAAGAAGAAGAAGAAGAAGAAGAACAACAACAACAACAACAACGACAACGACGACGACGACGACGACGACGACGACGACGACGACGACGACGACGACGACGACGACGACGACGACGACGACGACGACGNCATCATCATCATCATCATCATCATCATCATCATCATCATCATCGTCAGCAGCAGCAGTAGCAACAGCAGCAGCAGTAGCTGCAGCAGCAGAAGCAACCGAAGTAGCATCATTCATCCTATCTTTGGGGGAGCAGCGAAGCATCCCAAACCCATACATCACAACCAACTCAAGAGCGCCACCTGCAGCCCACTGCAATAAAGTTGCAAGCACCGATTACACCTGGGATGCCACCGTTGCCATCTGGTGGTGGTGGAGAATCATCCACCGCGCCACCGGCCGGTGCAGCGGCTGCAGCTGCACCGGAAACCTGCGACGGAAAGTGGATGGTGCCCTTTCCATGTGTTGCACTATCCCGTTGGCACCAAAGATCACCAAAGAGTACCCTTCAGCAGGACATCTACTGTATTTTCTTTTAAGGTCTCGAGGTCCTGAGGAAGTTGGAATACCAATTCGATGATTGGGACTTTCTATGATTCCCAATATTATTGTCATGACAATGAGCTATGAAAGGCACCTTGGTGATTCGAAACTAGCAAATTGTACCTCTATCGACTCTATCGGACTCTATCTGGATATGTCATAAGCTACAAATACCACAATACCATACAGTATCCATGCCAATGTTGAAGAGATATTTTCAGACCCCAGTGAGCTAATAGTTTGGACCCATGCAGTGTAGAGTCACATGCCAAATCACTCCTAGGAATGCACAGGCGCCCACAAAAAACAGTGCGCTTGTGTGTGTGTGTGGTGGGTGTATAAACAGTGTCATATACTATGACAATCTTAACTATGTATGATACAGCTCTGGCCTTGCCCATGTTCTTCAAGTGCTGCATGTTCTTTTCGACTGTTCCTGGCATCAAGAGCACCACTACTAGGAAATTGTTGGCAACCAAAGTGGTCATGGACATATTCAACTCATTGGATTTCCTAGCTACTTTTTCCAATGGGATTTGAGACGGTGACATCAAGCTGAGACTTCCCAACTCCCAGCAGGTGGAACATCCAATGGCATTGGCAAAGGGTGGGAATTGCTACCCCCAATTTTGCCTGGCTTATGGATCATCACCCACTCTTCAGTGGCATCCTTTCCCAAGTATGCCATAATGGCCTGGTTCAGGAGGCGAAAGGAGGTGAACTGAGGTGAACTGAGTATGTATAGACTGTGTAGGGTCTTTTTTTGTGGGAATGATTTGCAGGGCACTATGGTGTACAGTCAAGGAATATTGCTCCTGGGGTTATCACTTAGAATGGAATTTTGCTGATCCCCAAAAACTACCACGATGGAACCCACAAATACAACTCAGTAGTATATAAGTGATTGCCCTTTTCCAAGGGATCACATTCAGGTTCCATATTCTTTAGTTTCCCGCAGGGTTGCTCTTTCCCTTCCATTCTGGCATGTGTATCTCAGGAGGTTCATCAAATAGAATGGTCATCGGAGGATTTCCGATTTGAATTCAGAATTCCCACAAGCATTTGCCATTCACTACAAGAAGAATTCCTCTCGGTGGCGAGATTTGCAAGAAACCACAAAGATTGGATCTTTTGAAATTGCCGAGATCTATGGTGAGCTCGTGGGAGATCGGAGTTTCGTTAAGCTTCAGTTGGAGTGATAATGTCAAGCTTCCAATTCGGCTCTTGCAGCCTTGCGCAACACCCCAATTCAATTAATTACACTCATGGAAACTACCCCAAACCACCAAATATCTTTCAAACAAGCCTTGTCTCACCATAAGGGACACCAACCTCTTAAGCTTCTTGTGTCTCCATCTTCGTCTTCACATCCCAACATTCCCCATCTTTCCTCAACTGACTGGCGGCCTGCTCTCCACCAGGATGAATGGGAATCCACTTCGTGACATCCAGCGCATCACCGTTCACGATAACCCAAGCATCATCCTGGCCCAAAACCACCAGGGTTTGGTATGTAACCGTGAATTTTCCTTTGCAATGATGAATTGAAGGAATACCTCCCGATTCTAAACAGCGAGTCTGAATGGTGAACATGAAGTGGAACCAACTATACTATGTACCCAAATTGAGGAAATCGATGCGTATATCATATTCGCAACTTTATCTTCATATGAGCTGCTTGTGAAATCTCCAACAAAAGGACCTGGGGGAGAACTTCAGACAATACCGTAGTACTGTATGACAATGTATGACATACAGTAGAAACATGCTTTGTATCACTATGACTGCAAAATTGTACCGAGAAAACGGTTCAAACATCTATTTAACCCAGACTGAGACGGTGGAGGATGGTCTTCAACCAACTTTCCTTAAACAGCGTTTCTTTCACTGCTAGCTTCCCACTTATGGAGAATCTGTCAGTTCCCTGTCCTTCTTGTTATGCTTGGCCACATCATCAGGAGTCAAGCCACCACCACCTGCTGCAGGTGCTGCAGCACCACCACCGCCAGCACCAATTTTGCCCTTCATGGTCAAGTGCTGGACATTCTTCTCCACAGTTCCTGCCCCATTTTGTTGCAAATGACATGGCTGCCATCAATCTTCAGGAGTTTAGGTAAATGGAATCCTGGAATTTCAAGATGTTGTTTCCTGAAGTGCCTTACCAAAAAGATCCGTCTGTAATGGATGAAGATTCCTCTTAGGGGGCCCTGAAGAAGAATCCAGCACGTACAGGATCGTAGCGTCTAATTAAGGGCCTGAAGGCTCCTAGGCCCCCAACAAATTCAGAGATCGTCGTCGTCATCATCATCGGTATTTCTGGCCACCCAAAGAAAGCTTCGACGTACATGGCACCCCCAACTAGCCACCTAACTTTCTGAGGATGTTTGAGAGATTTGCACTGCATCTATATCTATACTATGCGGTATGTTGGGGAACCCTTCCCAGCCTGGCTTGTGGATCATGTTCCACTCTTCTGTGGCGTCCTGACACAAGTCCGTCTGTCGTTTTCTAGGCACCCAAGAAGGCAAAGTTCCTATGACCATGGACAGTCGTGCTTCATAACGGTGATGGTTGGAGGTCCATAGTTGGAGTACAAGAGTCGAGTATTGATGTCACCAGGTTATTTGTTGTGACAAAAGAGTTTGGAAAAATATGGAGAATACGAAAAATGATGTAAAAGGGTATAGCCAGAGCTTAAGGGTATACGAGACAAGTCATTTCATCTGAGTCCGTGTGTTCTGCATTGATCCGATGTACGTTTCTGTCGCCATGGGCCTGGAGTGACATCATTTGAGGTCACCCCTAGATCAAATAGCTTCACAGCCAAAAGCACACAGTAAGCCTTTAGGATTCAGTATCCTTCATTTACCCTTCACATCAAGTTTAATCAATTGAGTTCTTCCAAGCCAATTTGAAGCCACCAAAACAAAAACAAAAAAAGGCCGCTGCCCTGTCCTTTCCGAGGTATGCCATGATGGCTTGTTCTCCTCCAGGATGGATGGAGATCCATTTGGTCACATCGATGGCTTCGCCATTGATCACCACCCAAGCATCATCCTGGAAGACATATCCATTCTGGTTGGTGAAGGTCAAGAAAGGTGGGCTACATAGCTGTTAAAGGCCCCTTCCCAAGTATAGAACATGATGATTGGCTGTTAAGCACTCGAAAGTGATAAGGTCATCTTGCAGCAACTGGGGATGCTGACACAACCTGCGGGAATGAAAGCTCTGGCGGATGTAGCAGACGCATGAAAAGAGAAACTTCATTTATGTTCATTGCACTTTATTCACCTGAAATCACGGCATGTTGGGAGGATGACTCATACCCGCTCTACCAACATCTAAATTTCGAGGGAGATGGCTTCATGTTGCCAGGATTCATTCAAAATTACTGGGTACCCCCAATCACAGGGACTCCCAACAGAGGGTTTCTTTGTGCATGAAAGCATGTTGCTTGTGGGTGTTATTGGATAGCATCTTCCTCCAAAATTTGCCGATAATACATCTACAAGCGCGGACCAGCAGATGCAGCACTGAAAGTATTGTCACCTGTGAGGATCTTGGAGTCACACCTGAGGCAACTTGCTAGTTTTAAATGTTTAAACCCATGCTTCTGGGCCTAAGAGCCAACAATTCAAAAAACCACTGCCTACCGCTAAAAATTGCAGTCTTTAGAACATTCGTATGAGAACCAAAGTGTTTCATCCTATCAAATCCAAAATCAAAACATCCAAAAGCATCCACCCTCCACTTGCCAAGGGTCATCGAGCAGTTTTGAAAGGTTTTCTTAACAACCCATTTTCAGCTTCCCATCTGTCCTTCTTGTTATGTTTCGCCACCTCTTCCAACGTCACGCCTGGTGGTCCAGCATCCGCAGGGGCTGCTGGACCGGCGGCAGGGCGGGACTCAAGCTCCTGTGAGCAGCGTGGCTTGGGAGGTGACATGGCTCAACGGTTTTCATGATCTCCATGAGTACCCCATGCTCACAACAGAGGGTTTTCCTTTAAAAAAATCTGAAAAGTCGAGTTGATGAAACAGTCCTAGTTTCCAAGAAAATCGAAGAAATACATTTTAACACGTACGGGTGGGCTTGAATGATTGTGAAGGGTTTACAGGAAATGTAGGAATTGGATGAAACTGGATTGAAAGCTCTGATCCACAGAAAAGCCCCACTTCAAAATGGTACAATAGGCAAAAAATCGGCTTTCACCAGTTTTAGCTTTCACCAGTTTCACCAATGGAGCTCAACGGCTCCCACTGGCTCCCAATGGCCACCTTGCAATAGTCCAAGAGCTCTTCGCGAGTCATGTCTTCGGGCTTCTTTTCAGGCTTCGCGGGTGCTTCTTCTTTCTTATCCACAGCGCCTTGGTGTTGAAGGCAATCTTCTCATCCGTTCCCCTTGCCTACTAACCAATGACATCGAAGGAAATTCTCCAAAGATTGGGATCAGACTTTGGGGCAACAAGAATGAAGTGAAGCTTTTCAGGGGATAGCTCCCTAATATTTTGAGGTCATTTGCAGCATATAACCATGCCAGCTAAATGTTGTTAGAAGGACAAATCTACACACCTACGCGGAGTGTGTATTATAGGAATGAAGAGACTCTCCTACAATGAACCTATTCTCCATGCAGATGCTCATCGACAATCTCAGTGCCACGTCACCGAAAATCTACAGTAGAGAATCAATAAGAAGCCCTGGCACTCTTTAAAATCTCTCGTACCCCATCCTTCAGTAACCGCCTTTCAAAACCCACATGCAGAATGTAACACTACACACTGCACACCCGAAGCTGTTTTGGGTGAATTCTCCTCCCCACCACGATGAAAGCTATGGCACTGGCCACCAACGAAAGCTCCGAGACCTTCTCAGAGGCTCCCAAGGCAGTTGCCATTGTGACGCCCGCCTGACGTCCAGTGTAGATGGAGTACAACAACGGCACACCGGAGGCAGACCAGGCACCTCAAGCGAAACCCCATCACTCAAAGGAAGGGTCTTAGGAGTAACTGCACTGGAAGAGCCTCACCTTCCCCCATACTATAGAAACCTATGTTGAATGGAAAAATCGTCCTTGTAAGAGAAACTTCTACTTCTCTTGGAAGGACCCACATCCATTTTGGCCCTGGTGTTTATTTCAAGGTATCCTTCATAGTCTTCAACTCCATCATCTCAGACGAGGGCACGAGGGCACGGGCACGATGTAACTTCTCCCGCTGCATAGAGACCCTGCACAGGGGCTCCCGTGCCTCACGGTGAGCGATTCGAATGCCAGGTGGTCAGAATGCACTGCAAACGTTGGATTGAAATTACAAACCTGTGGGGTTGTTCTTAGCAATTTCATGTACCTCTGTACATGTTTGTTCTCGGAACGCGTATTGTGCGATCCTTCCTCGTAGCAAGTATAGGTGTCGCGCTGAACGTGGTGTTTGATTAAAAAGCCCCCTTTCTTACAGTATGTCAAGTGGGGCATCACTGTGTCATCCACATTGCTTGACACCCTTGTTTTCACTTCAGCTTCTCTAAGTCTATTGCCTCACAGTGGATGTTTCCACCCAGCCTGTGAGCACTTTGCCCTGATCAACGGCCACACCACCGGCGCAGGTGTAGATAGCAGGGGTCACCATTGCGACCAAAACCTTCAAAGGTTGAACCCCATCTGCTACAACACAAGTCAGAAAGTCGACGTTTTCTTCTTCAAGATGCTTGTCTGGCAAAAAGAGGGATAGAGATGGATAGAGAGGGATCTCATCTTTTCTGCATGTTGTTTCCTTTTTTCTTCATATAGATCAGGTCCAACTCGCAAATGACATCGTTTCACTCTCTCTCTCTGTCTCTGTCGTTGACTGCCCACATGGGATCTCAATCCCAGCCAAGCAGCAGGTCCGGCACCCAAGGAGGACAACTGACCAGCGCTGACTTTCATCTCCTTGTAAAGAGCTGAGGCGATACAAGGATGTTTTACAAAAGGTGAAGGAAGCAAGATTGGGAAGCTCTTGGCGGAGAACATCCCCAAGTGAAAGGGTGACACTTTGGTGTACGGAATAAGTATACATTGTTGATTCATATGGTATGAAGTCAAGGCCAAAAGAACTCGATGATTGTTAGTGTCTCAGATTTGTGATGCCATTCATCTGCCAAGGGTCGCTAGCCAACTGAGCCGCGCTGCCATATTTCTTCATCACATTGCGGGACACATAAAAGTCGCAGAGCCACTTCCTGGGCTCAGTCCGGTTGTGGGCACTGTCGTTCCGACTGTAGGAAACTTCGCAGCCCTACGTGTTCAGGGGCTAAGTGAGACCGGGGAGGACAACACCACAGATGCTCCCCAACCAGTAATGGATTTTCCAGCTTTGCCATTTACACCTCAATTCTAGGCAATGAATCAAGAATGTCTGCAGGTTGAGACAAAAGAATAGCAAGGCACAAACAACAGGGACAAAACCCAAAAACTCTGGGTCTGTAAGACATATTCAAGGAGTTTGTCCTTGCCATTGCAAAACCCTGGGATTTCATGACAACCTCAAGCCCCTTCTTGCATGCGCCTCCAATATCAGTTTTCCCTACATGCTTGTATCGGTCCTATTTATTTGCAGCTCCTGTGTTTTTCATAGCTGGTAGGATGTCCTCTGAAACTCGGAGCATTAGTTTTCAATTGTATAAATATATACATATACGTATACATAAATTGCTACCATGTCATGAACTTCCTGTACTTCCATTCACTATAGTAACCACTTTGCAACTGCAAGCAATTGGTTCTACAGGAGCTCAATATCCTCACTAATCGTCTGCCAAGCTTCACGCTTTCGGCGTCCTTCTCAGAGATCACAATGCGGAAAGGGCCTTTGTTCTTGGACCTGGCGCCCACAACTCTGCACGAAACGAACTGTATGTGTTCACTTGTGGAGATAATTATGTAGTGACGTTTACGTATGATATTGTGCATATACCATATGTGTACAGTACTCCAATCTATATCCATGTATACTTATACCGATACCTGTAATAGATGTACATTCAATACATATGTATACTTCGTTTGTGTATATAAACTAGATACGAAATGACACGAGCACATGTGCAGTTCGTTCCTACTTGCCTGGCATCAACTTGCCTCGCATCAACAAATTTGGTGAACTTACACCAATAGAACAGTAGACCGCACCTGCTCTACATACTTCATCCCCTGTCAATCCGAGTTTTGCATCTCAAACATCCCTTTAAGTCGGAAAATACTAGCAAAAAATGAACCATCACCATATCACAATTCGAAAAAAGGATTTCCTAAATTTTCCTAAATAAGAAAAAACCAAGCACCATTCCCTAAAGACAGTCGCTGGATCGGACATGCACCGAGGCACATGGCATCCGCACGAGTCTGGGCAGTCTCCAATTCACTGACAAACTGAAGGCCATCCCCGTTGAGCAGCCTTGGGGTAACTCCCCGTCGCTTCAGGGAAAGTGCAGGTGGCTGATCGCTCCGACGGGTGACACAGGGGATAAATCGGATAAACCATCAGTAATTGTTGGTATAAGGGTCATAATCCCAATCTGTTATGGCAAGCCAACTTCTAAAAGTCAGGATATCCCTAAACTGCTATAGCTATCACCCTTTGAGGCAGGATGGATCCCCCCCGACATGGCGTTTGAGTCATCCGACTCCTTGGAATTCCCAACACTGAATCGATGGGTAAAGATAAAAGGCTTGAGTCGGCTTGAGGTATATACATGATCCTTCAATGTTATCTATATGTTTCAAGGACATGTTTCTCTGGTAGGATACGACATCTTTTTTGCAATGCCTATGTGTAAGGAGCTCTCTTTGAAAAGCCCCTACGGGCATAAACCAACCAACCTAGGGTTTGAATGGGTTTGAGACAAGCTCGTTACCACAAGTTTTGGGACCTAAACAGTAAACCCTTGAAAACGGTTAGGCTCTGCACGAGCATCCATCCATAACTCTCGTGCTCTTCTTCACAGCTAGCACACAATTTGGACCTCTCATCGAACCCTTCATCATGGCACTGAAAAATCCAAACACTAAATATGACACCATACAGTTGTAACAGCCTCTTTGCTTGTGCAGGAGTGGGACACTGATTTTTTCTCTGAAACCAATAAACCAAGGACAACCTCACACAGAGGTACGTGCCTCAAACCACCGCAACCTCCAATCCACACAGCCAAGGGAGCCACTTGTCGTGACCGCTTGAATTCTGGGTGTGACATCTGACAAAATATCAACTGTCAATTTCCAATCTGAAATAGCATCCTGAGACCTTGGTGGGGCCTACATCTTAGTGTCAATCCCCGACTCTCCACTAACATCCGCCCGCTTCACGTCACGTGACTTTCCTCCAGCACCAACGATGGCGTCCGACAGCACGATCTTGAACTTGTCGGTTTCCATGCCTCATCCAACGAAAGACTGCACGTACCAGGTTTTTGGATTCCCTGCAAAGGGGATGGTTTGATCCTGAAACAGGACTTGTTCTTGTTCTCATGTGTACTTTGATTCAAAAATGTTTATGAATGTTCAAAGATACAAACACGGGTATCCGACTTCGAGATCAGGGATGCTGACTATCCCCAACCGTATACCGTAGTGTCTAGGAAAGGAAAACCAGAATCTACTGCTGCCTATACTCATACATCTATGGGTGATTCGATGCTGTGACCTTGTTTGAGGTCAGTGGCACCAACAACCGAAGTCAATGAAGCATCCAACTTAAACTTGGATTTGAAGTTTAAGGTGAATGCACTTGTAATTGTATACACATGTACACACATGTATGATATGTATATATACACAGTGTATGTAGTCGACATATATCTATACATGTTTCAGTGTGTTTGCGTGCAATACTGCATGGCATATTTACAACTAAATGTAGAGAATGAGAGGGAGACATGCAGGATTCCTGCACGAGTCCTGGAATCCAGGCAACGGAATATAGACTTCATAAATGTCAAGATCTTTCCCGTGACATGAAAGGAGTTTTTGCAGGTGTTGACTTCCTGGACACAGTTTTATCAAGAGGTGTTGGATTAGATGGTTGATTTCCGCTGCTTATTTTCTAATCTTTTTCCAGCCACACATGGTCATGCCTAGGTACCGGGGACCATGGCAGCAGTCGGGTACACCGACACAGCATTCATGTTTTGGACTGCTGCCTGCCAATTCAAGTCACCGGTCACTCGAGGCTATAAAATGGAAAAGGGAGGTGGACATCATAATTGCACAGTATCCTAGCACACTATCATGTGTATGGTGGTATATGATCTCAATGCACCACGGGTGATTCAAGAACTTTAGCATTCCAATTCGGAAGTAAGACTAAGACCTTTCTTATATCCGTGACAATATCTAAAAGCATTGTCCTTTCGCAGTGAGTTTTCTTCCACAAGTCCAGTAGTTTTCTTTGTGGTCAAGGGCAACACTGAAATACTTTTAAAACACCCATTCTCTTCTCAAGAAACCCCTCAAGCACAGTACCTGATTCTTCGGCCAACAAACTGCTGAACTGATAGACGGGCAGCGTCCAGGTAAAGGGGGTGGGTTTATCGCCTTCTGATGGGTTTATGGGATGATGCTCCAATTTTGGACTGGTTCTGCAACCACACAGTGACACTTCTATGATACTCTTGTCGCATTCCTACGGACACGTGTATGGATGATCAGTATCCAGTCTCTTCTCCAGATCAGGATCTTCAACCCAGCCTTCACATCAGAACACAGACTGATGCCGTCTCCGTTGGTACGTTCATCACCTCTTCAGACTCACACTTTGTAGAAAAAAGACTCCCGAGCCCCGGACTTTGTGGTCTCTCATGAGGAAAAGCTGAATGAGAAAAATATGAAAAATACTAAAAAAATACAGTTGTAAATTGCAAAATATATTGGGAAATGCTACAGTATGTAAAATTGATTCCTAGCTTGCACAGACTTCATCCCAACCTCATCGTCTTTTTGCACCAATGACTCAAGTGGTGGAACCCTAGGCAGTCGAGGTGCTGGTGGTTGGCATTTGCAATAGTTGTGGTGCCCACTTTGCCATCAATGAGGCTGGTGAGGTGTCACCCGCAAAGCCACCGGTGGCGACGAGGACCATGCCCATCTCCTTTTGGTAGGAAGCTTGGGAAATGATGGAAGATGAAAGTGAGGTCTAACTTCTGACTTTGGGGCAATACCTAGCATCTTCCAAGGCACAATACAATGAGAGGGGACCAAATGTTGTAGAATTGAAGCAAATACTCCAAGTTTAGCTGCAAGTTGACTTGGATGGTTCGTAGCTGTTTACGCAAACTTACTATCGTTTTGAGGTTTCAGCCAACCAAGGACCGCTCAACCGCATATCTCGCTCCTTGGCTGTGCCGCCTGCCTGGTACTCCACACCAACCACCTTTTCGATGCAGCCAGTGGGCGATCTTTTTTTGTATTCATTGCACATGTTTACGTAGTGGGACGGACGCCTCCCAAAAAATAACTGAAACACACATCAATGCAATTCAGGCAACAAAAACAAATTGAATTGCTACAACGAAAGCAAACAACGTTGCAACAAGATCAGAAAAAAGGATAGAAACACACCATAATACACCTGAACAGAAACATCTTTCCAAAAGCTGCAACCTCTCTTGCTTCCAAGCCCTCATGCGTCACCACCAAACGACCACTGCCGGCCTTACTTCCCTCGGTCACCAACTTAGTGACTGTTGCCGAGGTAATAATTTTCAACTTGTCTGGCTTGGCCTCCGGGGATATCTGGGTCGGGGTCGGCTTGGGGTGCAACCATAGAATGTAGAGAAACAGATTTATACTCACCCCTTGGAAGTCTATGATGTCTCCTGGCAGGGGGTTGATAGAAACAGATCGGTTTATTTGAGTCCATTCTAACGAGGCATGCGGCATAGTATTGTGTACAATATACATATACATATCATATACTATAATATAGATGTAGTCAGCAAAGGCTTATGATATATTGCGGTGTAGACACATGACTTCACCCACTTTCTGTATATAATCTCCGCAGGAAAGTCAGATCACTTGATCCCAATAACCATCCACGGATAGGAAACGTAACATACCCATCAAACAATCAAGTTTTGCCTTGGCGATCGTCTCCAGCTGATGAATGACAGCATAAGTCACCACAGCTCCTTTGCCCGGCATTGGTGGCACACCATCTTGACTGGAATGTCATATCTACTGTAGATTTATCATTAATCAATTAGATTGTTTACGATCAGTCTGCTGACTGGCTGAAGAACCATCCATCCTCCAATATCAATAAAAGCACCCTGCTCCCGTTCTCCAGTACCATCCAAAAACACCATCCACTCCTGGAAAATGATCCTTGCTGCCTAGGGTACGCGCAACTCGACCGTGGCCTGAGGCAATCTTGAAAGAAACCAGGCAAAATGATCCACAAAGTGTCGCCTTACCCAGAACCCTTCCTAACAGGTCCCGTAATGCAAAGAGATTGGGATTCATCTTCGGAAGTCATTTAGGGTGTATTTCGAGATATTTCGAGTCTACATATTCATCATATTCGGATGCAGGTCAGGGCACCACAGCGGGCAGTCGCCAAGACGTTGCGGGTCAAGGTCCCAAACCACCCCATCTATCAAGTTTCCTCCTCAAAGTCCACAAGTGCCATTTCAACAATCATGGCTTCTCGTTATATTTACACTCGTCTTCAGAATCAGGGAGTTCTTCATTCCCTCCAACAATCATTAGACTTAAAGTAAATCCCTTGTTGATGTTTGGTGGGTAAACACCGGAGGCTCATGTATCCTTGCCTGGAGTGAGACGCAGGACCATCTCGTCTTTGCAACCAGCCAGGTTCAACAGCCAATCCACGTCCTCCAACTTGACATCATTGAATCATGGGAATGGGAAGAATAATATTATTATCAGCTCATAAGAGACTGTAGTATACGGTAATGATACCCTCAAATGCACAAGCTTCAACAAGCAATCTTTGAATTTCTTAGTGAATTTCTATCCTCGTTGCGATAATCATTTCATGGACCTCAAGGAGTTCCCATCATCTTGGTGTTCCATGAGCTAGTTGCAGGGGACACTTCTTTATTCCTGAATCCCAAATTGAAATGTAACATGCAAGCCAGAAGAAGCAGGATAAAGTCATGGTTGATTGAAGCAACTTGCTGGTTCATTCAGCTCTTTCTTTCCACAGCATTCGCCCGCCCTGAAAAAATCAGTTGCCCACTTCCCACTACTTGGCACCTTGGCACCCTGTGTCACCATCTCTTTGCAGATTGGCTCGGCAGCCATCAAGTCAGCACCTACGGTTGTCGAGATAGTATTTGACATATTATATTCGTTAAGTCAATAGAAAGGGTGGTATCCGAACAAGATAGAGCACGTAGCCATGGAAATCATTCATTTTCATTTTGAAACACAGTATGATTCCATAGCCGTTGACGTACATGAACTATCACATTTTTGGTAATGAATTCAACGGGTCCAAGGCATTTTTGGAGCAAACATGCCCAAATGTCTCCAAACAATGGCTTTCTGCCAAGAACTGTCAAATGCTCTTGTGGCTTTAAGTCCACCTTTATAAACACTTTGATGATGATATAAACATAAGGCCAGGATGCCATTCCCATCCAAGCCCCTGAAACACGACACCATCCGACACTGCTGAAGGCGAGGCACCAGAGTCGGTGATGCCTTGGGCCTTTTGCACTTCGCTGCCTGGAGCAGCAATGCCTGGTATCCAACAGCCGACGAGTGATGAGTAATGAGTGATGATGTCGTTGCTCAAGATTCGAAGTCAAGAATGGATAAGAATGCTGCAAGATTGTAGCAAAAGATGCAAAAGCATCTAGCTGTGACAAATGCAGCCCCAAAAGATGTCATCGAAATCCTGTGCAACCACGGAGTCACCAGTTTCACTCACCAACCCTGCCTGTGGTTGCTTTGGAAGAATTACCACCAAGGTTGTGGCTCTTCTCCTTAGAAAAAATGATTGAAAATCCTGGTAAATGCCATGAGAAACTGGAATCAAAGTCATTTTGGAAGCATTCACCAACAGAGAGGTCCGGTGATGCTTGAAAGTTGCTTGTCATCTAGCATGCTTGTGTATGGTGGGATTCCTAGAAGTCCCCCGCCGGTAGTGGATCCCTCCCGAATCAAAGAAAATCCATGATAAGAATTGGGAGTCTACTCCGCTTGCTTTGATGGTGCTACGACATGCAGTGCTCTTAATCTCCAGCATTAGATTCTCATTGAATTAAGAAATGGAGTCGTTGTCAATCCCTCAGTGGAAAACTACTATCTGATAATGATTAAACTCATTTCAGGGACCGTCTTCGACCAAGTCTCCAAGATAGTGACACTACAGCCACGCTCCAATAACTCGCATGTTGCGGAGAGACCGGCCTAGGCAAGCTGGGAGGATTGCTTTGGACAAATGATGTGAAGCACTTTGTTCCAACTACAAAAGGAGAATTAAACCATCAAATGAAAATAGAGAAATACCTATATCAACATCTTATCCAAATTCAACAATCATGTGGGGTGGTCAGATCTGGACATGTTGTTGCTTGCTCCTTGCTGTGCTTATCAGGCTTATCAGCGCCAGTGAAACTGCTCGCAGCCTTTCCAAAGCTGTCAAGGTACCAGTCCACCACCAACAATCACAACCTTCTTGGCCATGCCGCCTGGCTGAAAAAAAAGATGCCAAGCAAGTGCAACCAACAAATGTTAGGTTGGCCTGGATGTAAGGATGTAGATCCCATGACATCCTGGTCAATTGAAAATAGAATCTTTCATCCTACTTGTGCAGGCAGGATCATGGGCCAGCACACCACCTGGGAGTCAAGATCATTAAATCATTAGGTCATCGCTTTTTCTTTGCCTTCAAAACCTGTTGAATCACTTCGAGCGATGACATCATTATCATATACATATAGTCAGCTATCTCCCACATCCACTTGCACGAGCATGGCCTTCGGGCAACTGATGCCAGAATTCGCCCACGTTGGAATGGCACAATGGCACGATTGATTGAGCCGTAAGCTGAGAAGTGCAGCAGTACAGCCCTCTGAGCCATTTACCAAGGTCCATCCATCTGAGTCCATCTGCACATCTGACTTGCAACCGAATACTTTTGATTCAAAGTATGTCTTCCGATTTGCAGGGCCATGCCAATAGGGATTGTTGGAGCCCATCTCTATTGGTGGCAATTACCCATGTGCAAACTTATGGTGGGAATTCCTTGAGATGTCAGAGTCTTCCAGGTTGGTAAAATATTGGGGAAAAAATGCCTAGACCAACTCCGTTGACCAAAAAGAGTGTCAGTTGTGGCTCGTGGATCCCGTGTTAGAGACATCCTGTGTGCCAAGGTCAAAAGTGACAGTATTTTGCGTCATCCTCCCTCCCCTCCGCTTTTCCGTGACGGTGCATGATCATCACCTACTATAGAAATATACCATGGCTTAACAAGTGGAGTTCTTTAAGCCATCAACCATAGCACATGTGACAAATGTGATAGGGTTCTCTTGAGCTTTGCCTGCATACTGTGCGTTCAGTCTGTTCATCAAGGAGAGCTCTGCTGTGCCAGTGCCGCTGTACGACTCTGTGCCCACCTTCCTGAGAGAGCTTGGATGAAAGCGCAACCATGTGTCGTTTCAGAGTAGGGCAAGTACAAACTAGATGAGTTGCCTTGAATGGTCCAAACACATAACATGATTTGGATTCAACTTGATTGCAGCTATGGCCATGGTACTAAAGAATAAACTCCTGAATTTACAGCACTTATATTTTCATGTTTTTCTCTCGATTCGGCGTGATTGGTTCGTCAACTTGTCTTCACCTCCAAATCTACCTGACATTTCCGGCACTTCCCGGAGCCGGTGACCCCTGCAAGCCAGTGGCAGGCCAGAACGCAGCGTTGAAGATCTCTCCTTCTTCAAAGGGATACGGATGATATCCTGTCAGAGTTGGATAGGATGAGCGTAGAGAGAAAACAAACGAAAGGGAAATGAATGTATTGTAGATATAACTTCACTTGAGCATGCTGCCTTCTTTCAATATTCTCAGGGAGTCGGTAAGGCATTTGTCTTGAAAGACTGAAGATCGTTCCATTCCACCCTGGCATCCATGTTTCACCCAGAGCCCTTCCTCAGCGGAAATCACGGAAAGCGTAAGGCACCACGTGAAGATTGTCGCGACGGCCATTCTGCGGTAGGGTCGGCTGTGTCAGCGCGACAGAATCTGTGCAACGGAATGCGGCTTCCAGGGAAAAAACACCAACGGCTGCGGTGGATGGATTGGTTGATGAGAACCCAGCTGCTTGCGATGGTGCTGATAACCCATGAGTTCCAGCTGTCAATGACTCGGCAGCAAGAGTCATGCATGCCCTACCAGTTGAAACGTGGAGATCGTTACGTCGACTTCGACGTAAGTTTGTATGGGCGACACCCTCCGATCCGAGGTTTGGAAATACATGACAAATCATTGGCGTTTCATGGTACATCACTACATAACACGAGGTCTACCTGTTTCATAGGACCTCTGGAAAATCCAACTCCAAGTGTTGTCCTGTCTGAGTTTTCACAACCGAACTTCCCGCATGCATTCAGCCCCATGTGATATTGGCCGATGACTATGACCCACGCATAGATAAGAAATTTCATCCAATTTCAATAGAGAAGTGTTTTAAGAGCTGGCCCCACCCAATTTGCACTAAGCAGAGCATCCCGACAGTCAAATACCTCAAGGCGCATGCCAAGGAACTGAAGTCAAAGCAAGGTTTGGAGAGGAATGAGGACAAGCTTCACCACTAGTCTCAACCTTTCCCAAAATTCCCATGCTGTCGGATTCCTGCTGTTCTCAGTTTCTTAATTCTTCTCGTCAGGCACCTCCACCTCCGTCCCGGGCTTTGGAGGAAGTGTGGCGAAGGCCGCCAAGGATGAAGACAACGAACCTAGCAGCAAGGTCCCGGTGAATGACTTCGTGGCTCAACAGTTACAGCTGGTGAGTTAGGCCAACTCACTACAAAAGTTGCAGTACCAAATCAGTAACAAAGACATACGAGTACAAAAGTACGAGTATCCAAAGCAACTAATGGTGCCCACTATACTTAGGAATGGCTGGCAAAAAATTGAATCCTTGTCAATCTTGGTGCCAAATAAAAGTGTTGGGATTACTGCGGCTCTGCCATCTTTTGGATCCCGACCCTCAGCCAGCTGCCGTTGGCTATGGTCATGCCCCGGTGCCGTGGCAAGAATCGCTTTGGCCTAAACCGGATTGAGAGCCAGTTGGTTGGCATCCTAGTCGGCCCTTTGCCGTTGCCAGCCCAGTTGGCTTCAATCCATTAGTATCCATTAGTACAAATCAATAGACTACGTAGATGTATCTACAGATGTTCATACGAATGAATTCATCTGCATATCTTCTCTGTCAACTGGGTAATTTTTGCCACGCAAAGGTGAAACCCCAAAAGTAATGGAGTTATTCTAATCCAAAGAACGAACGTTTGGACTACTATCGAAAGGTATATAAATCATCTTCCACCCAATCCTCGCAGGCTTCTTGATTTTTCTTCCCTCAAACCTATCTGCTGAAAGTTGAAACTGACCCCACTCAGAAAAGGAGTGTCGGATTTCCCGCGTTTATTGATACCACTTGCCAACGATGGTGGATCACGTGGCCGACTGCACCTGGTTTGATGCACCCGTATAGCCACCCGTGTGCACATCAGTCTTCGCAGGTGGCGCTTCATCGTCCGTGTCCTTGGGAGCTTGAAGTAGTGGGGGTAGTCCGGTGACTTTTCCGTGGGGTGTGTGAAAAGGGGCAGAACGCTGGGAGAACCTTTTTTGTTTCAAGATCAAGATGCTCCCCCACCCAAGTGGAAAGTGAAGATTGAAATAACCGAGTCTAGTGATCCCCAGACCCATGAATCGGCGAGCATTCCAAGGAGTTTTTGCCTAAAGATGTGGCCTTTCACATTGTCTTTGCCAAATCCAGATCCTGTTTGAAAGGTCCTTCCCTCCAAAAAAAACTGAGACTTCCTGAAGCATTGTGTATGAATGGACACAAAGTTCAGATGCAATATGATTTCAGACGTTCTATCCAACTATAGTCTATGCAAAACGAGTCGAACGATCTGCGCAAAAGTCCGTAATTACGTTCCTATACACCTCAATCATACCCAATATAGCCGTACACACTGCTATTCCCCATCATCCATTTGTGACTTTCCCATTCAAAGATCCTCCACAACCTCCAAGCAAAAACAACTGACACAGGAAGAATGATATGCCCGCCAGCACTCCTACCTTTCAGGCATCCCCACTGACCAACTTCCGGGTAATGGAATTGCTACCTCGCTGGCCTGAGCCAAGTTTCTGGGCACCAAATGGATGAAGCTTGGTCGGATTTTTGATGGTTTTGTGTAGTGAGACTTTCTGTAACTTTTGGTGAACCTTTGAGATCTGTTTGAGTGTATCAAACAAACTGTGACCCCCAGGCCCTAGGCCCTAGGCGAAGGCTTTGACAGTGGGATACCCACATTTTGAGTTGATCATCCATCTATCGTGCAGCCTTTCTCATTCTGCTGAAGAGTGGATCATGTCCCTGAGTCTGCTATAGTGTCCAGTGTGCAGGAAGGGGGAATCACCACCACCACCACGAATGGCAACTGACATTGGGGTGCCAAAGATCATTGGCACATGAAAGCTACCCAGAACTTGCAGTGCGGCCTTTATTGGAAACGGAAAACCGTATACAGTATTTCTTATGTCTATTGAGACTGACAACATTTTGCCAAGTAGTTCAGCGAAGGATGGGAAATGAGGACCACTTACAGCAGGATACCTTCTTGATGGTGCTTAAGATAGACAGTACATCCAACACAATGAACATTTCCGCCCTCCGCGGCTGCCACAAACCCGCCTCGTCAGAGGAAGCCATGCTTCAGAATTCCCAGGATACCATTTCGTTGATGCGTTTCTTTGTCTTTGTGGTATTGAAAGATGTATTTACTATGCCTTTGAGTAGCCAAAATCTAAGTGATGCCATGAAACTCAATAGGACTCAATCAGCTCACTAAAGTGATACAACTGTAGACTTTGCAAGTTGCTAAACGAAAGTTGCAATTTTTCCTTTCGGCATGTTGGTTTACTACCAAGTCGTTTCAATATGTTTTACTTCTGCCACAAACAAATCCGTGAAGATCTCATTAAAGGGTATTTGGTTGCACCCATATCCAACAAGACACACCAGTGTCATTCTGTGATATTCAAGACCCAAATGGTCCATGATGTCTCCCATGGTCACCCTTAGCATGTCTGATCTCAAGTGTCTTTGTGTTTGGAATATGCACATTGATGCTCACCGTCATCTTCCCATCTTCTCATCAGACCCTCCAAATCCATCCACCCCTTCGGCGGGCGGGGCAGACCTAACCACTTTCTGAGGACCTTAGTTCGGTGTGGTCTTCACGTAATGCGAAAATGCGTAACCACGCCATTAGCAAGATTCAAAGAACAGCAAATCATTATAGATTAAGAGAACCACAGAACCACAAGACATGACGGTCAGCATTTGCGTTCATATCAAACTTCAAACCTTTCTGAAACTCGGATTCGCTAGGATCATCAGCTGCTTGCATCAACCCCTACGACCGATCCGAGTCCCAAGGGTTCCAAGCCATCGCAGGCCTTTCCGCCATGCTGTGGAAGTGTCACAATGATACGATGACGCTCCTGGCGCCAAATCCATGTTGGGGTGTTGTCAAACTCACAACAAATGGTTCCGAATAATTGAAGTTTCACAATCCGTTCGACAAAAAATGTGGGAGAGAACAGCGGGATGAATCCGTTGCCTTTTATGTTTTCAGACTTGGAATTTGGAATTGCTATGGCTGCTGTGAGAACATCATTAGGGGAAGGGTACAACAAAAGATTGTCAAAGTCCAACTGGCATAACTTGTACTAGGGATGATGAGAAACTCTTTGGACACGGATCTATCAGAAGACCTTCCCTGCAAACTCTAAATACCCCAAATGAAGGGGTAGCGTGCCACAGTGAGATTTTTTATGCTGCTTGGAAGTAGATTTTGACACATGGACCAATGTCTTCCAGAACCCCTATCAGCATGTTAAAAAAGAGGTCCTATCATCAAGAAGTCGTCAAATCTCCTTTAAAATGACCACGTCACTCTCAACTTTCATTGTAAACAAAAATCATAATCAACCAAAAACATGTGTGGATTGGCAGTTCCTTGTATACCTCATCTTAAGACATTCGACATTCGTATCTAAATTGCTACAAGTCTTGGCTTGGCTACACTCCCTGAAACAAACAGTTCGCCCCTGAAAATCGGCCAGGCCCCAAAAGGAAACAATCGTCTTCAAACCACCCATTTTCAGGGGCGAGCTGTTAGTTTCAGGCAAAAAAACAATACTTATCCTCTGTTTCCCTTGCTGTCAGGCAAGGCATCCCCGTGTCTGGCTGAGTCCCTGCCCATCCTGATGTCCATTGCACAGCGAAGAGCATGCGCTCCATCTGCTCCATTCACCCCAAACACATGGAATCTGCAGCGTGGCAGTGGGAGTTTGAGAAGGTGCAACCTCTGAAGTTGGACCAGGTAGACTTGCTTAATTTCTAAACAGAAAGATGTTTGTTTGTTTTTGAGAAACATTGCTATACGAGATCTGTTTTAATGGTGTAGAATTCACCTAACCAGGTATGGCAATTTCCATGCAATTTCCAAATCACAAGGAATATCCTGATCATATCACTGGCTGTGTGAGTGATGCAGCAATTTAGAAAGGCTACAATGATTCTAGCGTACCAAGTCTCTGTTAACATTTAACACTGAAGTGGTTTTGGAATAGCAACTGCTTCAAAACAAAAACTGATGCCCCACCACACCTCTGCAGCTACATTGCAAGGCTTCATGTTACACTCTTGGAACTCCTGATTCATGAATTCTCATTGATATCCCGGTATCCCGACGCATGCATGCTGCATACCAGTCCTTTGGCAAGTTAGATTCAACTTCGAAAAGACACGATTCCCCTCTAACCATCTTTCAGGGATCATCTTTTGATGATGAACAGCAGGTGTCCAGGAAAAACAAGCACTACTTTGTCAACAACCAAGTATGCAAATGAACTGACCATGCCACATTTTTATGCATTTTTCTCACATCTACGGTCCGGCAAGCAATCATGAAGTAAACCCAAGTTTGGAAGGAAGCTACTCCAATTCCTGAATTTGGGATGAGTCTTATCTCACTTATCTTCTCATATTACCTCTTATCGGTTCACTTCCATTTCAGGGTGCCCTTCCTTCCCTGGGTCCTGTAGGTCACCTCTGCAAGGTTTTCCTCCTTCAGACGCCTGCATCATGTTGGAAAACGCCCCTGCCCTGTTCCTCCAAATCATCCTACAAACAAATCTTCTCTGGAAATCTCTGCATGATGAGCTTTCGGAACAACTTTTCTTCTCAAGCATTTTCGGCAATTCTTCGAGAGTTTTTTCTCCTTCCACTGGTGCGCTACACGCTTACCCTCTTCAAAGACTGTTTGCCACTGCCCTTCGAAAGTCAGGAAACGACTGCGAAACTGCTGTTCAACCTTGCAGCAGCCGGTCGTGAGCTTTTGTCAATCTCTCAAACGCTGCCCAGTCTTCCTGATGTTGAAATTATCCGAGCTGGATTTCTCCAAAAACTCGCAACGCGAACCATTCTGTTTGGCCACAGTCGGAGCCCTTCCAGAAAACCATTCAAGGCTGCCAACATAGCCAACTCTTCTTGTCAGATCTGGCAAAACGTGCTGGAGTCACATCTGTCATCACACGCAGTACCACCTGAGCCCGCACATGATGGTTCTGCGTGATGCGACTGTGAACTGCTTTCCCTTCTCCAATGCGAGCCTTTCTCTATGGCCAACGCTGTCATCTCCTGGAGGTTCTCATCATCATCTGTGCAAACTCTGCGCCAGAGCATCTTGTGTGAATGACTTTGTGGAATTGCATTGCTTTTCGAGGTCAGGTAAACACAGGTTTATCATTTTGAATTTGCTCAATGACAAAAAACTGAGAGTGGTGCAATGCGGCTGATTTGGATGGTTTGGGCCTATCGCCCACCAAAAATTTGACAAAACTGGCAGCAGAAAAGAAAGGCACAATGGCATGTGCAACCTCGTGTGCAACCTCTTCGGATTCGCCCTGAAGATACCTTGCGCACTTGGCCACTGCAACCTCTTTCATACGATGCCCCATCCTGCGTCAAGTTGCCACTCGGTACACCTTGGACCACAAGATCTGCGCCTCCAAAACCAGGTGCATAAACAGAGGCGAATGATGAGATGACTTTTCGAACAATTCTATGTAGGTCCTCAGAATTGGCAGGGAGGCTTTCCACCACCCTTCGCCAATTTTTGAGGTACACTCCTCTCTACCGAAGCCTCGGCTTCTCTGTTCCAACGGCCTGGTTAGAACTGCCAACCAAAGCTCAGACTCTCCCGTCGCCACTTTCAGAATTTCCAAAGAAATTCTCATCTGAACCTTCTCTAAGACCACCGCGAGTCGTAAGCGCGCCAGTTCGCACTCTGAAAGCACCTGCAACGGCTTTAGGTGTGGTGGCATAGCGTGGAATCCCACCACATGCAAGGCGTTCACCACACCCAGGCACTGCCAGGCTGGTGCCGACTCTGGCCAAAACCACTAGCCAGCAAAGCGTGTATGGCAAACGGTTGCCTGGTAGTCTGGCAGGACCGCAAGGCTGTTGGTCACCATTCACCGAGGTGAACAGCCATATAAGGAGGCAGTAGCACAGGGGCCTCTCAGCGCCCACTTCCTCTTTCAGCACATTCGCCAAGGCGTTCACCACACCCAAACCGCCAGTCGCACTTCATATAACAACAAAAGGCCGACTCCAAAAGCTTCCATCTCCCTCGACTCGCAACGTGGCACCGCATCGCGGCGTCCCAGGAGCGGTCCACAGGTCGATGGATATCCCCATTCCCTCTCCGAGCTTCTCCCCCCATCGTCCCCCAATTACAGGGTCTTTTGCTGGAGCCTCTCCCTCTTTCCCGGTGGCAATGGCTGCACTGCGAATCCTGCACAACGCCGCACCACCTTATTCTACCCGCAGTTCAACGGCTGGCTGCATCAGGCTGGCCAAAGCAGCATGAGCTTGTCAAACATGGCAAGCATCCTGAGCAAAAGTGGAAGATTTAAGTACTTAACACCGCATTCCAATATACTTCAGGATGACAAAAGTCTAAGCTTCTTGGGGCTGATATAACATAAACCTAACAGCAACAGTTGAGTCAGCAGCGGATCGAATCAGGAAGCTCATATTATGTGGCCAGTGGGGGATTGTCAGATTTCACCCCGTTTTAAACTGATAAGATCTTAACAGTTTAGGAGGAAGAAATCCCACCGCCCGAAACTTCTCGAAAGGGGTTCAGACCTTGGGATGCTCAGCATAACTTTCATCCTGCCCGTGTATCAGGGACGATAAATGTGGCTCAGAGTCAGTGTTTGAAAATCACCTACCATAGGATCTGTGTTTCCGTGCTACCATGGTTTCAAACAATAGCCATTTGACCATCACCAAGAGCAGCACCACCAACAAACCCTGATATGTCAGATCGAAATCAAATGCTTCCGAGGAAAATATTGTTGCATGCTCAAAGTCCGAGAAGTTGGCCTCCTTTGAAGGAGTGCCACTAAGGTTGGTAGTTTAGTCATTCTAGCGCACCATTGCGATGTTACAACTCATGTCAACTGTCAAATTCCAAGTCACGTACGGACTCGGCTCAAGATGTTCATCAACAAAGGGTCCATCTCGGGTTTCTTCGCCTCGCAGGGATGGGTTCACATGACCACCCTACAACCAGTACGGCATCGCTTTACATCAAGCTGTGGTATACACTGTAAAAGAAGCTTTAACTTGAGGACATTTCCCAACAAACAGCATCCCAATGTGGCCGTGATTTGTAACTTGTGAGGCTTCGATGTTTGTCTTCCCTACCTTTCCCCCCATTTTCCGTGGCCTATCATTTTCACGAATCGAAAGCTGTCAGATCACGAAGATCTGCCGCGGAGGAGACGAAACCTGAGGCTTTCACAAGATGAAACCCCTGGCCAAAGGGCTTGGGGTTGTTCCATCCGCAAAAAGTTGCTACTGTGAAACTTTTAGAAAAAGTCAAGGTATGAAGATGTGCCATGAAGATCCACCTGCCCCCTTCAGTTTCAAGCGACGGGCATCTGTCCATAGCCGTCGGAGGCCCTCCTCCGCCCCTGCCGCACCGGCACAGCTCTTGCTTCGTCCACCCACTGCAACGGTTACCACCAACCTGCAGGATCGGCCATCGGCCACCAACCCACCCCAGGTTGAGGGTAGAATCAGCGGAGTTTCTTGCTGGTAAAATGAGATGGTAATTGAAAGCTCCACCTTTCAAGATATTTGCCCTTCTGAGAATGGGGATTTTTTGAGTACCCAGTCAATTTACCAGTTTACCACCCGCAAGCTGGCTTCGGACCTCCGCATGCTCGTGGATGTGCACTTGCGAAGCATGTCCTCAGTTTTTGCACCCCAAAAGGCTGGGGAAGCATTTTTGGTGACTGTGGGTGTCCTATTCCTGGACTAGTTGGTCAAGTATGTTTTTGCCTGTAGGGTGGGTAATTCCAATTGGTAACCCAATAATTGCTGCTAGACGTCTGCTCGCTTGATTATGACACCTGCATTTTGTCTACAAGTCTAGTTGTTTGATTGGAGATTGAGGAAAACAACCAAATTGACTAGCTGCTCGTTGCCAAGAGACCTGGATCTCGGCTTTTTGGAGGTCCAAAACAGCCAAGGCCTCCTGCCATGACCTGCTAAGAGCGGTTGTGTTGATGAACTATGGAGGTATGCCAAGGAGTGATGTTCCCATGAATTGGAGGTTTACTGTAACCCACAAACTTCGAACTGTTAGCTTGGCTTCTTAATGCTTCTTCTATATAATTATATATATTATGTATAAATGACTTCTACCACCTCAACAAAAAGAACTGGCGATGGCTCCTTTGTACCCTGCGTGCCTGTCGAAGGAATGGCTCCTCAAAAATGCAGTCGCAAGACAGGCCCGAAGGCTTCTTGAGTGCTCATTGGAACGTGCATGAGAAGGATTAATGGAAAGTAAGGGAATTGTAAGGGAATTAGGTGTGTTTTAAGTTTTAACGAAGAACCTTCCTTTGAAAGGCCTCAGCCTTCACGAACGTAGAACCGCATCTCTTCTTCCACACCAATACGCTACTGACTTGTCCTCTCTTGCAATTCTGCCCAAGCTGCTTGCTGCATACCTGCATCGATGCACTACCAACTGGGTTGAGAACAGAAAGTCCAGATCACCTACCACAACCTACCAGCAAGATACACCCCCCGGCACAAATGCTCCTGAACAACGTACTTGCATTCTCCGCCCAAATTAGTTTTGATTTCATGGCAGTTCCTTCTGAAAACCATGGCCGTGCTTTTATTGAACGATTGCCAACTTGCGCTGAAGCAAACTCACACGTAGAAAAATCCGTGGTCATGACTGCTTAAGAGATCATTGCGAGTTACTCTGCAAAGTCCGCTCGGGTTCCACTTTTGCGGCAGCCAAGGCATCCACATGCCGAGCCAGGTCCTGCGGTGAGCAAAATGCGCAGGGGAGATATATACGTATGTATACACACATATATATGGGTGGAGTACAATGATGTGTGAAAAATAAATTGCTAGATATGTAAGATGTAAGAAAATATGTGACAATTTTTGACAAGTGTCTGTGTATTCAAAGACTTCAACTGTCCGCTCAATCATCAACCCAACCAACTCACAACACATGTCCTCATCACTCATATCCTTAGACATCAACCAGCTGAAACACCCAGCAGCTATCTGCAGAACCTCTTACAGCCTACAGTATATCTTGGGTCCTGCCTAAACACTGTAGTAGTTGATAGTGAAGTTAATAGGGATCCCTTTAAAAAAAGATAGATCATTTTCCCAGTGTTACAAGGTTTAGGCAGGCCCCCAAGTATATCATTGTAGATCTTGGGGAAGTCATTGGATTCTGAATTTGTCGAAGTGGCAATAGTCAACGATGGATACAATTCCAAACTGGTTGGTGATTGCAGCGGGTTTCAAAAGTAATCAAGTGGCATAAAAGCTGAAAATGGTGATGGATTTGAAAAATGTTTAAGATCGACCTCGGAAAAGATATACTGTGGAACAATGTCCGCATGAGATCGATCAAACTTTCCTAGAATCCCACAACGTCATGTGGTCTATCTGCTCAGCCTGCCCATTCTTTAGGAAATCTGAGCCAACAATGCTCAGCAGTAAAAGCTGACCATGCTCTTGCTTCTCAATGACTCTTGGATGCTTACCATTTTGTCATAGGAAATCTTGGGATCATAGGGACATCTTCTATTCTTTCACTGTACTTTTCAATTATGGTGCCAGCATCCCATTGCTGAAATCTACCACATCCACCATCCTCAACTTTCTCCAGTTTCCGCAGTTCTTGGGTGCTAAGCTTCAGCCAATGTCTGTTGGAAACCTTCCAGAAATTCCAGGACTCTTCGACAAATCTCCTAAGCGCACTCCAAGGTGTGGAGCCAAAGGCAAGGAAGGCATGGTTTATCTCATGGAGATGTCGCCAAATTCCCGGCCCCCATAAAAATGGTGGAAATGGACTCTCCTGTCCCTACTTTGGGTCAAAACATTCAAACATGGCTGCTGATCATTTCACGGCACCTTTTGCTCACCTGGATTTACCATGTGCTCCAAATATTCATACCAAAAAAAGTTTGCAAAGCAAATGAAAGTTTCCGCCGGGGCGTACTTAGCTGACCTGGCGGCTGGGAAAAGCGGCCATGATGTCTCAACTATCTTGGAAGCGTTTAATTCTAGCAGTCCCATGTCCCTGAAACATCTCAAAGTGTCATTGGACTCAAGCTGCCCAAGCTTATTTTCGAAAAATCTCAAAACAGGCTGGTGGGGACATGTGAATGGATATCCAAGACAAAACTTTTAAGCACCCCTCTGCCAACGCCATTTCTTGATGCACCATCGGCTGCTAGCTCAACGATCTGAATCACGACTTATCAAAATAAACATTTCACCATTTGGGGAAAACACATGTTGGTGAAGTACAGTATGTAAAAGTAAACCCACGCTACGAGTTTCCCAAATTTTTCCCCCATTTGGGGATATCACCATCCATAGGACCCACTCACAGATTTTAGAGTGTTTGGAGAACATGTGGCTTACTCCATGAATAAAAATGTTCAGAAACGCCTTCAAGAATCCTAATCCAACTGGGTTGCCCCAACATCAACCAAACACTGAAGCCCTGCACATGGTGGGTCCACCGTGCCCCGCAGCTTGCCTCGGTGTTCCAAACGGTGTTCCAAACGGATTCCGAAGGATTCAAAAAGGAACCCGCTGTAAGTACATGTTTGAAGTCGTTAATTATTCGAAAAACCGCGTCTCACCTCCTTGCAAAGCAATCCCTTCATTTAACTTCATTTGATTCAAAGAACGGTCGTGTCTACTGATTGTAAAAACATATGGTATACATAGTTACCGTATTTATATATACACGTGCAACATGGATGTGCTCCAAATGGATGGTCATTTTTCATGAATTTTACTCATGCCTGCTGAATTCCTCATCTTGGAAGCACCATCAATGATCAAGATCGATAAGCACTCCAACCAAACGTGGCTGCCACCAGAGCCATTCAACCAAATCTTCGGTTGCAAACCATAGGATTATAAGTTATACTACATAGATACCAATAGAAAGGTCCTGTACATATGTGTCCTCATTCTGCTGGGTTGACTAGTTCTACTATCTAAAAACATCATGTATTCATGTGTATGCTCTGCAATTGTGTAAATATCATGATTCTAAGCCAAGCTTTTACATCTTGAAGCAACGAAATCTTTTGAAAGTCTTAGGAACACAGCTAACCTGAACCTCTCATCACTTCCCACTCGAGGTACCACGTAGCCCAGCTGTTGCTTGGTCCGAAGCTGATCGAAGAGAGGCTCAGCTAAGAGATCTGACAACAACTCCACCTGCTTTGAAATTTGGGGTGTTGCGCCACCAAACCCTAATCATTGTATCTACCGGTTTGTCTTAAGGTTTTAGTAGAAATTCAGAGGCAAACTGATTGTTTTGCGGTACCATCTTTTAGGGAACAGGAAGCAAAACGGCAAAGTCCTCTTCACGATTTTTGGCTCGGTGCTTTTTTGGTTTCTCTATCGAATCTAATTATTGCATCCATCATGTTTCTTTGAGGGAACTTGGGAGTCATTCTTGCAAGCTGCGAGTTCTATGCAGTTTCAGAACATGGTTCTTTCATCAAACACCTGCCGACGTCACCTTGACACTTTTAGCTCCCACAAAACGGCCATTGTGAATTCTGTGAATCCTCAACGTACACAACCCTTGAGCCTTGGCGGTCTCTCGCACCTCCATAGTAGAACTGGGACGTCCCAACTGCCAATACCTTGTTTCATGGCTGGTCAACCCACCCCAACGTACCCCCCCCAGAAATAAGTTATTTCTGGGGGGGGGGTACGTTGGGGTGGGTAGGTCAACCAGCCGTAATTGTCTTGCACTAAAGAGAACACATTTTTCGCTTGCCGCATACACACATACGCAGTGTGTTCACAGTTTCCTGCGTAGATGATTCTACATAGAGATACACCTGCTGGCATGTAAACATCCAAGTTGAGGTTGCCCAGTTTTGGTCAACACTTTTCCAAAGCTTGGCTGCTACCTTCTGCAAGAAAACCACAGATTCTATTCAGAGTATCCTCAACTGGATGATTTTTGGTTCATGCTTCAAACTTCCAGGATGCGCAGTGTCATTGAGGAGTAAATTGGATGAATCAACGCTTACAGTTTTTATCCGTGTCATAGGGATAGGAATCTTGCGAAGGTCAAAAGATGCTGAAGACAACAAAAAGGATATGATTCCAACATATTCCAACGCATTTTTTTCTTAAACTTTGGTGGTCTCTCCTATGCCAAGGGAAACAACCCAGCAACGTCACACTGCCAACCTTCAGAGCTGAGGCACAGTTCCACTGCTACGTTCCGATTCTTGCTATCTGGGCTGTCTTGGACCCAAACCTCGGGGTTTCCCACAGAGATGACTTGTTCATCCACGTTGAATGTCAGTCTTCAACCCTAGATCTTAACCAAAAAGACATTACCACACCAATTCTATCCTATCACTCATAATTACAATCATCAAATCCAGATAGACTAGAACTGAAACGTTTATATGACGGAAGCAGAAAGCCTGTTTCTTTTAAAACTAAATCATGTCTCATTTCCAAATCAATAAATTATACCGACAAAGACCCCAAAGAAAGAAAGAAAGAAAGAAAGAAAGAACGAGATGCCAGGAAGAGAAAGTAGACGCATGACGGGTCCAAGTTCTCCCCCCCACCCTCTATAGAAGCCAAGGGGCAATGGGCTTATTATGTGGCACCTCAGAAATGGCAAAAAGTCATTGGCAGAAGAACCATCGTCCGTTCAAATCTCTTGGTGTCCCAAAAAGTACTAAAAGAATGCGAGATGCTTTGGAGAAAAGACCTACTGTAAATGTCCCCAACATTGAAAACACTTGCCTTGACCGTCAAGTGAACCGTCTGGTCGCACCAAATCAACAGGATGTCGGACAACTACGGTTTGTGGCGACCCAGTCGATGATCCTTGCAGCCAACTTGACTAAGCTCCTTTGAAGCCATCCACCTCCCCTTCCGAACTGTCCCAGTTTGGCGCGCCTCCAACACTTGGATGGTTGGATGAGGGGCATGCAAGCCGCTGACTTTGCCAACACTGTTGCCACCCAGCAACTCCTCAAAAGGGTTCAGGAGCTCACAAACCAAGCAGTCGTATAGTATGTCATGTGTTTAAAATGCCCATTTTACAGTGACGGAGCGATTTTCAATGGGCTCGTATAATCCCTACAAAAGGAAGTATGAACTTCAAAAAGCTGTATAGTTATATTTGTATATAGTGTTGTGCTTGCTCTTATGACAACAATGACCATCTACTAAATGAAGTGAAAGATCCTGTCCGGAGTCCAAAGTTCCATTCGGTCCATTCCTTTTTAGATTTCTATGCTTCCTAGGCTCTGGAAGGTTTGCGATCAACTTCTCTGCATCGCTTCGAAGAACATTGCCTGCAATGGCCGGAACATATATCAATGTGGTCTGGCAGTGATGCCACAATGCTGGGCAAGAAATATAGTCATTATGTTCTTGAGTCCAATGGTGGATTTTCTGAATCAGCTGATTTATAATTTTTGGGTTTGGCATTTTTTTGCTGAAGGAAATGGCACCATCACAAGGTCCAATAAATCAAGACCCTGCAAGCTGTGGGAGGATCGACCAACAATGGTTCACACAAAATAACCATCAAATTGTGGAGGCCTTGATAAAGAACTTCCAGGTGCAATGTTGGAATGAACACCTGCCACGGTGCCAATTTTGACCAACTGATAGATGGATCCAAATGGTGGTTCTTTTAGGTGGTTTGGTAGGATGTCACACCTGTGGATTCCTTCCCAACAAAGGGAGGTGCTCACTGATTACTCTAGACCAGTCATAGGGGGTATGGCTATGGCAAATCAGGAGGAATTTTCGAAAGCAATGATGTTGTACGAAGAATGGGGTATAACACCTCGCAAGCAGGCAACCAAAATACAGCCATCCTACAGTCATTTCATGTTTGCATTTATGGAAAGCAAAGATTTGGGTCACTACCCTCATTGCAGGTAATGTTGCTTGAATTTGACAAAGCACAGCTTCCATTTTAAAGAGTCTCCTCAGCTACCAGGGATCTGAATGCTTTCGAAACATCTCGAAAACATCTGAGCCAATGATAAAAATCGTATGTTTCTTGACCCCTGCAAGCCTCGGCAAAGCTTTGCAACCTCATCTGTGAGGTTGCAGGATCAAAGCAAAACTTCTCCCCACTTTTGCGTCAAAGAAGTGCCCCAACATGAAGAGTTCGTTTGTGAGATTTCAATCCCTCAAGAATGAGATTTCGGCCTTAACACCTGCACCAGTATGTGAGATTGTCATAAGATAGCCACTTGAGACCAACTTAGCACTTTGGCCTGCATCTAAGAAACAAACAAAAGAATGGCTTGAGAAAGCCCCATCAGAATTTGAACCTTTTCAGCCAAGCAACTGACTGATTGAGAGATCCTTCAATGCTTCAGCCTTCTGAGTGCTCAAATATTTCTCAGGCATCACCTTACATCCCAAAGTCAGCTAAGTGTTCCAAGTTGACAAGGCTTCAACGTTAAAGAGATTCCCTTCAAAAAGAACTCCAAGGAAGAAGAAAGCCTCCAACACCCTTAGCAACAAAACCTCAAAAGTCGTAAATTTCCAAGATGCTACGGCTCGACGAAGGTCTGCGCAATGATCGTCAGGTTTCAGGTACTCGTTCCTCAAGCAACGTGGTATTGACTAGCAACGCAGTGTGACCATAGATCTACTAGAAAGTATCTTTATCAAGCTTCTTACAGTGTAGCATCAAAACACTGCTGACACAAACAGGATCGACAAAAAGACTGAACTCCCAAAATAATTCTTTTGATGTGTATGTTGATGTGTACCCAAACCTAAAAGATCAACCGAAGAGTTAATCTTATCTAACTCTTGTCTTCACTCCTTTTCCGAAATAAACCTCACCAATTGATGTCTGAAAAATATACATATTTTCCGTACGGGCCAACGCAGGCTTCATCCTCACAAATCTAAAATGAAGACGTGACAAAAAGTGGAAAAAGGTGTTGAGCTGAAAATTTTGGGTGGAAACTCCACAAATCTCCTCACCTGCTTTTCAGCCCCAGTCCTCTCACACCGAAAGCCACCTCCAGTGTCGAAGAAGCTCGTTGCGCTGATCGCCGCAGCGCATCACCATCTCCTCACCTACGGTCCAGTCTGAGAGGCAGGTTATGCCCACGCCCTGGAACTATGGCTTCGGGGTATCTACATGAACCTTACCTTCACCATCCTTCCACCACACCCACATGTGCCATGGCCATTCATTGCCCTGAAATATGGCTTGCACACCTGAGGCCCACTGCAGTCATTCAATCTCATAATGGTCCCTTCAATGTATAGACCTATAGAATCCTATAGACACCTTGCTTCCCCAAAAATGGCACGAAACTCTGGCAACAGCAATCTGCCGTGGTTTCCATCTCTTCTGCGCTGCCTTGCCAGCCCTCTGCTGTAGCAGCCCGTCGCAGCGCACGACAGCCCTCAGCCAGGAGCTCTGGCAACTTCTCATGGAAGCCTGACAGTGAAAGTACCATGGGCTGAAGAAGCAAAAGCAGCTTGTCCAAGTCTGTCATGCAATTTACCAATTGGAACCATGAAGTCCGAAGTTATTTTTTGTTTCTCCCATAAAAAAACGATAATCTGAAGGATGCATATATAGAAATTACATGAAAACAGACATGTTTTAGACCGATGGCTAGCAGGTGTTTGCTTAAACCTATGCCAACTGATCCACAAAAACCAGTCCAGCCTCCTGCGCGCAGGTCGAAGCCATAGTAGTCATCCTTCAGCTGCAGATCCAGGGAAGCCTAGTCAAGTGCGACGATGGATCGATCATAATTTTTGTTGTTGTGTTGTCCTCATCATCATCATCATCATCATCATCATCATCATCATCATCATCATCATCATCATCATCATCATCATCATCATCATCCTCATCCTCATCCTCATCATCATCATCATCATCATCATCATCATCAAAAAGTGCTAGATTACATTAGATTACATAATACGACTCTCCTGGAATAAGTGTCAGAAAAAAAGTCCTGATGGTCCTGATACACATAGTATCGTTCAAACAGATTTCCTTGCCAACGTAGGAAACAACAAAACAGGGGTCACCCACGTAAAAGTACCACCTGGGCCCAAATCACAGCACCTGCTCGGCCAGATAGACAGTCTCATTGAGCTGGTCACTTGAGACCCGGACCAACCTGAGATGCTGTTGGATATTCTATCATTCCAACCTTCAATGCCCCATTCAATTCATTCATCAACAAGTAGATTTGAACCTGGATATTCAGTTGAAAAACTCCTTGAGTAGATGGAAAGCTGGTGGGACTTTGGCTCATCCATATCACAAGGTCTTGCACAGAAGATAGCAGGGATGTTTTTCCATAAGCAACTCAAATTTGAAAGAATCCAAGACTTACCATCTTCAAGGTCTACTGATTCAACTGAGTCTACTATTTGATCTACTACATGAAACTATTTTTACAACCGCCCCATCCCCATGTTACAGTATCTTGAAGCCAGGATGCCATGCCAGCAGCGCCTGTTCTTTGACCCCTTGGAGGTTTGGAGCCGAGAATTTCAGCCACAACTCACTGCGAGGAGTACGCAAGACCTAGGGTTGTGATTCATGGGTCCAAAAAGCAACGTAAAAATTCATAGTTTCCCTGCAAAATCAAATGGTTTCCAACTAAACTATCAAATCATGCACGTTTTAATAGAATTTTGGGAGGATCCATATTTTGAGACACTCCCGCATTTCATATGCTTCAAAATTGATGTTTGATTCCAATAGTTTTGCCAAACTTCAATGGCCCAGTCTTCCCTGTGCAACAGCTCCCAATTGTACAAGCATGTTCATGGCCCCTAATCTGTTGGTGCTGTGACATATTGATTAATTCTTTACCTCCGACACGAGCCAACTGCAATCCATCACCACCCTGGCACAAACTAAGATCCAATCACCTCTAAGCAAAATTGAGCAACAAGGTAAGAATCTGAACCAAAACTAGAAAGAGAAGGAGCCAAGGGTCACATGCCAGCTTCGCAAAAGCCTTCCGTAGAGATAGTACTGATACCAACCAACGTGCAACGGATACTGCCATACCATACCACACCACACCATACCATACCATGCCATAGCATGCCATAGCATACCTTACCACCTTTTCCAGGCCAAGGTCACTGTATCTTGCAGATGCCAAGCCCAACAACTGCAGGTCAGTGCTTGCGGCCGCCGCGGTATCGAGGTCGTAGTTGGCAAAACAGCATGAAGACGTTGGCGTGCTAGATCTGCACGGAAAAGATCGGGGGTGGAAGCAGGACAAAAGCTCTAAGCATCTAGGTGCTCGGCAAGTACCAAATTCCAAAAAATGTTAAGATTGCATTGTATTGCAATTTGCTGGCGTGTTACGAGGTACTGAAGTTGAATTCTTATGACCTTGAGGGGTGTTACAAAGCGTGCTGCAAAAAAGACAGCAACAGTTTAGATCTGGTACCTTCACCAAAACAAAAAAAGGCCGGCACTTGATGTGTAGTTGTAATTTCCGTGGCAGCTACTGTGGTGGTAGAAGACATTATCTTGGATCATTTGAAGCGCCGCACTTCAGTACTCTTCTTTGATTCATTCACTTGTTAGGGTCTCCAAAACGAAAAGCAACGAACTGCAGCCTATTGGACATTCGGAAAATCCAAGAAACTTTACGATAGACCGCAAAAGGACTTGAAGAAGGACACTAGACTATATAGCAAATGAATGTCTATGAACGTGGCACAAAAGGCAGCTCTGGAACCTCTCACGTCAATGGTCTTCATCCAACCTGAACTGATTGGAATCGAGGTATGGCTTGAGGTGGTCAAATCTCAATTGTTTCTGGAAGAACAAGACTTTGGCAGGTGCAAGTATGTCAACTGGTTCCTACCTATACCTCCGTTTCGAAAATCTGAAGAGCTATGCACGCCACAAGTTCGTACCTTTGACACCTTTTGACCTCCACAACTTTCATCCACAAAATCCCCATCACACCAGCAGGGGACCACACCATCCACGCTATCACCAGTCTCCTGCTCGATAGCCCGCACCTACAAGTAGCTGCACATGGAAATTCCGATGCGAATGGCAAATTTGACCTCCATGTAATGGTTGGTCCACACTGGAAGTGCAACTTGAACGACCTGAAAAAAACAAATGCAGAATTTGGTTGGGAGATGTAGTAAGATGCTCATGTTCGGCAGTGGATCAAACTCTACTCGAAGACGAAGACCAACAAGGGTCACAACGATAGGTCCTTGTTTGTATGATTACTGTTTTTGTGATCCAGACAATCGAGCCTCCAGATCGTCCGCAAAAAAAGGATTTCGGTCCTTGACATCAGCTTTCAACAACACTGCAGTCCTTCCAAAAACATATCGCAACGTTGTAGAGAGGAATCCATTCCAACATATCAATGGTCATCTCTCGTTGCTTCTGAGACACCGGTAGGCGCAAGGATCTAAGTGCCTCGGCCTCGGTTTTGAAGTACCCTACGCACTAAAGCACTGAGATGAAGTATCAAAGTGGTAGGTCCTCTCCAAAACCTGCATACCTAGCCTCTAAATGAAAAAAACTCTGCAGAACATGTTTCTATTGATCTCACTTCTGAGTTCATTCGCTTAACGGATGAGCTGAACATGTAGATTTGATACAAGGAATCTCAATGGGAGCTTTCAGCATCATGGAGTCCGTCAAAGATTCCATCAAGAAGTAAGTTGGGATATCTTTTTTTGGATGGTCCTGAGCTTCACTTCCCACTCATCAAAAACCACAATGGATGATGCCATTAATTGGCAAGGCGCTGCCAATCCATCCTTGGCCTCCACCCTGCACAAGGCCACCAGCTTCTCCACCTGAGAAACGGCTCTTGGTCATCCATGGAGGTGGCTCCCTAAATAGTGGAAGTTCGGAAGTTGATGGAAAGTTGCTTTTTCCGGGGACATAGGAATATGTCTTACATTGAAACAAAGCCGTTGCACCTACAGTTGCCTAAGAATGCTCAACGTTATGTACATGGAGGAAAGACCAAAAGCGGATGTCTCCTTCTTCTTCCTCTTCTTCCTCTTCCTCTTCTTCTTCTTCTTCTTCTTCTTCTTCTTCTCTCTCTCTCTCTCTCTCTCTCTCTCTCTCTCTCTCTCTCTCTCTCTCTCTCTCTCTCTCTCTCNTCTTCTTCTTCTTCTTCGTCTCCTTTCAGTATGTTCCAACCTAAGAAGAAAAACACTGTTCCAGTCGTCATCCTGTTCGGTGGAAATCCATTGGTTGTACTACTCCAATCCCTGTGCTGCACCTCTTTCTGATTCGCTTTCCAAAACTCGGTGCCGAAGTGCGGTGCCCGCTGCGGTGGACCTGCAGCCTGGATAGAAACAACAGGGCAGCACTAGAAATTCAGATGTGTAGCTGGATATTCATATCAAAGTAGCAAGTGTCAGCTTGAGCCTCAAGATATCCTAAGATGCATGGTTTTTCATTGCGTCTCCGCTCAAAGTAGATGATGAATCTGTCAAGATGTTGCATGGCATCGGGACTGTTTGGGTGCTCAGGGCCCATGGTTAAGGATTCCACAACAAGAGAAATACCGTAAGTCTTGGTGAAATAGGACATCCGCTTTCACAACCCACCACACAACGAAACAACAAAACAATTAAATTCAGAAGACTTAGGATGGTCCACTCCTCTAAATGTAGATACAGTACCAAGAATGTATCAAGTTCCGACCGGCATTCCAAAAGCTTAAAAATGTCCAAGTCTTCATCGCATTCTTTCCAACAAAAGGGCTCACAGAAACCACCACCTCCGAACCTCAACGTCAAAGTGGGGATCTGCCAGGTCCACAATTGGATCCTCCGCCAAGTCATCCTCTTCCTTTCCGATCAGAGTTCATGATTCATGCATCTTGGAGAAGAAAACATCACTGGATTTTCAAGGGACGACATGTTTAGTTCCATCAGTTTCATCATTTGTCCACCATTGTCCACCCAAGTCTTGGAAAACCCAAGTTCGGAAGGAATCAAACAGTCCACACATGCAGCTGCAGCGGGTCAAAGTCATTGGACCCAGTTTATGAACGCAGTTCGAAAAAATGATCTAGAATCTGCAGTTCTCAGGTCCAAAAAAATTTTGAGGGCCATGCCGCCATGCCCATGAAATGTCACAACTTTCCGCTGGATCCAGTCCTCTTCTTCCTCTTCCTCCTGGGCCTCCTGTGCACAGCAGTGACATTGGTGGTACCCCAATAGCTGGATGGTGAAACCTGCAGATGCACCTCATCCTAAGTCCTAAGATAGAAAAATTTGAGGTTCCATCACTTCGATTCGAAGGAAACTGACAACGGCAGTGGGATTTTGTGTGGACATCTGGCAGTATGTTGATATTTCATGTATGGCATTTCAGTTGCAAGGTTCGGTTTCCTGCAAGCTAGGTTTTTCAACCCTCCACACATGGACTTGTCCACCTGTGAAGAGTTGAAGGCATGTGTTTGTTGGTTTTCATTTGTGCCTTTCAAAAAATGGTGCGACTTTGAACATCAAAATCTGTGGAAAATCATGTCTAGCAGAACCTAGAACTCAGGCTGCCAAACAGACCAGCTACCTTCCTCCCCAGTGTGTGTCTCCTTCTCTTCAGGACGAGGGTTACCAAAGGCCGACACCAAAATGATGAAACACCGCTCTGGACATAGAAGTTCCAAGTACCTGAAGAAGAAGGGAACCAACAAAAATATTGGAAACTGGTGCAAAAATGAAGTGGAATCATGGATATGGGGAACCATCTACCAGACCTGCGTTTTGGAATGATGTCCGGATTTGGGATATGCACATGTAATGCAATGCACTGCCTGCAACTGTAACTGTAGCTGCAACTGCAACTGCAACTGTAACTGTAACGCAATGTAATGTAATGCATGTACGTATTGATAGATGTGTATTTACTTGCATGTGGTAGTAATGATGTATGCAGACTAAATATTGCGTCTTTTACATGAAGAAAGGGAGAAACAGCGAGAGAGCGGTTCCAGGAAGGGGACGGATTTTGAGACCTGGAAGCTTCATTGCGTATCACCGGGGAAGGCAATCGTCAATCGAGGAAAAGTCCCCCATCGAACGTTTTTCGCCAGGAGGAATGCGAAGAAGTAAAGTGCACATTGATGTACTGATTGCGTTACTTGATGCTTTACTTTTCCAAATGCCTTGCCTGCAATACTTGCTGATTCTAGGGATCCATCTGAGTGTCTACTCTAGCCCCTTGAAATCTTAGACTCAAATGTGGGATTCAGCGCAAGACACATCCTGTTGTCGACCCCCTTTCTGCTGTCCCAGGTTCTGAGTGATCTTCGATGGCTCCCAGCGAGAAAGCATCCATTCCGCTTTCCTTGAGCGTTGAGTAAAATTGCGGCTGGCAGCTGTAGGGGTGATTATGGCCAAGATGAGAATTGTGTTGTCTCTGGCTCTAAGACGAAGATGGTGTTTTTTAATGATAATTGCTCATGTTTGTCTTGTTTGCCTTTCCCCTTCTAGTTGTTCTTCTCCTTTGTTCGGCTTCTCTGGCCTCGTCTTCGTTTTCCTCTTATTAGAAATAATTATCATCGTGTTTCTTCTAGATCCTCAGAATAGTAGAATAATAATGATAATCTAATAATTACTCTCTATGATCCTAGTGTCATTGTTGTTATTGGCAATAACAGTGACTACCATAATAATAATTATGATAATAATAATGATAACAATAACAATTCATCATCATCATCATCATCAAAATCATCATCATCAGCATCATCATCATCATCAAATCATCAAATCATCATCATCATCATCATCATCATCATCATCATCATCATCATCATCATCAGCATCATCAAATCATCATCATCATCATCATCATCATCATCATCATCATCATCATCATCATCATCATCATCCTCAATCATCATCATCATCATCATCATCATCATCATCATCATCATCATCATCATCAATCATCATCATCATCATCATCATCATCATCATCATCATCATCATCATCATCATCATCATCATCATCATGACGTTAAAGACAAACTAGGCCACGAGGTTCACCACCACCTGTCCTCATTTCAACCTCTACAAAGCTCCCACACCCTGAGTGTCGGGCAGGAGGTGTTCCGGTGCCCGTTTCAGATCTGGCAACATCTCACACCTGAGGTTCTGCAAACTAAAAGCGTCCCTGTCTGGTCATGCGAGCACCCCGCTTAGCAAACTTCATGCTACGGAGGCCTGTTTGTGCTAAAACCAGACATTAGTGGCCCAAAAGGATCCGATTCATTCTGTGTGCCATGGTATCCCTGCAAAGCAGCAATGAGAAGCAGACATCAAACCCACGGACAAACATCTGAATTCAGGTTCAAACACGTTAATTTGTCCTTAAACTCACACATAGGAACTTGACAGCAACCCACCCGTTTAGAACTCTGGGTGGAAAAAAGGGCTTGAAAGCACCCCATCCACAGCCAAGTTGCGCTAACTTCTGCACATATTCCATGGGATCCATCTCTTCCTGGCACTAGCATGGGCTTGTTGACCCAAATAGGGGAACATCCCGACACAAACCTGGAGACTATGCATACTCAGACATCCCGGATACACCAAATCAAATCTACTGTCCAATTGGATTACGACATGAAATGGGAGAAACAAACACATAACTCATGCTTTGCCCAAATAAGAATGTGTTTGTGCTGTTGGTCACACATTTGATGCAAGTGTTGTATAATGTCTAGGACAGAAATCCAGAATGACCAACACCGGGATAGTTGCAATGCCCCATGGAAGTCCACAAGCCCACAAGCCCCTACCCCTGGGGCTGAAAGAGCGTGCTGGGAAGGTTCCCATGAGTCATCCAGTAGGTCTCTTGTGAGGTCACTGACAAAATCAACAGCACACTAAACACCCATGCTTCACTGCTTCACCATCCAATGCGGCACATCTGGGCTACCGCACCAGAAACCGCCAGGACATCTCCTCAAGGAGGTCAGTCTCTTGGAGAAAAGTGTACTACAACCAACCCGTGGACGTGACTGGAGATTGTTGCACGCTGAAGTGCATGGAATATGAAAGAACCCAAAGCTATCAAAGCCATCAACCTCATGAAGGTGGTGATTGTCTCTTTTCAACCAGTCTTCCATAAACCTCCAGTGCAATTATTCAGAGGGTGTATGAATGGACTCAAGTTCTCATCTCTGAATTAGCATCGACACAATCTCTACAAGAAACTGGGGACAAGTGGAAGATTCTCTGCAAAATCTTATTTTCCAAACTGCTTCCCGCATCTTCCACCACTCCTGAGCGCGTCTCAGCTCTTCATACACCCATTCTTGAGGGCCTGCACTGCAGGTTGCTACCGGCACTCACAGATTCAATAAGAAATGAACGCCAAGAGCCATCCATGGTAATGATGCTTCATCAATTTTCATCACAGTATGATAAATTGATGATTTCATACAAATAAGAGAAGGATCCAAGCAAACCCAATAACATGCAACGACTAAATTTCTCTCTTCAAGTCTATACATAGATCTCTTCAAGGGGTGCCACGCCTTCTCTGCGAAGCATGGCCAAGTAGAGGAACATCACATGTGCCACCTTTGTCTGAAGACGTTCCGTTGAACAAATTTGCGACAGTTCTTTTTTGGTGCTGTGACCAGCTCTAAGAATGGATGTACAGTAAGACAACCAGAAGACGACTCATAGCACCTCCATCCACTTTGTCAAACCCAGCTCCGTCAAAGTGATGTCGACACTGAAGATACTGCACCTGAATGCTCACACCCCCACCGAATGTTCACCAGCTACAGATTGCCAGAAAGTGATTTTCCTGATATCGGAGCGTTTGACTCTAAACCGCAACCTCCCTCACAATTTAGGAAACTTCAAAAGAGGACTATCTTCCTGGATGTATGCTACAAATCTTATACTTACCACCAGTGGGATGATGAAAATTGGAAATGCAAAAGGTTTGAATCCAATTCTTGTCACCCTCTCACACCTTTCATCCCCCTTTCTCCTCACCACTACACTTCAGTGTATTAAGGCCACGGCACCAACGGTTGCAACTGAAATCCTCATCTTCACCGACACCTGCCTCCACATCTGTGGCCAAACCTGGTGGCAAAAGCTGTCTGGCGACTCAGGATGAAACTTACATAACATGAACAAGCCTCTCCATAATGCACCTCTGAATAGTGTTTTGCCATCAAACAATCCAAATCACCAATTTTAGGAAATCTCGCCCAATTTGAAGACCCGTGTGGCTTTTGGCTTCTTAACTTTTTGGGATGCTAACAACCCTCGCCAAATGCTCAACATGGCCTTTTCGGCCACCGCGCAGCCCTCCCCGACCCCAACACCTCGACGTTTCAGGAAAGACTGAAGGGAACCGGCACCCTCATGGCCCACCAAGTGCCCAAGATAATTCCTGAGGGCCAGTGGGCAATGGTAGATTACTTTTAGGGTGACCCCACCTACATAGGAATAGTCTGTTCCGCGCAGGGTAGCTTCATGATGCCACAATTCGTCATACTTGTCTCAGTTCAAGCATCTGAAGCAAAATTTGGATTTCACATAATTTTCTTGTCGTTTGAGACTCTAATTCGAGCATTCATTCTTTGGGGGGGTGAAGAAGTGATTGAATTTCAAATTGATGATTATATACTATTCATTGTGAAGGGTTGATGATTTGGGGCTTTTCATCATATCTTCCCAACCATGCTTTTTGCCTTCCCTTCTACCCTGCGTTGGGATAACTTCACGTCGTGCAGTCAAGACACAACGGTTGCGACAAATAGTCCTCTGTTCAATTCAAGGGTCTCCAAGCAGGGTCATGGAAAGGGTCACTCTGAACCTCGCTGACTCACTGATACTGATATTTGAAATTTGACAAGTATAGACATCTCTAGACTATGGTCCTTTTCCAATGGATGCGCTCCCACTCCAAACAAACGTCACTTTCATTGATGTTCACGAGAATTTCAATTCAAGGCTCCTCTTGGGAGGGTGGCACCTGCCAAGAAAAGTGCAATTTCCGCAGCTCCTTGCAGCATCGTGGCCATGGCAACACATCCAACCCGACTTCCATGCAACATTTAGGCACCTGCACAGGTCGCATGCGCAGAAGGCAGGGCAGCATGGAGGCCTGGTGATTCATGGTCGGATAGCTGCACCAGGTGGCTGTGCCAGGATAGATGGAGCGGATGGGTTTTGCTATCCTGACGTATAAATTGTGAGGGCCCATCGCAGTCCAACAGACACCACCACCAATCTCTTTCAAACGTAACAAGCAGCTCAGAGTTCCTGAGCTCTTCCAATTTGAGTCTCAGTCTTCAACCTTTCCAGTGCAAATATACACCACTACCATTCACTACTACACCTATGATCACCCTTGCCTCAAAGGGCATGCTGACCTCTGGTGGGCCAGACACGGACAAGTCCGGGCCAGATGGCAGACTGGCAAAGGGCTGCGCTGCAGACCTCACTTTCCAAAGGAATTCATACAGATTGACCCGCATCTGTTTAACAGTTAACATCAGCCAGGAGACTCCAGGGAATCCAAAGTTTCAACACCGAAGAGGCAAACTCGTAGTCGTGGGGCCTGCGAAGAGATTTAGCTTTGAAATCTGGCGAAAGCACTCCACAGGAGGAGGAGAGGAAGAGGTGCAAAGTCAGGGGCAAGAGAATGCCCGCAAGAAGTTGTAGTTGACTCCTTCTCATTTGGCAAGTGATTCACTGTGATTGTGTTTGTGAGATGTGCTGTTTGACTTCAAGCTTTGCTATGGAAACACTCAAACAAACCACTTTAAACCCCGACAAGTTGAATCATCTTCACGTTTGGGCCATCCCAATGCAAGTTAAATCCCAGGGTTTCATCTTAAACATCAAGTTTCCTCGCCTGGTAGTGTTGTTGAAAGAACTTCCGTAGCTCTTGATGTACCTTTACTCCGTTCTTCTCCGGCTCCACCTGGCACATGTGGGGACATAGAAGCGATTAAGGTCTCCTTTGACACAATGGGTTTTGCACAGATACATTCCGTGTTGCACATAAGAACCAAAAATTTGGAAACATCACAGAAATTGCATTGACACAGGTAACATTGTCATTTCACGGGCATGCTGTGAAAAAGTCTTGCTTGCTTCTGCTTGCAGGCTCTGCTACAGTACGTTACATAGGATCTAGCCAACCTAGTTCCGCAAGGTACTGTATTCAAAATGTCATGCTTTCCAGGGTTGAACTCTCCTGGTTTATCTTTTTGGATTCCCCCTGAATCCGTTACAGTATATCAGTGAATTCAAAAAACGAAAAACCTCTCCGAAAAACACCTGCTTTGAGAGCAATATCTTTAGATTCCCAGCAATCCCTGCCCCAAAAATGGGCAGCTTTTGTGATTCCTATCCTTCTGGTTCTCTCAGATCCCTTTTGTCAACGCCTTGAGACTTTGCAGATTGCCCCAAGAGAAGTTGTGAAAAGGCCAACAGGCCTCAGATCTGTCACATGATATGATATGTGTGTTCTATGATGCTGTATAAGTATGAGTCTTGCTTGTGCAAAGGTGTATGTATGGATGAGGCGAATGAATGAATGACTGATTGATTGATTGATTGAATGAATGAATGAATGAATGAATGAATGAATGGATGAATGAATGAATGAATGAACGAATGAATGAATGAATGAATGGATGTAGCGACTAGTTCGGCTAAAAAGAATGACACATCAAAAAGCTTAGTTTCGTTACCATGGGTAGGGTGTCTATCTTGGATTTAGGGTCACTATCATATTGCGAATGGCGAGTGCTGCAGTTGGGGTTATCATCAACCGCTGTCAAGTGGGCAAAACCTTAACAGCAGCCGGGCTACTCTGAGAGAATGAAGTATGAAGGATGATGATGATGATGATGATGATGATGATGATGATGATGATGATGATGATGATGATGATGATGATGATGATGATGATGATGATGATGATGATGATGATGATGATCCATCCGTCAAGGTTTGCAAGCTTCGAACTTGGCGACATTTTTGGATTTGCCACCTGCACGACGTGCCTGCAAGGGTCAGTCAACCCCCAGCATTCAATTTTTGCAACCTTCAAACATGCTTCACACCAGAAGGCTCAAAACCTGGGGATTCAAGCAAGACTCTTGTCAAGCAAGACTCTTGCAGCGCAGGTGTCTTTTGCACCCTCTGTGGTGAGAAGACTTCACCAAGCAATATCATATCAGCTCTGGAAGTCGTTTGGTGACTTCCACTGATAAAATGCATCAATTGAGATCAACCCAGGCCAACACATCTTCACGGCTGAAGGGAGCACGGCACAACGGGCATCTTGATTGGTTTTCGAGGCATCGAGCATGGTACACGTGATTGCAGGGAAGCAGTCGGAGGTGTTGAATCTCAAGTGCCTCCAAGCATACCGCACACTCACCACAGTATGTCGGGAGTTTTACATTTACGTTATCAGCATCAGCCAACTTGGTGATCAAGTCCTTCACTGAGAGGGTTCTTTTCCACAAGAACTTTCCAAAGGCCAGCACCAAATCTTCAACAAGCTCCAATGGATTCACAGGGCGAGCTTTGATCTTCTCCTTCTTTTCACTGATGAAGGTTAACAGCTGGTGCAAACACTTCTCCCTGCACTCTGGATATACACCGCGTCCTTTGATCTGGTTGTTTGTCAAGATCACTTGACCAAAACTCTCCACCATCTGCGACATCGTCTGGTCTTCCGCAATCCAACTCTTCAAACTTTCCTCTTCCTCGCCAAGATTACCATCCCAATGAGTGAGAACCAGCACGCCATGTGATTTCAAGTCCTCTGGATGAAAGAGTTTGTTCAAAACATAGATGTTTGCTCGCGTCGCAGCAGGCACGCGTGCCATCTTCATCACCACCACCACGGCATTCACACCTTTGGCGACGTGGCGAATGAGAGTTCGTACACTGCCCAGAATCTCAGAATCCTCGAGCTCAGGATCTCCAACACCAACGGTGTCGATGATGATTGAACTTGTCCTGACGTTGAACTGCAAATTGGAGGCCTTTGTGACAGATGCTGCAGTACTACCAGTCTTGAAGGGACGTTGGCAGCAGTCTGCACTTGAATCCTCGTTGTAGATCATGTTGACGACGGTGGATTTTCCAACCTGGCAATGTACCATGGCCAACTTAGAAACGCTACAGTAAGTTTTCCTCTACTTGAAAGTATGGGCGTCAGACACCTCACGCCAAAAAGTGGGCATAGAAGGCAAGAAAATTGGCACTAATTCTGTCAAGCTACTCCTGTCTCCCCAATAACCACCGAAATCCTGCAGACATCTGCACCAGCGGCCATGTCAGCGTTCATCCAGCTCGACTCAAATATCAGATCCTCTTTGACACTCGAAAAAACGGCTACAAAACCATGTAAGTGGCTCATGTGCATGGTGTGATTGACATTCTGCAAAAACATCCATCCTTCTGAGTTTGGGGGGTTAGAGATGCCATTGAAGGAGACCATCTTGACTCAAAATCGCCTACGGTCACCTTGCCCTTGGACATGTCTCCTGTCCACGGTCCTTGTTTTGTACGTGCCGCGTTGGAACAACTACCATAGTAACTACCTTCGGTCCGTCAAAATCGGCCATACGTTTGTTGGAAGTCATCCAAAAAAGTCCAACCACTTTAAGGTCTGATCTAAAACCAAAAACATCATCTAAGTTCTAAATCTATCAAGGATATATAATTATGATTTGATACACCTCCATTCGTTTTTCTATCCCACTTAAACTCCGTTTCATTCCTCGCCGCTTTGCCCATTTTCCACTGGGTTCCCCCAACAAACTGCGCCAGCAAGGCATCCAACCTCGAGTCGTCTGAGTTCTGCGTGATGCGAAACTCCGACTCGATGGCCTACCAAAGATTTGCCCAGGGGTCGGTCACTTGGACCAAGAGTCATCTCAGAGGATTAGATCTTAGATATTTGGTATGTATATAATGAGAGAAGGAGAAAGAAAGAGGGGAAAACAAAAATACCTTATATACTGATTTACTGTTTATGTAATGTCCTGTATACACATTGTTTTCAAAACTCAGTGCATACAGAATAAGCTTCGGAACGGAACGGGATTGGGTGTTTCGTATCTGTCATATCTTGTTTTGTTGTGTCTTTGCAGGTTCAGTTCAAAGTCAATCTGGTTGATGCAAACACCTCACCTGTGTACATTGGCAGCTAAACAGCTAGCTCTGGCCATGTGAGAGCCCCTCTGTGATTGTAAAGCCAATAAGTCCATGGATGTGTGTCCGAATGTGGTCAATCTAGCAAAGGGTTCTTCAGAGTTTGACTTTGATCCACAGATCTCCTGGATTTTTTGGCCATGAAAGATTCGTAGATCTTTTCAATCCAACTTATGATTAGACAAATCATTCAACCTCGGATAACAACAAATCATGAATTGCTTTTCATGTTGAACCTTTAAGTATTTGTCATACTGTAAACCTCCGTTGAAAATTCAATGCCACCAAAGTGATTGAAAAAACGGACATCGAAGTTTCACTCATGATATGGGGTCTCCTAAAAACCTCCAACTCAAGCCACACCTCCAATTCTCGATCCGCTGCATCAGAGTTCAGTAGCGGAGCGGTAAAGAACTGTGCCAACCTAAGCACATCTGCTTGCCACAACGCCATGATCCGAATAGCGATTCTTCGTTCCGTGAAAAGAATCCTTAAATCCCATGACCCTCATCACCCTCATCCTTGTAAAAACAGCTGGAGCCGAGCCGTCCAAGGGGCAAATCGACCGCCCGGTGCAGCTCCGTTTTGTTGACATCGAAGAAGTAGCAAGTGCGCGCACCTCAACACAGGGCTAAGGGAAACTTCACCTCGCTCAATACATATGGGATGCTGGTGCCAATGATCGATGGGAACTGATGAGCTAAGATTCAGAAATCCCTCCCTCAAATCATGGCTCAATGAAGGTGCATGTAGGTGCCCAACACTATCTTCCGCAAGAGTGCAAGAGTACATGTAAATATCCTGAAACCTCAATTTTGAGATTCTTTGAATTCGGTAGGAGCCCAGGTTGCATCTTTCAAATGTGGAGCATTTATGATACTTAAAGTCATGATTGGAAGGACTGACATCAACTACAATCACACTCACAATCACGCAACTGGCAAGACTCACACCAGCATCTCAGCAATGGCACAATCCGTAAACGCATTGCTGGACCCTCCATGCTTCGAGAGGAAGGCCTCCATCTCGTCTTCACCTGTCACAGTCGCAAACTGGACATCCAAACCATGTGCAACAGTCAAACAACACAGCAACTTGGAGCCCGACCTGGATATTTTTCGCTGCCCATGAAGAGCATATGTTCCAAGTAGTGTGCCAGGCCCTGGCAAGAAAACTCCAGAAATTTCCCTGCAGTTGGCTAAGATGACTAGGTACCCAAAGTGGATTGTTTCTCCATGTCATCATTGAAAATAGATGCAGGGATGAGATCATTTCAAGACCATGTGGATGCTCTTATATGAATGTCTTGAAAGCTGTACATCTGTTGAGCTTAGCCATGTCATCATTGTGTCAGAGGGACAACCCCACAACCTCCCATCATGTTTCAACGCCTGACAACTGGCAGGATCATTAAAGGATCCTGCTTGCACAGCGCAGGCACACGCTGCACGGCCTTTCTTGGCATCATCACTGGAAACCTCTGTTAGGAGCATTGTGGTGAAGGGTGGAGATGTGAAACTCCAAGGAGCTTCCTCATTGGAGTGGGGATGTTCAGCATCAATCTGATCTCCAATAGAAATAACCTACGAACTTGAAGGTGAGGTAGAACACCTCCTTGTGCTCTTTCAGGGGATGAATCCTGTTTTGGTTTTTGGAACATGACCACTGGAATCTCGGCCGGGGAAACCATGCTTTCCAAAGCTTTCGAGAAACAACACATTCAGCTTCAGTCCCTTTCAGGAAAGCTATGCTGAGCTGCTCACAACACACATCCACTTTTGGCAAGGAGCTAGGAGTACCTCCACACCATTCTCATAGGCAAGCCTAGGTATGGAATTTGGAAAATCCCTACAGTGATTCAGGTCACTTACTTTGGTATTCAAAAATCCACCTTTGGTTTATATTCAATCCTATTTATAGATTCCTTTCTTCTCCCCTTTCGCTTAAAGTTCCTTTGCTTGGAAACTTTGAAAGAATCCGACAAAGCATCCCTGCACGCGTATAACAGTCCAGTTTGAAAGCCAAAAATGTGTATATCACATCTAAATTTACATATATCTAGCATCACTGCATGGTACAATGAGTGGATACATTCTGAATAATAGTGGAAAGTGGAAAAGTGTATATATATTGTGTATATATATATATATACATACTCATATACCTACCTTGGCACAGGAACTCTGGCATCTTAGTCCACCTCAAGGGAAGTTGCAGCCAAGCATCCAACGATAGGAGAACTTGTCCTTACAGTGTTTTTCAACATGGTGGTCATTGGTCAGTCCAGTTAGGTCAGTTGGGGGTTTTGTTGACTTTTGTCCACACTGAAGTTTGAAAGAAACTGGAACACAACAGTACACCTTCAAACCCACCTTTCCTCCTGGCTCAAAGGCAAAAAGAACTGTCCTATGTGACCCTTTTGGCTTACTTTGGACACCTCAACTCACCGCAACTCACCGCAACGCGCTTGGCAAAACCTCCAAGCTTCATTTGGCGACTTCTCTGGCACCACGCCCCGCCGCCGGCGCTTGGCAGGGGGGCTTGCATCACGGGCAGCCATAGCGGACGAAGGTCAAAGGTTGAGGCGTCTGATGAAATGCTTACAGTTGAGGAACTGAGCTGCGACTTGAGATTGATTCATTTATTTTACATTTATAGCAGTTTGGCTAGTTTATCACAGCAGAATTTGACTAGGCTGCAGCTGGGCCAAGGTGACACAAAGGACATTCAATACCTGTCCATCTCCATCCAAGGAAACCCTATTGAGTTGGTGGCAAACTAGATTTCAGTGAGCCATGCACGCAAAGGTGTGAAAGAGTTGCATGGAGCTAGAGAAGCTCTCAAAACCCATTGCTCATATGTGCGGTCTCAATGAGTCAAGAAGATCAAAACAAGCAAAAGGATCTCGGTCGATTGCACTCAAAGGCAATCAATGGAACACATATTTGGCGCAAAAAGGGTGAAAAGGAGGCTCTCAAATATCACAACTTTCATATGTGCAAAGTTCAATCACATGGTTTTGGGACCTTGGAAGTTTTGCCGTCCATCTCCAAGCAGCTTTCTCTTGACTCTTGCATCAACGCAAAGATTGTCAATATCTCTAACACAGGTAATGAAGTGATTGGCAAGAAAGGTTTCTTGAACAACTGAGGGCAAAATTACCCTCACTCGACTTCACCCACACATGTTCCGTTTTGTCTATGCTTAACACTCCCCAACGAGCTATAGTATTTACCACCCCCGCAATCACATGGTGCCTCCACTAAGATAATCCGGGAACGATGCTGTTGTCCGCCACCGCAAGGTAAGGAACAGCCCTCAAGTGCAATCCACGGTGCCGTGGGTCCGAGGTTTCAAGGAAGTGAGGGAAGGGACAAACCACAAACAAATTCATTTGGGAATGCCAAAAAGGGCCCCTAGGTTCATCTTCGATTCTTGGCTTAGAAACTCGAGCCTCAAATTTGTCCTAAAAGTAGTTCATTGCCATTATGAAGGGGCATTCAAAGAGGTCTCTGAAGGTCGCCCTATCACCCGCCAAAACAACTTGGCCACAACATTCCGTGTGCACCTGCCAGTAATTCCACATGCTGAATTCGCAATCACGAATAGTCGAAGGGCAAGCCTGTCAAAGAGGTGATGTCCTTTATGATTTGGGCACTTTCTTCAGACTCCAAGTTCCTTCAAGAATGCAAATTACTTGGATTGGAGTGACATCTGGAAGATGTTTCTTCAGCCTAAGGAACTTGAGGATACAGCCATGGGACTGGATTACTCGGAAAGACATCCATGCAGTTTGACTGTTTGACAACTACGCTGAAATGAAGCCGCAGATTTGTCGATCTTTATCTGTTACCTGTGGGGATCTGGTAGATTTTGTTTGAAACATATCCAAACCATTTTCCCTTGCAATGCTTTTTCATGGAACCTCCTTGTGATTGTTGCGGTCAGTCACAAAAAAGTTGGTGATTGCTTTCTTCCAGCAGAATCACCAACAAAGGTCGAAATCACTCCCGGGTATCACTTTTGATGTTTGTATCTTTCAAACCCGCAGACACCTCAGTGTTGCACTCGGATATCATCATGGTGATGTTTTTCTCACACCTTTTGCCTGACATCGAAAGGGAAACTCTTGAGCCAGGGAAGCTCGTGCGATTGGGAAGGAATCATGGTGCTTTGGTTGACCGCTTGTTTGTCAAACAACTACAAAGGCTTGGTACTCTGGTATGTATACTAACCAATGAAAAAATATACCTTCAGAAGTTTAGAAACCAAAAAATTAATGAGGTAAAAGAAAATCATCAATCCTGAAAGTATATAACTAACCAATCATTGCCATCCCTCCCCTCTGTTGGCCGCTAGCCCCTAACCCTATCACCTCCATGCTGTGGCAATTGTACCACCTCGCGGCTCCGACTAGCCATGCCACCACCACAGGTTTGCGTACAGGCCGACGGCCTCAGCGAAAACGGGCAAATGCCCTATACAGCCGAATGGCATAAAAACAAGATGAACGACCCAGGAAGCCCAGGAAGTTGGAGTGACAGAGTGAAATCGGTCTTAAGAAAAGAATTTAAGAAAAGAACACCTGTGGATCTTTGGAATCATCCAAAAGTCACAGAAATCTCAAGGATACCTCAAACGCCACCGCATCCCATTGAAGTTACCTCAATCTGCATAGTTCCTGTGCCCCCTTGCATCCCTTTTTACAGTCCCTGGGCTAACCGCACTGACTCCAATCACCCCAGTGGCAGTCCAGTTTGAGAGGACATTCGTCGATGGCACAGGGCCTCGATGGCTCAATCTTGGTTGTTGATGATGACAACCTATCACGCATTCGCATCCACCACCTTTGTTTTCTAAATTCAACAAAGTGGGGGGAAGTGCATCATCGTCAAACATTTCAGTTCATGGTTGGACCCGACTTCCCACATCCATGACGAGAGGCTGGAGTTCAAAGGTACCACCATCGCACCGGCGACCTCCACCCTGGACTTCCAGCTGTGGTGGGACTCGACGATACCCAATCCACAATTCGACTGACAATGTGGGAGTATGAGTACCCCAAGTTTGAGGGCATTTGGGAATAGTCAAAAGATATGCTTTAACACATGCATATACATGCACCTATCACCTATGCATCATAAAATCCTGTATCGTAGATATATTATCATGAAGAAAATCCCACGAGTACGTCACGATTGACATCTAGAGTTCCTTCAACGAACCTCATAGATACACCATAGCATTCGGATGTCAGGTGTCGGACAACCAGTGAGAACAGCCACGTATTGCAAAAGAGATAGAAAAGTGGCCCCAACGAACTCACCAGGTAAGCACGCCTGTGGAAATTGCAGCACCACGCGGTACCTCACGCGCCCCTTGTCCTGCACAAGCCAAGATCTATGGATCTCTTTGAAGCAACAAGCAGAAAGGGTATATAGCAGGTAGTCTGGAAGGGATTGAATGGGAAAGATGGTGAACCCAGATGAAAGAAATCGTCTTGCGAGCCCACCAGTCCACCAGCTGACTCTCCTTGCCATAGCCACCTCCACAAGTCACAGGGCAGGCCGACCTGCAGCCGCATCTGGAATGCAACAAAGGGGGATGTTCCCAGGCCCAAAAAGAAGTATCCCCCCATGGACCTTGATCTCTTGTAGAGTTGCAGATTTGAGTAGAAAGGATCAGCATACAATTTGGGGTATTTGAAACTGTTCTCAATTTAGAGAAATCACAAAGGGCCTTTGACCTTTTGTTTGACGAGGGAGCTCAAACATCTGTATCAACTGCAGCCCACCAACTTGCTCCCCCTCTCCCCTGACTTCCAAACCAAGAGGTCCAGTGGCTGAAGTGACAGTCGCGTTTGGGCCTGGGCAAGGGCTGGGAGGAAGGGGCTGGCTGGCAGAATGTTGAAGCCTTTTGATTAACGTGAGTTCCATGGATTCAATCCCGCACATGATGCATTCAGATAGAACAGTGCTACTTGTGCTACCTCAAGACTTGGACGATTTACCATTTTCCTGAATGCTTCCATTAAGTACACTAGATGATTTGGGATGCCATCGTTCTGGTCAATTTGTACTGCTCTAAAGCTTGGTCACCTGTTGCAGACTTCCCCAAAGTTCACAATCCTTGTAATAAAAAGTAGTTTTCTATGACCCCAAATACACCCCCAACAGCAACCACCTGGTTGGTAAAAGATTTACCTGGCAAATAGAAATTTGAGCAAATCATTTACCAGCATGGCCAATTCTTTCAAGAGTCTGATATTCTTGAGATACAAATCACACGATCACTATAACTGGACCCTGCTCTGGTAAACCTCCCCGTCAACCCCTTCTGTCATTACACTGAGCATCCCAAACACAGCGCCACAATCCGAGATGCAGGGTTCGGCCTGGCGGGACAACATTGCCCGACAGAGTCACCATGGAGCCACCTCGGCCCCGCCGCCTCAACCTCCGGTCCTTCACACGGCCGGCCGCCCGCCACGGCAGCTGCCGCCACGCGGCGGTGGCGCTCCTGAGAGATCGCGAGATGGTTTGAAGTCTCAAAGGGTTGCTGAATCCTCGTAATACCATGCAGGTTCTAATTCAGAAAAGAAACGAGGACCCTGGACCCTATCTATCGGTCTATCTTTTTCATTTTGTTTCATGCTTTCCATCTTTCTTCCGTTCTTTGGTGTTCTTTTCCTTTTCTGTTTTCTTTTCTGTTCTTTCTTTTCTTTTCTTTTCTGTTTTCTTTTCTTTATGTTTGTTTGATCTATCTGACCGATCTTACCTATCTAATCTAGCTTCTCTATCTTGTCCATCTTATCTATCCAATCTTATCTATCCATCTCTTTAGTCACAGTCTATCGTGTCTTCGATCTGACAAGGGAACAAAGGCATTGCCAGCGTTATGAGCCGCAAAGACTATATAATCGGAAGTAGAATGCCACTACACGTTGACCCAACATGTAAAAGCGTTTTGCTGCGGAGATGTCTAGGTCTCATTTGCATACCAGCGGCATGCATTCCACTGCAGGGACATGCTGACCATTCTTCCCATGCCGCCCACCTCAATGGAGGTATGAGTTGGAGTGGCCCCAGGGGTCATTGGATTCCCAATGACCCGAAAAAGGGATGCTTGGATCAATCAATGGATCAATCAATCCATCAATCAATCCATCAATCAATCAATCAATCAATCAATCAATCACTAGTGAATTGCCCTGCTTTACAGTGGGAAGTTAAATCAGCATTGCAAGAGTGGACAAACAGTAGTCAGTTGTAAAAGAGCCACGTAGATATGAACCTCAACATTTATCTTTTGGTATTGGCATAACCGGTATTTTCTGCCAAAAAAAGTTTCCAGCTGGTGTTGCAAAGGCAAAGATTCCCAACTTGATCACCAGGAATATATAAGTCGTCCAGTGTCTTACTGGTGCAAAACACCTGAGTGATTTCTGCCACGGCACACGCAATCCACAGGCTTCTTGTGCGAGCACTCATCCTGCAATTGGCCACTGTGAAACACTGAAACGGAATAAAATGAAGCTGAACGTGCAACCAGTGCCAACCCCGCCAACCCCTGGTGCGTCCCATCCTCAGCACAGCTTTCCAACTCTTCCTGTGAGCGAAGGGATGGTCTTACACATGCGCACCCTCTGGTCGTACTTCGGGTATCTCTAATGACTCTAATCAATCAAATCATACAATGGTCTGAGGTTTTCCCGTCACAGAATCTGCAGGTAATTAAGGAGATCTTTTTCAAGTCCCAAACTTAAGAGTACCATACCCACGTAGCCACCCATATTGACACTGTGTGAAATCCCACCTCTGAGATCCTTTGAAAAGATGCTACTTCAACCCTGGCAGCTACTGGGATGATCCTTGAGGTTGGCAAGGTGTTTGACAAGTCCTTATAACCAAGCCACTTCTTAACTCTTAACCAAGTATCACATGGATATGATCCCCTTGCCAACCTTAGGGACATCCGGTCCTGGGTCGCCTCTTTAGAATGGTGCGCATTCTATCTGTAAGAAAAAAACTGGACAACTTTAAGGTTCTGGGCCGAAGGTGCTACATCATTGTGAAGTTCGGAGAGGTCGACATGTCCAGCCAAAGGTTTCTGGGCCAAAAATCCTTCATTACTAGGCCCAGTTTTCTTTTCCTTGGGGGAAGGGTCAATCATACCGAAGCATCCTCCAACCACTAAAAGTAGGGAAAAAATTACCTATCCCTTTCTCCTATCACCCATCAAACAGCAAACACGGTGGCACCTGAAACTCCTTACAGTCCGCTGCTGTAAGCTGCGACATGAGCCTTGCACCCCAAGCTGAAGAGTCAAGGACAGTGCTGTGGGTGGTAATCAACTTATTTTCAGCTGCTTCGCCCTCTCATTAAGCAGATACTCAGAAGATCTAGAATTTGATGAAGCCGCCGCTTGTGTTTTTGCAAAGGTAGGTCTCAAATCAGCAGCCAAAGGCAAGTTCCAGACCGCTTCAAACACACACACACCCACACAGCACTCCCAACTGACATTCTCATGCCTGCGATCTCGGCCTCCAAGGGCGTGTCACTGTCGGCTGGAGATGAAGAGAAACAAACTTTCTAGAGATGTGAAACTAAAGTCAGGAATTTTACTGTTTCATTTTTACTGTCGTATTATCTAATGAAATCTATTGTGGTTACAAAAAAGGAGAACGTTCAAATTCGAAAATGTCAAATCCATAACAAGCATTTCTGTGAAGAACACAGCCATTGACAGTGTGGATCCCATCCCATCCCATCTTCCCCACCTGCGTCCGTCTCCACCCCCACGGCCCTTGCAGCTTCCGCCAAGCGACCCCCACCCAAACGTGCCAGGTGCCTTGGTGAACAGATGGGCTGGCTGCATAAGACGGCTCCCTTCAAAAAAAAAATCTGCACCGATTCTTGGGGACCAAACTCGCAGGGGTTTCATATGTCCCAGCTGATGCAGGATATTGCTGATCAATTCCATTGGCTTCAGGTTTAGCTTGTGTTAGAAAACTCCAAACTGACTGATATGAGAAGGAAGCAGGTCTGCAAGAGGTTCATAAAATCACTACTTTTGGCCTGAAGGGACTGATCTTAGAAATCATGTCAGCAGGGTTGTGAAGGTGCAATGCTCAGGAGCAGGTCAGCAGCTTCACACACGCTTCTCCCCCATTGCTCGTTCTGCGCCAGAGATAGAAATCCAGCAGTATTGCCGGTTTTGTCAAACCTATTTGACGTCGACATGAACCTTGATATTTGTGAAGGTCGGACCTGGGCTCCCCGAGCGTGGCACGAATCTGACTGAAGCGACTTCGCTTCCTTTCCCCGCCACCGCACCTTGCGTGACACTATGGAGGCATGCAAAAGGATCCCTGTCACTGGATTCTAAGAATCTTGGGACCATTCGAGGGCAGGATATTCTATTGACAAGGATTGCTATGACATTCAGTGCACACACACATCACCAGTCTCATGTATTTGATCAAGACCTATTATGTACTTCTTCTTATAAATCGTATGCGTGTTGATTTTGCTCTTTGGGTCCTCAACAATTGTACCAAGGACTTTGTACAACAAATGTGATGTTACTGCAAGACACCTCATCACTACTGTGTGCATCCGGAATCGCGTTAAGACACCAAGAGTACAAAAACAAATTTAGGCTACACTGGCTGGTTTGTGGTGCTACATCCCTAGCAACAAAAAAAGGAGAATCCCCATATCATGCTGATCTATAGGGGTTTCATGTCACTGTCCTTCATGGATAAAGTGATGTTTGTCGTCTTGAAGCTGCACCTCACCGGCAACGCTCCTCTATGACACTCAGACCAGGCAGACCAGGTGGCCCATTCACAGACCTCTCATGAGGTCCAAAGTTGAGTCTTTCTGCCGAAAGAAGAAGTTGATTCAACGTTCCATAATTCCATAATCCTACCTTAGACTTTCCGAAGGCTTTTGTAAGGTTCAAAGGGCAACACAACAGAGACGTGCCTCTGCCCGACGAAAGCAGAGGCGCTTCTGACAGGCTTGAATCTCCAAGCTACCTCCGGCCTCGCCAAGGACAGCAGGAACAGCCAGTCAAAAATTGTGGGGAAACTGTAGATATCAAAGACCATGATCCTCCAGCAGATTCATGCTTGTGCCGTTGCTAAAGCCAGGTATCCAGAGATATCTGGTCAACAGGGCGATGATATCTTGCACAAACGAGGCAATCCCTGGCACCAATCCCAGCCTCACAGGGATGCCCATAGTGGGCAGCCTCAGGTTCAAGAGTCAGAATATCCAAAAAATGCTCGGTACAAAAACAAACAAAAGATGTAGAAGTGACCTGTCAAGGTGCAAAATGCATCCAACCTCTCCGACATTCAATCACTGGACTTTGATGGCTACACCTAAGAACTTACCCGCTTGCCTCCATACTTTCCTACCCATCTTCAGAGTGCTTCAACTCTCAAACCCAGGTCACAACATCCCCAAAGTAGGCCACAGGATCTCCCAACTTGTTAACCTTTGGTTAAGCTAAGATCGTTACAAAATGAACTTCTATTCCAATGTCTGATTTAGAGCTCACTGCTACTTTCTCAAACCAATTTGAAGTTAGATGCTGGTTATTAGTTGTTGTAAGACGACACTACTGGAACACAATTGAGAAAGGAGAAGCTTTGTAATATCTACTGCACCTGCTGGATATACCAGTGAAAAAAGATCAACCTGGCACTGCGTCCCTTTTCATTCACCAGCGCCTCCCGCGCAACGTGCCGCTGCCGACGCTGCTGTCCCATTCCGCAGCTGGTGCTGCAGTCATCCCTGCGCAAGGCTGCACTGGTCAGGCTGCACCGGTGACACAGTTAGGATGTTCATCAAAGGTGGTCAAAGGTCAAATCTTTAGATTCGTACCATGTATGTCTTTCAACCTGTGATTTCCTTATAACTTATAATAACTCAACATCTGTTCCACACATCTACCATGATATGTGACCAAAAGAAAGGATCCAACAGTCTCAAGGGTTTCGAGGAGCTTCCAACATGTTCGAAAAAATGCCGTCACCGAGAGTTGTGCAAAGCTCCTTTTTTGCCACCCCGTCACACACATCATGCTGGCACCCCACCAACCAAGGTTGGCTGCAGCGATGATGGATGCTAACCCCGAAGCAATTGAATGCACTTTGGCCAATTGAAATCATCGTCTCTTCAACAAAGGTATGCCAGGACCGAAGCAGAGGAAGTTATGAATTGAATGTTTGCAGCTTAGTTCCATTCACCGCATGTTCTTATTTAAAGCCGTGGAAGTCTCGAAAAGAATGAATAATACAAGTGAGATCACGTTCGACTTCTTCCTGGTGGTCATTTTGGTCGCATCAGTTTTGCTCGTGCCGCGCGTGAGCGCCAGCGGCCAGTGGCCAGAAAGCCCTGTGGCAACGGCATCATACACCAAAGTTGATTTTTACATTGACTATCAACAGTTACGGAACATGGCTTGACAATGAAAAATCATCTTTGGCATTTGGAAAGCATTTTCCGTAACAAGACAAAGTTCGTGCGCAGTAATGAAGTTCCAGGTTTCATGTTCAACTTAGATACCAGGCAAGATATAAAAATGATATGAGCGGCTCATATGATATCCAAATATTCAAAAGAAAACAGGTGCACCTTGATGGGTTCAAAACTGCTCCGATGCTCCACGCAAGGCCCATGCTTCACCAAGGCCGCCTGCAAGTCTCTGCTGACCGCATCATTTCGGGATGAATGAGTTTTTTGGTCAAAAAACAAATTCACCTGGTAATACTGAAAAACACGCACTACATTGTCACTACATCTGGTTGAACGACAATGATTCAACCTAATGTCACCATTTGTGTTGTCAGATTTTATGCGATGTTCGTTCTGTCCTTTGCCCAGCTCCAACAACACCAGCCTGGTGAGCTGCAGTGCCGTAACCTGCGGCAAAGCAACCCCTCTTCCCGAAGGCTTCCGTGAGGGATGAGCTTCGCACGAACACCCAGAAGTCTTTTTCGAAGGCTTGCTGAGCAACCGGCCCCTTAATTGTATTCCAATGGCCTTCCCAGTCACCATGAACAGACTTGCATGATTCCCCGTGCGACCTTTGTGCGCTGCAAAGCCATAGAGCGGAAACTGCTTATCCATCTTCATCATCAGCCTTGGACCCAAACAGTGGACCTAGAAATTGCCATCAAACTTGTAGCTCAGTTTTTTTGCATTTCCAGAAGCAAGTTTGGGAAGTGGGCTTCCAACTTTTGAGACATCCCCATTTCTAGAGACAAGCTTGTCACCGGGGGAGGAAGTCATGGCCCCCCACCTGTCACGGGTGACCTTGGCGAGGATTGATGCAGCCGCGATCTCGAAACACAAACCTCAGCAACGAGTTAGGTGCTCGAAGCGGCTTGAATCCAACGACATACAGAAATTCCAATTTCGTATTGTTGAAAGCAAGGAAGAATGGATGGTGGCCCAGTAGCTGGTGTTGAGTTCTACTGAAATAGAGGCATGATGTCCCTATCAGACTTCCAAAACAAAGTATGGTGATTAGCACCTCCAATCAGTAATTTCCAGTCTTTTGGTGCAAGAAACCGGGATCATTCTACAAATTGTACGGTGTTCCACCTCGTTTCCACACTCTCATGACCCCTGGAACTTCTGGTCCTGAGTGCTCCTGAGTGTTCCTGACGATCGCCTCCCACCAATGCGCGAGTTCGTTGCTTCTGATTCTGCAACTTCTTCGGAATCAAATTTCCTGCTTTTCGGAATGCATGGCACCTTCCGACTCACCAAACCCCTCTCCCCTCTGCTGATTGATATGGAGGGCCCTTAGCGGCATCTTTTGGGAGGCAGAATCATCCTACAAAAAGGACAAAGTAGGGGATGATGGAGATGCGGGATTCCTGGTTCAACAAGATCACACATACTACAGCATCACAACACAGTGAGTGGGGAGTAGTGGCGCTTTTAGCTCGAGGAGATAGATCTAGAATGCATAGAAACATCTGAATTTGGGTGTAAGAATCTTTTCTGGAAGATCAGGGAGTATGTACATTAGTTACATTAATCTGCACCATCCATCATCCCCAATCATCCGGAATTTGCAAACCACGAGAATCACTGACTTCCTCAAACATCCGCAACTTGGGCAGGATCTCTTCAACCAAAGTACCTATCTATCTGCACCATCAAAGGTGCTCTGCTAGTTGGCAAAGGGGTGAAAATGAAGTATCCCCTGCATCCTTAAGCGTTCAATTGGTGCCCCGAAATGAAGCTCGGGGCATCAACTCCCCGTACCCAGCCATCCCATTGCACCATCCACCACAATTGATGTCTGAAGGCTTGAGGGCAAACGCCTCAGCTCAGGGGTTCAGTACTTGGTACGGGGGACTCCTCGCAAAACAGCTTAAAAGGTGATGCTGATTTGGAAACAGAAGCATCTTAGATCACTGTCCTAAAAAGTGAAAGTCATGTTTCGATGCCTTGCAAATTTTTGAATGATCCTCCCTCCATTGGCTTCGTCCCTTCTGTTAGCACCTGGCCTCCGCAAGTTTCGAACAGCTCCAGTCATGGCCTCTGCATCAGGGCTTTTTTGGGGGGGTCAGCTTCCGGCATTGGTCCCAGGGTCATGCTTGTGTGAACCTTTCATGCTTCCCACATCTTTAGCTTTGGGTCTGTATCTTGCGTACCATATCATCCTTTTTTTCACAGAAAGCAGTCAAGGTACTAGGTACAGGAGAATTCACTTCACCGGAGGATGCAGGTTTACAAGCAAAGCACAAGTGGTCCAAACATTACAAAATGATTTTCAAAAATGTAGTTGTAAAAGGACATCCCCATTGAAAGAATCTTCACAAGAACTGCCCTCCCCACAAAACGGACACCTTGCCTGGTGCGCTGCTTCCAAGATATTGCCACGATCGATGCTTTTTACTCCCACCACCGACACAGCCCAGCCTCGGCGGGCTATGACTTGAGGCGTTGGAAGTGACAGGACGGACCAGTGCTTTTTTTTGATAAATTCTGGAAAGAATCAAAATTAAACCATGCAATGGGGGTGAAAGGCGAAAACATTCCCTTCAACACTGTGGCTTCTGGACCTACGCCCTTGGTAGGCACAAGACATACACGAATTTCCGTACCCCTTCCAATTCCCACAAACATACTGCTCCTATGCTCCAGTAAGGCAGTGACAGATATGCGGGCACTGCGTCAGCTCTTTGTAGACCAACTCCCGCTGCGCCTTGGCCAGTTCAAAAATCAAAATCCAGGAACCAACTTCAAGACACCATTTTCTTGTAGATCCTCACCTACCACACCCTCTCCACCTCTCCACCTGCCTCATTCAACTTCTTGGAATCTGTCACGCCCGCCACCAAAGGTCTTCTTCCAAGAAGAGGGTTGGCCAGAACGGCCGCCGCCACCACAGGTCCCGCCCAAGGACCACGGCCAGCCTGGGTGGAGATGACTGGAAAATTACGAGATAAGATTTCAGCAAGTGGATGATTGATCTGCTTTCTTGCAACAACATTATTAGTTATAAGTCACTAAGAACATGCACCAACAAAAAATTAGCTCGAAGAGTTCTTCATCTCAACTTGCCACCATTACATACTTGGAAAAAGTTAGGCTCTCCCTTTCAGGCTACTTCCATGACTTCAAACCCACCTCGTCCACACCCACGATGTGCAAGGTCTCACCTGGCAGGCAGTAGACGGATGAAAGTGGGGTTGTTTTGCAACAATTCATCATGAATCTCAGCTATCTGGAATTTAGATGCTTTAGAGGTCGGAAAAAAGGTCGGACATGCGGCGGCTTCTCTAGATGATTCCCAGTGTCATCCCCAAATACTGACTCACGTTGAACTACGAGTAAAAATTCTGAATGGACCGCAAGAAAAACTGTGGGAGAGGTTCTAGTTGGAGTTTCGAAGACAAATTTTGCAACTCTCGAACCCTTCCTGCAAGGCCTGCCATGTCTGGGTGTTCATGCGCCAAGGGCAAACTCTCTGGTAGCCTGCAGGCAACCCACCACTCCAGGCGCCAGGAAACACAAGAATCTACAGGCTACGGTCATCAATCCTGCTGAGAACAGAAAGGAAAGAGTGGCATAAGTGCTATAAGTCAGATCTACTCCAACCACCCGAAACTCACTGATGTGAAACATCTGCAAAGAAGCTGAATCCCTTTTCAACATCTTTACCATGAACAAAGCAAATGGCAAACGTGTTCTCGACGTTGCCTCACAAGTTCGGATGTCGTTGCACCTTTTTGGCACTTCTTGTAACAACTAAATGCTGTTGTCACCCACGTCAGCAAAAGAAATAGTTACATCGTAGTGCATCAAGAGTTGAGACTTTACCATTGGAATGAGATCAGTTGAGGATGCTACGAAAAAGACTAGATGAGAGTGAATGGAGAAAAAGTTGAGGGAACATTGTGAGACATGAAACGATCAAGCGATTTCTCAGCAACATTGATAGGTTGATAGTTGATTTGATGGATTGATTTGTTTATCGACCTCTGATGGTTGTGTCAAATTTACAAATGTTGTGTCTGTATATGTATATACCTGTATTTGCACCTGCGTGATTTGACAATCAGCCCGCAGCAGCCATTCAGCGGAAGACACCAAAGCTGGTCTCTCAGCACATGTCTTTTAAGGCTGGAAAGTCCCGCGCAATTACAAACTCGGAGTGTTTGCGCCATGGCGGGACCTTCTTCGCAAAAGCTCGCAACGCGTAACAGGCGCCACACCTGTTCTTCGCAGGACGCTGTTGGCGCCGAAGCTCGGCGATGATCCCCAAGCTTCTGTGCAAATCCAAGCCAAAAGCTGTCCCGTCCCAATCTGAAGCACACTGCTGACATCATATGACATCATTGTATTCACACAACTGTACTCACAGCAGCTGCGCTCACACCAGTGTAGACACAACTGTGCTCACACCACTGCACTGACAGAGTGTTCTATTCACACAACTGCAGCTAGAGCTAGACTCAGCTGAACAGCCAAAAGAAAACTCAGCAGGTGGCTCTGAAGACGTCCATTCTGCATTCACACTCACCAAAGTCTTTCCACCACTTCCATGTCACTCCGGAAGCTGTATGGAGCTGAGTCAGAAAAAGACTTTCACTGCTTTGCGTGCACAAAGCGGTTATGGATATCTTCTACTCGGATGTCCGCTGATTCGGCCCCACTCCCATTGGGCAGTTTACCATCGTCAGATAAGACAGGGCAAAGTTCTCTAGTACGAGACAGAGTCTCAATGCCACATGAGCTCCCAGCAGCATCCTCGGCCTCTGTGATTCCTTTTTATTACAATCATTCAGATATCATATAATGATTATCATGAATTCAATGACTTCTAAAAACAATAACAAAAACATTCAAAAAAACAATGTGTGATTAACAAATTTCAGATTGTACGGAAAAAAAAACTGCACATGTCCACACACCTGTTGAAAACAAGTCTATGAGTCTTCACCCCATCTCGAATCACAGATATTTCAGGCACAGTCCCGCGGCCAATAAATCCAATAAAGCACCCACGCCAAACAGCAAGGTGTCAGAGCCAACCTCAATGGGAACCAACCCGGATCCATGGTGATGTGATGGCAGGATCCATGTGATGTCCATAAATGGTTGTCCGTGAAAATCCTTCAAAAGGGCTACAAAATAGTTCACCCTTCTCAAGCAGGGGACCCTTTTATTCATGCGTATTCAAATTCACATTCACATTAATACTAATATTGATATGCATATTCATCGTCATGATAATCGTCGTCGTCGTCGTCGTCGTCGTCGTCGTCATCATCATCATCATCATCATCATCATCATCGTCATCATCGTCATCATCGTCATCATCGTCATCATCGTAGTCGTCCGTCGTCGTAATCATCATTGGTCAAGTATGTACAATCTTAGCCAATTTCTAGATCCATTTCTCTGCTCTCAATATCATCAGCGACACATTCACTATAAAGAGAGGGAGATTCCTGCAGATAAGACTTCACCTATGGAGCATCTGACTCTTGAGATCACGGGACTCCCAAACTGCTGTATCTGCTCCCATCAACACTCACCAGCCCAGTCTCTTCCACATTGACTCCAGAGTTATGTAGCTCCCCCAACAAATCCATCCCTACTGGTAACACTTATCATTGCTTCAAAAGAGTGGCCAATGAGATCAATGAGCCGCCCAGGACGCTAATCATCAGTTGCGGGATGCACAAGGCAACATTCAGGTAGCCATTCAACTCCCCCAGCAACTCCTGGAACAAACCATTGGTGGAGAAAAGCTTGGTGGAACAACTTCCGTATGGATAAGACTCTTTCCATGCAACAAGTAGTGCGGACAGCTGTGCAGATGCCTTTGGGCCATGCACTGAAGAGCAGTGCAGTTTTAATATGTACATATTCTATGTATATACTATATATACATACCTACGTTGTGTGTATACATACATAAATAGATGAAGTTTGTATGAATATGTGTATATATGTGTGTTCTACTAATATACATATTGTATGTAGAGAGAGAGAGAGAGAGATTTGATGAAAGAGAAACAAGGCGATCCCAAGCTTCTTTCTTCCCCTCCTTTGGTGCTTCCTCGGTGACCACCAGAAATGGAATGGTCTGCTGCCTGGCAAGAAACGACACAGGTCTATGGGGGACCAAAATCAATGGAGTCTTGGACAAAAAGTGGAATTTTAGGATTTCAGGGTGCAGTGTTGGACACCATTCCTTCTCTTAACTGTGGCAGGGTAGGGAACTATCAACAACAGCTTGACTCAACTTGCCATGGCATAAATGGCATCAATCTCAAGTTTGGCCTGGCCAACACTCCTAACAAGCCGACCCCCCAGGTGCTTGTTGTTTGGTGGCGACAGAAAGGCGCTCTAGGGAAATCCAAAATGGGAACTGCTTCGGAACCACCGCAATTGTGCAGTTCAAGAGACACTCCGTAGACAGGTCCCAGCAGCGCCAGCCATAGACTCGCACCGAACTGACAGATGATGGCTTCGAGGCTGGGTGGAATTTGGGCACCACAACCGCTTACAAGGGATGATTTCCCCTCCAAAATTCATCACTGAAGATAAAGGGTATGATCATGCCATCGTCGTCTTGACAGCTTGGTCTTCTCCACCCCCCCAAACAAATCCAGCAGATTGGCATCAGCAGGTCATGCTCGGAGTACCTTGGCATGATCCTTCCTGATGGCTAGCGAGCAGGCCAGCAACAAGGCAGTGAAAAGCGTGGACAAACACCACAGTTTGGCTTTGCCGATGCTGCGGATGGCCTCGGTACAAAAAACCGGCAAAACAATCGGGATGGAATGAATGATCTGTAATTGGATCATGCAGTCAATTCATATGTGAGGCGGGACACAATGTGGAGTCGCCCGAGTTCTGGCTACCAGTTACTTGGATACTTTTCCAGGAGCTTTCCCCGCAAAAGACAGCAATCTATCATTCGAACCTGCGGAAAAGAATCTCCTGTGTTTCTAAAGGCATGCTTTAGTTGCCTTTTGTCCAGGCACATCTGCTCATGTTTCGTCTCCGAATCAATTCATGAAATCTGTGTGTCCAGTACAAGGCACTCGCGGGATTGCATAGGTCGTTATGGTCATCAACAGCGCGTTGATGACCAAAGCCCTGGAGGCAGCCTGCACACCTTCCACATAGGCCTCAAGGTAGCAGGGTCCAAAAGAAGGAATACTGGTGAAAAGCAAAGCCATGCAAAATATCTTCAATGTCTGAAAAGGAGTTGAACCTTGATTCACCACATTGGGTCTGTTTCCAGATGAAAATTCAAACCCAAAAATCGGTAAAGACATGGAGCCAGCCAACCAGTAGGCCGACTCACCCCACCAGGCCTTATTTTCGGGTGATCTTTCATCCGGAGAGCCTTGGAAGACTTCCTTGGCCACAAACTCCTTTTGGGCGAGGTCGCAGCGTTTTGATGTGGCCCGGTGGTGGTTAGATTCAAAAGGCAAAAAGCAGGAGACCTGCCACAACTTCTCAAGTATAGAATATGATTCCAGTATCTTTGCTCATGGAACAAAAACCAATCAAAGAAACCTGTTGTATTTGCGGGCGTCAAAAGACTATTGCAGCAAATTTTCACTATGATTTGGGAGTTTCCCCCCTTGGAGTACAGCCCTTGTCAGCCCAAATATTGATTTGATCATGTTCATCTTCCTTGCCAGACCTCATAGCTGCATTAAATCGAGGCATCAATCACAATTATGTTCAGGCATCTGCATCTACATACACCATGATACACACTCTTCGAAGTCCTCCCAAATGCTTTGCAAATACAACCCCCAACTGACCCCACCACCCACTCCGTCTGGTACATCTGTAGAGAGATCCATCCCAGCCACGCTAGCAGCGTCACCAAGTATGCGGTGCCCAAGGCCTGACGGCTTGTGGCCGGATGAAGGCAATGCGGCAATGCTCCTTATGACATTTCATTACGTTGATTCATAGGGGTCCTTACAATTCTAGTGGCTTGTTACAATCCCATGTATACAGTATATAAACTATGCATATATAACTCAGTTGTTAGACCTCCTGTGTAAACTTAATGACGATAGTTTTGATCACTGCTCAAATGATTGCCTGGATGTAGAGTTCCTTCTGACACCATAGTACGAGTAAGGTGCTATTTTCGTAAGAAAATCCTCATCCCAACTAAATTCATCGCAAAGCTACCACAAACAAATCAAATCAGACTAATGGCACTGTCTGCCCGTCAGCCTGGTTCTGCCTCAACACCTTCCACACTCGGCACTCGCCCTGGCGCAGTGTCTGCGTTGAGCATCGGAAGAACTGGGTACTGTGTGCTATCAATGTATCAGTATCACTCAAAAGTGACTGACCCCGCGCTCGATGGAATAAAATGGAATGACTGGAAGATAAAACATGGTCCCACACCTGTGGTCGCAAACTGGGACCCCGAAGATTCAGTACAATGTTCTCTAAAAACCCACTCTTCACAGTCCAAACACCAACAAAAATGCAAGGAACCGCCCATTGCCACGACTTCATGTCCTTTCGGAACCTACCAAAAACACCAAATCTTTAGCCGTGGGGTGGCCCCAAATATACCCAAATGCTTCCATTTCAGCTGCCAACAGCTCCAGCAACAGCTACTAACTAATGTCCGACTCCCACGAACCTCCAGAAGTGGGGTATGAGCACCTGCTTCGCCACGACAATACAACCCCCACGCACCATGGCCGAAAGTGATTTCTAGGGGGGTTCGGATGCACTGATTGGCACCAATGCAAATGCACCATGAAGCTTTTGTATCTGGAGAGTTGCCATTTTCACTCACCTTTTCTAATACTGGGGCCATAGATGACAGTGAGATCATCTTGTTGGGAAACGTGTCCAAAGCGTCGAAGCAACCCAGGTGAAAAAATCCAATCTTGCAGTGATTCGTCGCCAACTCAACTTATAGTGTATACAGCATTACTGTCCCAAATTATGAGTATATACATGTGTAATTGTATACTAGAATTACCAGCTGCTGGAAGACTTTGGTCGAAAATTGCCGTCAAGAAATTTGTAATTGTAGCAGCTTTTTGCAATCCGATCTAATCTTGTTGGACAAGACTGGATGGTCCTAGCAAGCTTACTGCTGTATGTCTTATGGACTTTTCAAGATCCCCAATAAAAATGAAAGCATTTAAACACAAAACATATTCAAACATAGAAAGCTTCGAAGTCCCTTTTCTGTACCACCTATATAGATAGAAAGTTTGTTTCAAAAAAAAACTTCTCAGCTTTGGGGTGCGCTCACAGTCCCTCAAGGGTCCTTCTTCTCGCACCGGCTCAGGGCTTTGTGATCGCTCAAGAAGGGTGGCGGTCTCCTTTCCCACCAGCAAGGTGCAAAGGTTTGCCAGCACCTGGCAATATGCCATTCCCAGCCACACATTTTTTACATGGCCAAAGAGAACAGGTAAAGCAATGTTTTTACTGTGGCTTTCTCTGATCTGAAAGATCTGAAATTCGTGTTGATTGTTTATTGTTGATGGGGTTGTTTGCGTTGTTCAAATATCCCCCAAACAAAGTTGGGGCAAAGAGATTCTTGGTCTTCGTTGTTGTCGTTGTCTTTGTCCTCTTCGTCCTTGAACAATTGTTTCTTCCGCCAGTGGCACCAGTGTGACCCTGGTCAAGCCAAGCCGGCAACACACAGCTGACACACGCCAGCAGAAAGGCGAAGCGTAGGTCCGCGCAGCCTCCAGCATCGTTGCAGGCCGTTGTCTTCAGCCATGGAAGCCTGACAGCTTGGACAAAGCTGCACTTCAGTGGATAGAGACGGATAATATAAATACAGTACAAACAAAACGAATAAAGTATAGTATATCAGAAAGTATATAATCATTCAAGTATATGCTAAAGTCCAAGAATTCAACTATGATAGATACCGTAATGACGTATGCAATAAAGTTACAGGAATGAAGTATCTTAATGTATATGTAGTTGTTTACAATAATGCATGGTAAAGTTCCATGTTGGTTTAGTTTGGTGCTTTGTGTTTCACTCCGTCCAACGTTCAAACAAGAGTCTCCCAAAGTCACACGAAGAACAGCACCCCTTCCAACAGCCCCAACCTCGAGGACCAATGGACTCCACCTAAGACATAGCCCAGTGCCAAGCCAAGGCCAGTGGCACCGGTACTCACAGAAAAGGCTTCAGGCCATTGGACCTGCGCTGGAGCATCTGAATGGGGTGAAAATTGTGTTTATGTTTTTAGTGGCGAGTGATCGATTGTCTTAGTCTTCTGATAGAAGTTGATTGATCGAGGTAAACTTTAAGTATCATGAGTCATATGTTATATGTATTATACGTTTCTGCACATAGATTCTGTAAAACTACTAAATGGCAAAACCCCAGTTTCCTGGTTAACGTGGTGATCGCTACTGTAACATTCAATACCAATTCCCCCAACCCACAATCTCACCCCAACGTCCAACCGAAAATTAGCAAGCCTCTGGCACAATGTCTGCAGTCAACGATTTTGACACCACCCAAATGGTGTTGTTGGACGCCTCATGGGAAAAAGTCTCAGCTCCAACTGAGACGGACATTGATGGAAAGTCGAAGGCGGTTCTTCATGGCCCTGCTGGTTTCCCCGAGAGCTTAGCCTTTCTCAAGCTAACACCAATCAGCCTCAAAGCTTGATCGAATTTGACCCCGAAAAATCAGTTTAGCAGCTTCCACGGCCAGGTCACATCAAGTAGCCAGAAGCCCAAGGTAAAGATGCAAACGGCACGGATACGTAGTGTTTGCTTGCTCTCCTGGCCCAAAAGGTGATGCTGGTGGGTGATGACATGGGATGTCATATGACTTACATGGAGTCCACCTCTTGGGCTTCAAGTACAATTTGTTTCTTGCATCTTGCACCAGAGATTTTTCTTTCGAGATTCCCCGGTTCTTGCAATCTAAGTCGAAGACATCTGGTACATACGCGTTTGTTTTTGTGTGCCTTGGGTCACCATTCCTTTTCAGGAAGGTGCCCTGTGCACCAATGTGTGTAGGTTCCCCAAAGCTAAATCTGCAAGCATACGGCCTCCGTCAAGCTATCTCCCAGCAAATGGCCAAGATCTGCACTGTTGCCTCACGGAGTGGTTGCAAACACCAGGAACAAAATAGATGGCCCAATTTCTAACTGAGGCCTATTCGTATAGGCTTTTTTGCTTCGGTGTTTTCTGACTTTTGCGGCACGCTTGGCTTTTGTGGCTTTTGTGCATACTGACATGGAAGAATTTGTTATTATCTTGTTGTTTATTTTACTTTGTTGCCTATTTCATCTTCCTTGGGATTTTTGGGGATTAGATTATAGTTGAGGAAGACAGCAGAATCAAAAGGAACATTCACCAAGAACAAGAAGACTAGCACCAACACGAACACGAACAAAAGCAAAACAGCAAGAACAACAAGAACACGAATGAGAGCAAGAACAAGAACAAAGATGAAAGAGCAAGAATAAGAAGAACAAGACAATAAACAAGAAGAACAAGAACAACAACTTCAGCAACCGCAGTCCAACAACAAAATTGTTTTCACTATTGTCTTCATCAAGGCAACTCGACTTTATTTGTTTGTCTTTGGTTTCTGACCACATGGCAACATCTCAACCATAACGAATGATGTCATAGACTTGAGAATCTGAGAAACATATGCATTGTCACATTGCCAAAGTAACGCTTCGGAAATGGGCCCGAACTTAATCTTTTTTTTTGAAAGTAGTGTCGGTTCTCTCGCCTTTTTTCTCTTTTGTTTTTGTGTTGTTGTTTCCATTTTTTGCTCCTTGGATCCTGTTCCTTCCTCGATTTTCCTGGGTTTTCTGCAATTTCTATGCGTTTCTTGCCTTTTTCCATGATTCTCAACGTGTTTGCAAATCTTTGAGGTCTTTTTCTGTTTTGGAAAGATCGTTGCCTTCTCTCCAGCTTCGGTCGAGTTTGACCGATTTTTTCCTTGCTTGTGCATGCTATATGTGCAAATTTCTTTCCATTTGTTCGTTTCATGTGTTTGCAACATTCATTCTCCTAAGGCTTAATTGATTTTTCTTTATTTGTGTTATATACATCTTCGTGGGTTTCCTTCTGTCTTCTCTTTTTCTTGTCGTGGCTTTGGGCTTCTTTTCCGATGTTCTCACATCACTTACACATTAGTCGTAGCAATGGGAGTCATCAAACAGACTGACAAATAGAAATCAAATTATGCGAAACCTGTGACATACACCAGAGCTCCATCATCCTTATCATCATCCTAACCATCATCATCATCATCATCATCATCATCATCATCATCATCTTCTTCATCATCATCATCATCATCATCAATAATAAAGACCTGTTTGAATGAAGCATCCACTGCTCCACCACCGCCACAACACGGACCATGGCCTACCAACAGCTGTGCCAGAACAAGCATGAAGCCACCAAAGGCCAAGAACGGCCTCCGCCGACCAAAGCGTTTGCTCAGGGCCTGGCGAAGTCAAGTAGACAGTAGGTTGCCTTGTTGTTCTGTTGGTTGGGGTCCGGGGAAAAGCATTTCAGTAGTTCTCGCAAAAGTTTTTAAGAGCTGCTCATCTGTCATAGCAGGTGTGTATAGATATATGTATATAATATATGTATATAATTATATATATATATATATATATATGTTATATATATATATGTGTGTGTGTGTGTGTGCGTGTCGATTTCAGATGCAGTATTGCCTCAAAGAGTACCCCAACACGCAGCATTCCACCTGAAGAAAGCCGCTGCCACTCTCATTGCGTTGTCCGTCTGAGAGACGACCCACTAAGGGTTGGACCACCATGCCTCACAGACTGCAGGGGCCAAAATATTACCAACCCAAACAATGCACTATTAAAGGCAAATCGCCCAAAATTACCATACACTTTAAATCGCCCCCAAATATGGGTCCCATTTAATGATCCCTGGGCTAACTTGTGGGACAAAGTGCTGGGGAGATTTAAGCCCCCCCAAAACAGCCCATGCACACCGAACTGCCTGTGATAGGACCCCCCAGCCAAATGATGGATGCCCAACGAATGGGCACACCCAATTCCAGTACGAAGGGCGTCAGCAGTGCATATTGCAACCCGAAGCCCAGGTAGGCGCCGCCTAGCACTTTCCACATCCAACAGGCCATGAGATGTTGGACTCCCTTCTAGCTAGGAAATATTATATGATATCTATCTATAAATATATATATTACTGATTATGCATGTATACAGCATACAGGAAATCTGTGGTGACTAAGGCACTCTCTCAAAAACTATCCCAAAAAACTTGGGAGAAACTTATTGGAGATTCAGGAGCAGAGATCTCTACACATCTCTACACTCTTTCCTGTTTCCTGTTTCGTCCGTGCCTTGAGATGCAGCAAGTGCCAGCAGCCCCAATGCAGACCAACGATTCGAGTGGCTATGCTGCGACGCTGTGTAGTGCGTTGTCGATGTGATGTGAGAAGAAGGGTGATAAGAATCCACAGACCTCAATTGCTCGCAATCTCTTTTGTTAAATCTCACCGAGAAATTGGCTGGGATATGAATGACTTCGGTGCTGGTGCCAACCTAGTGAAAGGACAGCCATTCTTCATTGGTGTGACCAAAACATCTCTATCCACAGAGGCGAACAATCCGTTACGCGCCTGCAATGACAGAGGGGTCCATGATATTTAGAGACCATGACTAAAGTGAGAAGCTATATATCTGGGGATGCCTTTTCCAAAAAAGAATCGAAAGTCTCCAAGTCGGGAAATTCCCTCCCTGCAGTCAACCCTTGTTTTAAACTGATCCACCAGCGACCAAGTGACATGTTTGAAGGCATGGCAGGCCAAATGTCTTCAGGACTCGGGATGGTCCCAAGCCCTCAATAACCATCATGTGGCATCGGGTGCACCACTTTTTGGCCTTTATTGGCAAAAACCTGTTGACGACTAGCTCTGGAAAGTGATGTCAGTTCCCTTTTCTTCCCAAATGATTTGCAGGAACAAAACCTTTGTCGATATTACATTTTGATTCAATATCTGAAAAGGCTGCAGGGCACCGACAGGCTGTGTTCTCATGGAGAAAGTGCATACACTGAAACAAAGGACCCTTGAGAGAAGACAAATCTCATAAATCTCGTAGCCCTGCCAACTATCCCTCAATGCTGGTGCTGCTGGGGGTTGTTTCACGAAATCCTTCCTTACCAAAGACTAGGAAAGACTCAGATGCAACCAATACGTTACATGGCGTCTCTTGCACCTGGCAATGGCAGCATCAGTGGCCTCTGCAAGTCCAGATTTACTTTTCGCTTCACGGGATTCTTGTGGATTTTGGCTTCACAGATCAATCAGACGGTGGGAATCGAGTTGAGATTCTCAAAGATTCCAGTTCAAAGTGTTTCCACTTCGCAGTCTTGAATCACTCTCAACTTGAGTAGTTTAAAATGATTTTGGAACTCTCCAAACCTCCCGAACTCATCAAAAGTCGGCTGGAGCTATCTATTCAAATCTGAACAACTGGATGAAAAATACCTGCCATATTCCCTCAAGTGTCAAGATCCCAGTTGTCTCCTCCGAGCTTGGAGGAATGGATGCAATTTCTTCATATTGATTCTGCTTTTTGCACCTGTCTTTTCATTCTGTTTTCACTTCCCAGCTACTCACACAAAAAGTATGATGCAGTCCAAATCCAGCACGCACCATCAACAAGAAACTCCACCACTGCAACCACCCCAAAACCCTCAAAGCCTTGACTTGCTGCTTTGCACAGGCCTCAGTCTCGTCAAGCGCTGCCTAGCAATAACAGAGTGAAGCGAAAAGAGGTCAAAGGGGCAAGCTTGTGACAAATGACTTCTAGGAAAGTATCGAAAACGTGGTGGAGCAGTGGAGCTTGTAATCCAAGTCTGGGTCTCCAATCCCGAATAGTTTCCCCTCTGATGATCCATTTCAAACGACGGACTTAAAGCGGAGATTGTGGGGGTGTGTGTTTATGCTTGATGCAAGCTGTTCACCAGGACATATAAAGTCGAATTTCCTTCCATGCTCAGCTCCACCCTTGTGAACCCTTTGAAGCCTTCTGTGCGCTACGTTTCACCATGGCTGTTGGCTCAAAGGTGCAATGACCAAAGTCAAATGGATGTGGGCAAGCTTGTTGGCAACATCAGTTAAGATGTCGGATGTCAAGGGGCTGGGTCACAGTCAAATTCACACCAATCAATATGGTCTAATTACACATACATCTATATGTATATGTACATATGTCTATATAAGTGGAGTATATACTGTATATATATATATATACATACATAAGTGGAAAATGAAATAGTCATATCTATTGAATACGGAACTCAAAAATGCAGCTGCTGCGACTATGGACTATGGTTGATCCATCTATGCGCATCTTCAGGAAACAAAGAATCACGGCTGCACAGCTTGGAGCCAAAAAAACATCCAAAGTTGATTTCTTCCAACCAAAAAACACTAAGAGACCAATATGAGTTATTCTGAGATGATAGTTCTCACTTTTTTCAAGGTTTTTTTTTTTTCGGATCTTTTGAGTTTCCAAGCAATTTCCCAAGCTCCACATTTCCTGGAGGTTGGCGTACCATTCCCCCCAAGGATCCCAGAGGCAATCAACTGGACCCAGGCCATCGCAAACTGTGGCACCACAGGGTTCCACCTGGAAACAGTGGAGCCCAGAAGGATGGTTGGCACAATGGAAATGATCAGATGATATGCTTGGAGATAGATTTGCCAAATGCTTTTTTGGAGGAATGGAAGGATAACTGAGTCGACTTTTGAGTGTATGTCATGGTGATTGTTTTGTGTGGAAGATGATGAGATCTTTGAACAGTTTATGGATGGGCGAACTGTTCAGACTGGCAATCTCTTGGGCTAAAAAAAAACATGTCCTTACCGGAAAAGCGCCGGAACTGCTGATGACTTTAGCAGCCTGCGTGTCAGGTACTCTGATGTGGACTTTGGAAACATCATCATACCAAACGAGATGTCTGATTCTGGTAGAAGATAGTAGGTTTCATGGTTGACTTAGAAAGAGCCTATGTGGATCTACCACCTCTTACCGAAAGCAGAAAAGTTAGGGGTGCCCATATGTCCCAGCACCTGCTCCGTATCTCCAGAGCATTGATGTCCAAGGCCTTGCAAAATGCATGCACAGAATGAAACGAACCGGATGCCCGTTGTCTGTGGAATCCTTATTACCTGGATAGTAATCACACTCCTCTTCCAAGGTTTCTAGTGGAAATAGGGAGGGACCTCATGTTCATAGATCAAAAAGAGCTTCAATTTCTGGTCACCTTGAGATTCATCAACCAATACGAGCTATGTTGACCTTGATCCTCGGTCCATCATTTTGAGTGCTAAGATGTTGGCCCAACCCCTTCAAATCTTGTGAAAGGAAGTTTCCACGAAACCAAAAAAAAAAACACTTTTCAATACTTTTCACATCTGCCTTTCGCATGCTGATGGATGTTGCGACGTCGCTGGCGCAAGCCCCCTCCACAACTCCTGGACAGGCGTAGCGGTTCAAGGGCCAAGGATCGGACCCGGCAAGTTGATCTGAAGCGGTGATCATCCAAGAAATATCCCAAAGTGGACGGTTACACTGAAAAGCCATACATTTTTTTGGATGTTTCGCTGGCATTTGTGGATCCTTACAGTAGTATGTGTACATATTGCCTAGTTTATCTATCACAAATTATCATAACAACTATATATATTTACATTACATACATGTAAAACAGAAGCTAAATGGTCAATGGCTAAGAGTGACTTCTAGTCTCACCTCGCCCCAGTTGCCCACCTGGAGCAATCACTCCATGACATCCAGCTGTCATAGCGACAGTTGACCTTTGATGCCAAGGGGTACTGGGCAGCAATCAATACATGTTTTCCAAAAAGAGCCAACGGAATCTGCATAAAAAGACTTACACAGAGAGAGATGGTAAAGGTGGACGATGATCATGGAAAAAACTTAAGGTATCAAGCCGTATTGCAGTATGGGAAAGGCCCTTCTGCCAGAGAGTACCCTCATTGAAGGAGACTATTATTTAGGAGCAACAGCTATGACAGCTATGAATTGATGAGCTGCAAGCAAGGAACTTCCGGAGTCAAGCAGCTTATGTCATCATTGCAAGGCCTGTCAAGGATTCACCAATGGACCATTCAACTACTAACCTCCAGCATCAAGGCCTGGAGTCTTCCAGGCTGCCATGGCAAAAGCTGCCATCTAGCTGCTTCTGCACCTTACAGGAAGGTCTGACCGGGGCAAAGATTTTTAGGGAAAGTCTGTTCCAAGGATGTTTTGAGTTTTGTGAGGAAGACAATTCTCTGGTAGTCGGAATAGCTGATCAGCGTATTGATCATCCAAGTAGCTTATCTTCCTCCGAATTTAAGGTCAAGCAGTACTTGAAAAATGCTGGCACATGTGTTTAAACCATAGTGTTTCGTGACCCCCGACAACCCAATCAAAATGACACTTCGAAGTAGTCTATCTCATCACCCCTGAAAGGAATCAAAAAACGGTGGATGCTTCATTCAAAGAAATCAATCAAGCTGAAAAGTAAAACAACTGGTGCAATTGGAGGAAATGACATCCAATCAAACAAAACAACAAACGAAGGAAGGATCTCCTTGTTTGGGTTCCCCCACTCCAATAGACCGAGCACGCGTGTGATGACCCTGGCACCTTTCAACGAACACCAACATCGAAGCCCGGCGAATGACGAACGGCTGACTGGGAGGGGGGGATGTACTGTAACGGAAAATCAAAAGATTTGAGGTCCAGCAAAATCTAGTTTTGTGTATAAAACTATTTATTATGAGTATCAGGATGTTGCATGTTTGCTTTGACACATCAAATGTTTCCTGCTACCCTGTTTCTTGACGATGGCTTTGGGATGCCACTTATCTTATCTCCAAGAAATCCAATCACAATGTCGTCTGAGAGGCCCGGACGTTGCAGAGCAATCAGTCCATGGTGCCCACGGACCAAAGCCACAGTCTTGACCGTAGCTTGGGCAAGGCTCCTGACAGTGGTGGGCATCTCCCTTGAAAGTTGGTGACTGGTTTGTCTTTGTCTGCTGCTTGGATGCTGTTTTTTCTGGTACCATTTTGTCTTGGCAAAAAAAAATCCATTCAACTTTCCACTTCCAGCTTTGTTTTCTGAGTTTTTGGATGCTTGCTGTTGAAGAAAATGATGGAGGCATCCGGCATCCACGTGTTCCAATCTGTTCCAATCTCGGCGCCTCGCAACTGCGATAGTCCTGGAAAACCCCTTGGCATCCTGCGCCACCATGAGACCTGGAGTTAATGCCATTTGCTATGAACCACCACTAGAATCTCCCTAGAACCACCACCAGTCACCACCACCATGTCAGTAACCTGAAAAACGTCACCAGGCGCCCCAAACGCTTCCAATGCGATGCTGCGGCTGCGGTGTTGTTCGCCGGTGCCGCAGGACTACGCAGAAAACGTAGTCATGTAGAGGCATCAGGACTAAAGAACATCGACGGATGAAGAATGCAGGATCAACAAGTCTCGATGAAATTGAATTAACTGGCCACTGCCCAGCCTTGGAGCAAGGAGACCAGTCATGCCAGAGAGACCATAGGCAGTCCTACACAAATCACAAGACAACATTGCCATCCACTCCTTCCAATCTCCATCAATCCAAAACTCCACCAACTTGATATAAACGTGGTGCAAGATTTGGGCTTCATATACAGGCACCAATCAGCCCACCGATTAGCAAAGACACTTGGACCCACCACACCCTCCGATCTCCTGCATGTGCAGATTGGCGCAAGGCCTAGGCGAAAGGACATGGTTTGGGTCTCCGCATTGTCTCCCCTGAGGTAGCCCCTTGTAACTAAATGCCTTCTTGCTATTTATTCCATCTCGAATCTTATCTAATCATATTCTCATCTGGATAATCAGAATGTCATTAGCATGAACTGAAGGGGGCAAAGTTACAAATTGTCTCAAAAAGCAGTTTACTTTCCAACCACATGTCATCTCAGACACCATCAAAATTTGACCATTGCTATGTTCATTGATCATGCTACGTAGTCCTGACAGATTGACCTCGGCCTTCACAACCTGCCCCATTTGCACCGAGTCGGCCCGACTGCTGCTTGCAGCGCGCCGTCTCAGCGCTTTGCAAGGCGTCGCAAAGGCGACCTTGACCAAGGCAGGACTGGACGAAAACGTGTTTTTCAAGACCATAGTTATAGGTGCTATAAACTAATTTAGAAGAACTGGAATTGAAAGCTGGAAATTCAAGATGAAGAATCTGAGCATGAAAACCAACTAGATTTGTAAAAACTATTACCCCTCTGACGGTTTTGCAATCCGGTGTCTTTTGTGACCCATGCAATCTGCTTCCTCACAGTTCAGGTTCAGTCTATTCCAACAAAGTGGCAAAAGTTCATGACACGAAATGGTCACTCTAAAGGCTTTTTTCCCAGCCATGACGACTTGGTTCAACGGGGAATGTATTATTTTGCTTTTACCCAAGAAAGCTCACAAGCACCATCAACAAGGTTAACAACATGCATCTTATATCATCTTCAAATTTTCCATGTGTGCGGCCTCCTTGTTGCGGGTGCACTTGGATCACTCGCGTTCGAGAGGTCTCACCATCTCCGCCTGGCAACACTGCGGCAATTGACATTGCCCAAATGCCACCAAAGCGAAACAAAACTCTCAATGAACTTGATGAGTTGAAAGATATCTCAGCTGTGAGCCTTCAACTCTTTGATTACACTGAGAACCAAACAATGTGTTCTGATCTCAAGCTTACACCTTTTCAAGGCGTGCCGACAAACAAAACAGGTCCGAGAAGCAAGTGACGCTGCAGGCATCCCAATCACTCCAATCTTCCCACCTGCATATGCGGCAGAAAGCGCATCAATGATCAATCCAGATCCCGGATCAAATCCTTCAAATGGGCGATGTTGATGCAAATTGCAGACCCCAAAACTTCCCTACCATATCAAATACCCAATATCATACCATCAAATAAAATCATCATGTCTTGAAAGTAATCGGTCGTTTTCAGGGATAGTCAAGTAGCCAAATCCATTCCACCATAGCCACTGTCACGGGCTTCTGCATCAACGCAGCATCATAGCCTGCAATCTCTTCTTGTGATGCCAGGGCAATCCTTGACAGGACCAAGGAGACTGGGTTTTGAAGCATGGTGTTCTTCCAACTTTTCAATAGGGATCTTGGCGTCAGCCAGTTATTAATGGATTGATTTGTGCATAACTCCATTTGTACAACTTCACCTGTTGGGTTTTCGATTGCTGTTTGGTTTGGCCGCTGGGCACTCTTCATGTTTAATCAAGAAAAGCTTGGAAAGCATACCTCTGTAGCTTCCCTGTTCTGAGGTCGATGAGAGGCATAAACTACGCGCCAGTTCTACGCCACAGGGATCCTTTGCTGTGGTCATGCAAACATTGCCATTTCCATGATGTTCCATTCCAGACTCCATCCAAACACTTCATTCTTGGCTGATATGTCTCCTACACACACTCGACAGTATCCACTCTTGTGTTGCATACATGAATCCTCAAATCTCTTTTTTCTGACGCAAGTTTCCAGAACTTCGGTGCCATCTCAAACCCAACCAGAGCACCTGCTTGAAGCAACCTCTCGTCTCATCCAGCTGCCCGTGGCAGCTTTTTCCACCCTTCCGTGCTTCCCTCAAACAGCGTGCCATTGACGGGGTCATTCAAAAGCCTATTGCTCAGCAAGCTGGATCAAGAGAAAAATTAGAAATACCCAAGCTGGGGAAGTCTATACGTTGCGTCTTTGGGTTTCTTTTCTGTTGCACTGAACCAACAAAAATACAATATACACATACCGAAAGCATGCTGAGCTCACTGACTGAACGATTGCTCGACTTCGGTATTGCTGTCCTCCTGCGCAGCTGTACTTCCATTGGTGTATTGCTTGAGGAGTTCATGAGTTCATGCCTCTTACTGCAAAGAGTCATCCTTTTCACATGTCTCATCACTTCAAACACCTGGTTCTGCAATGAATTTTGTTTGAGGTTCTGCTAGAAAAGTCCCCTGGAACACCTGCAAACAATTTCCCAGACTTCTTTCATTCGGAATGCGCATAGAGTCACTCATATTTGGGTTACCTGGATTTCAGGAAACGACCATCAAAACAGCAACCGCTCCTGAACAGGTCTTGGTGCAATGTGACCAGGACTGCCAAGGATTCATCTTGCAATCCACTGCATGGTCAGGCCTGGCATTGAGCATTTTGATGACCGAGCTGCTCCGCCGTGGGAAAGTCTCTCGGAAAGGTCCAAAATGCCAATTTGGTCAATGTGTTATTTTATCATCTTGTCTTCTTTTCGTCTTGTCGTTTTGATTTTGCGAAAAAAATGCAACCACACCTGCCACAAAGACCTGTACATGGTCGCAGCTGCTTCTGACTTCCGATGCATGGCCGACCATGTTGCCTCAGTCATATCGACGATATGAGGTGCGTTTTCTTCGTCGTTTTCTTCTTATTATTTCTTATTATTTCTTCTTCTTCTTCTTCTTCTTCTTCTTCTTCTTCTTCTTCTTCTTCTTGTTATTTATATTTCTTTGTGAACCAGCTAATTATTGGAACTGATACTATCACGCAATAGAGTGGCAAACAAGAACAAACTTCACAAGCAGAGTCATACCGAAGTATGCCAATGAGATTTGCTCAGTGTCATCCGTTACATGCTTTACTGGTAGCAAGTATCGTATAGTATAGAAGAAGAACTATTAAAAAAGTAATCAAAGTTAAATTCAAACAGCGTAGGTTTGTGAAGCCCCTGAATGCAAATCACACAGAGTTCGGCGACTGATTAGGTGGCGCTGTACAGGCAATGGAAGAAATTGAATGCTTTGGAAGGCTTCATCACACATCATCCCATGCTCTGTCCATGTTCACAAACATTCATCCATTCAAACCTCATTTGGGGCGTGTCCGAAGAAGGAACAGAAAAATGGATAAATTTACCAAATCTCTCCAGCTGGTCCAAGTTTGTAGGGAAGATTAGTTCTCGAATTTTGTCTGAAGCGCCTTTCAGTGGCACCAAGTGACTCTTTGGACGCGATCTGGCGACTCCGGGTCTGAAAGCCTCACGCTTTTCTCGAGAACAAGCAAACACGGACACACAAAGAACATAAAAACTCAATCGAAAAAGTGTTTGCCCATTGAAAAAATCCCCTGACACCTTGTCTGCTCCTTCCCTCCACATCAAACAGATCACATTAGACACCCGCCATGGCCATCTCCATCTGCGGCTTCTTTTCGTCAACCTTTTTTTGGCACTAGGACCAGCCTTCGCAACTGCACGTTGTCCACTTGGACCATTCGGACCTTGGGAGAGAGACAGGGACAGAAACTCTCTCTTTGATGGAACTACACTGATAGTGGGCAAATGGTCCATGGCCATCTTGGTTCGGGTTACCTTTCTTTCCGGCTGAGCTAGAATTCTGCTCTGTCCACCGAGCCCAAAAGCAAATCCACGAGTAAAGGAGACCAATGTCATATACAGACTAACTGACTTTGGAAAACGGATGGAAATCCTCCTTTCCAGCCTGAGGAAAAGGAGCATGATTTAGTATTCAGAATGTATTCGGGTACCAACTTGTTGGAGCATTGAGTACTCTGGAGTGCCTGGAGGCCCTGGCTATAACTGCCACCTAATTACATTACCGCACAAATTAACGCATGTCTTGCTGATATAGTGTAGGAGTGTAGGACATGACACTGATATGCACTGCTTCTGCGCTCTCACCGGGTTCGAACCCGGTATCAATTGATCTGGTATGCAAAGAACAGTATGTTAAAACCCTTCCAAGCGAAAGATCCTTTGGAAATCCAACTAGTCCTTTAACATTGGTCTGCCAAGCATTAGTCCCTTCGCCCTTTCAAATCTGAACATAAAACATGAGCAAGCCCAATGAGTCTCTGTATTCATGGCATCTGCTAAACTCTGACTGGCGCTGGTCCCTTCTTCACCAAAACAACGCGAAAATGCAGGATGCATCATGGTGAAAGATGAGCCCCAGGGCTTGCCTCTTTTTTGCTTTGAAAAGATCTGATGGCCCAATCATCAGCGCCGTGGGTGTACCAATCCAACCAATCCATCCATTGGCTTCCCAAAATTGCCCAATACTTATGTTCGAAATGATTTCTGTCCTTTTTCCCACGTCACATACCCTAGGTTTCCCGTCCACAGGCAATCATAACTGGCTGGATCATTGCCACAAGTCCGTTTCGCAGTGCAACCCTTGGTCTCCTCAGCACCCGAATCACCCCAAACCTGGACTTGGGCCCTATTCCTTTAAACTTCACGAAAGGGGCCGAAAGTTGTTTCGAGTCCAAAGGACATGTTTCTGCAAAAGTTGCAAAAGGCTTCAAGTCGCAACCAAGCACGGCAAACTGCATGAGTTTGTTGCACAATAAGATGCATCTTGCCGATTACCCACAGAAAACAGCAGGTAAGTCTCCTCCTGATGACCACGGCATGCCTCGAGATCCACTGAGAAAGTTGAACAGTGCCAGGACGAGACATCCAAGACATCATAAAGCAAAAATGTTGTGACTGATCTTCGAAAAGGATGCTCTTTGAGGTTTCACATATGGCATTGGGCTCTTTATTTCATCAAATACAATCAAATGATCCGACACTTATTACATGTTGCAATCACCCATCACAGTGTATTCCCCCAAAAAGCTTTGAAACCATGGTCGATCGGTAGATCCTCCAACCATCCAACACCCAAATCCCCTGAAAATCCGCCTGCATCGCCCAAGTTGGACACCCGGAATGCCGAGCCCGAGGTGGTGAACTTGATAACAATATAGCCAAGCAATCAGGAAGAATATACATGTTTTCTTGGAAAAAAAAGGTGTTTTGAAGAATATTTTTCAATTTATATTCACATTAATGGGTGCTTCAGAAAATAACGATGGTTTCTCAAAATGATGGTCTGTTATCAGCCCACCCTACATTTGCTTCGCCCTTTCAAAGTCTGGGAATGTGTCGGCTTTCATCAAAAGACTCATTTGAGTTGTCTCTTGCAAGACACATCAATGCTCAGCCAAGAATAGAAAACGTCACTCCTCAGTGGTTTCTGGAAAGTCAAAACCAGGTGCCTCTGGAGATTTTGAGAGTCAAGCCACGCAGAGTCAAGCATTTCATTTTTGGCAACCACTTTGGGATGCCACTCTCGCAGTGCGAATGAAATTCCGATTGTCAATGTGCCAATGGCACACTCAGCAGAAAACAGCTGCTGAATGCGCCACGCACTTCTTGAATACGGGCAAAACATGCCAATACAATGAAGAACCAATGAAGAATCACAAGTGGTGATTGATTCTTGCCACAGATAGTGTATTGACAACCAAATAGACACCATGACTTTGTCATAGCATCACAACATCTGCTACTTGCTCTGAAGGCTGTGCAAAATTGATTTAGCTTCGATGCTACCTCCCGCCTTCACTCTGGATTTTGGATGCCCATAGTGTTTATGGGATCCCTTCAACGAAAACGAGCAACATCGAGCTACGCAAAGCTAGCCGTTTCAGGACTCAAAAGCCTGAACCTTCCCGTCGGTGCTTCGGGGCTTAAAGCCGAGATGAAGCAAGGCAGCAAATGCACCGCCCAGGAGGGGGCCAACCCACATGACCCAGAGATCCTGCAACACGCAGCACTTTCTTGGTGTTTGGCTAGCTTTAGAAGTCTCTGGAGGTCAATGACATAAGAGCCGATTTACCAGAGTCACTCCGCCTCCTAGGTTGAAGGATATGGAAACTTTTATTACCATGTAGAGTTTGAAAGATTGTATATTGAGTACATATACGAGGCGGATTGATCACAAGGGACCTCTACCTGCTGGAAACACGACAAAAAAAAACAACCCTTGTGCTTTGCATCAACCTCAGTTCTTAGTCCGCACTTACAAGGTTTCGACGCAGACACTTGAATCGTTGTTTCACCAAAAAAAACTAGTGGATTACACTTTCACCCATCACACCCCATCACCAAGCAAATGATTCATTCTTTGAACATCTTTGACCGCCCTTTCCCAGTTTCTGTCCGATCTCCTCCAAGCCCTTGGTCGACATGCCATCACAGTTCCGGATGATCCCAACAATGGCTGGCCCAAAAGATCGAGTGGGATTGATGGAGCAGCCATCTACGGGAAGCAAGATGACATGGGCCAAAAAAACGGCAAATCCAATAGCAATGCATGCATTCTTGCCACAGGAGGCGAGAGGGGACACAGCTGTCTCCCAAACAACAAAACAAAGGATGAAGGTACCAAGAAATTCACCCAGCAGGACACTCCCTACTCCCCAGCGGTCATCTATGATATTTGTTCCCACACTCTTAGTTGCATCCACCTCACAGGGAAAGACCCCGCAAAGCAGGCCAGCTCCCAGCAAGCTTCCAAGCAACTGGGCCACCAAGTTGGTTAATCCCTGATACCAAGGAACCTGCCCCCCCAACACCAAAGACAAGGTCACAGCGCAATTGATCTGGCCACCAGAGTGGTGTCCAATCGAATAGGCCAAGACCAAGATGCCCATGCCAAAAGCCAAGGCCACTTGCAAACGATTGGACGAATCGCTGGCCCCGTTGGCGCAGGCAGCACCACAGCCGATGATAACAAAAAGAGTCATGGCAATCAGCTCTGCCATGGCGGCCTGGCATAGGAGGCACAGTTGGATGGTAAAACAAATAGGTTTCCTCTCATTGGGTGCCCAAAAGCCCACTAGGTTGGAAGTGGTGAAACACCGGGCTCGAAAACCGCATATGACAACAAAACAAGCTCGAAACCGTGCAACCGATGAATGATACATGATATGAAGTGACTTCTCAAATCGATACGAAATGAACTTGCCAAGTTGAATACTGTACTCGGAGCTTCGCCTCACCAAACACTTGACTCTACAGAATTTGGAGCATTGTACCTTGGGTGTGTTCAAAATCATGCACCAATAAAATCCTAAAATCCAATAGTTTCCAAGTCTGAAAGGATTTTGTGAGTCCTCAATTTGGGTCAACATCTCTTTGGCCCACCTTCAGATCAATGACACGCAGCCGTGCTTCGCCGGTGTCAGCCATGCCCAAGGCATTGCGATCTACACCCCATTTGAAGCCGATCATTGTGGTGCCGTCTATTGGTCGTACCGATTGAGCACAAAACAGGCTGCGACTCAGCGGAACAATCAAGAAAAACTTTTGACCAAATCTATGCATTAAAATATGTATGATGCGAGAAGAATTAGTGATTGAAAGTTCTGGAAATAATTTGACCTGGGTGCCAGAAAGTTTGCAGGGTTCTACAACGTCCGATATGTTCTGCTGCAACTCCAACACCAGAATAAACTTTTCTGGACCAAAACAACACATGTTTTTTGGTGGTTTTGCCATGCACACAAACACACTTTCCCATGGGTGCCGAAGGTTACAGGCAGCCAATGCGAAGTCACGATATGTCAAACGAAAATCATAATACAATATTCAATATGGTTCTCTTGCAAGTTCTTGGAGATCAATGGTGAAGTGGAAGTGGCACGCGGGCAAGAAACAGTCATGCGATGATAATGGCACAAGCCCTGCAAAGTCGGAGTCGAAGGCAATGCAGGCATCTCTTGAGCCCATGGCAGTTCAAGCACAATTTTTTCCAACATATGGAAAGAAAATACACACAACATTTTGCGCACACAGTTTTTTCGATTGATATATTTTTTACACTGGGTAAAAATGTTCTGTTATTTGGACAAATACGTTTTACACACACGACCTGTTCACAAACAAGCGAACCTTTTTAGGCATACAAACGGGTTCGTGGAAGGGAGACACCTACGCTGACTTACACATACATTTTTTGTGTATCGCACAAAGCGCATCCTGCACACTGCTAACTTTGTACAAACGCAGGCCGGTTCTTTGCATGGACATCCTGTGACACGACAAGAGTGAGACTTGAAGATAACAATGCAAGAACAAGAGTGCAATTGTGACCTTCATGGGGGAACAAAAATGTTTCGCCCTTGCAGAAACCTCACAAAGATAAAGCAGCCACTTAGGACTGGTTCCAAGAATGCAAAAGTCAATACACGTACAAATGCAAATGCAAAACGAATCACAATCACAAATACGCATGCAAACACCAAATACCAAATCCCCAATGCCCAGTACCAAATACCAAATACCAAAAACAAAACACCAATACCCAATACCAATTTTCAAATGGCAAATTTTAAGTTGGACATAATTACGAATGGAAACACGTGAATACAAATGTACAATTATACGTATGTACAAGTTTACAAGACAAAAAAAAACACACCACAAATAAAAAGACAAAAACAAATACAAACACAAATAAATTCACATACACAATTATACACACACACACACACTATGAATCCGACAATTGTGACATCATGAGTTCCAGCAGCATCACAGGTGACATAGCCTCATCCGAAGGCATTTGGGTTCAGGCGAACCTGAGGTGGGTGATGGTGGGCATTGCCTTAGCCAATTGATTCGTGGCTCAGGGAGCCATCAAAGGTGAGGCACCTTTCGTTGATTGCTGGCTTTGCAGCACCGGACCTTCTGATCTAGCGCCACGGGGAAAAAAGGCGTTGATCGCTCACAACCTCGCTTTGGAGCAAGTTTTGGTGAAACGATTGCTAGACCTCTAGGCAATCACATTGGTAGCGGAGCTGTCAGTCTCAACTGACAGAATCTGGTGACTTTTGGCAGTTTGGAATGGAGCCCACATCGGGCGGCACAACAGCTGGGACTACTGCCAGCGAGGCAGTTATCAATAGCCAGCTATGGTCTCTGGTTCCTTCCTTTGATCCTGCAAAAGACTCTCTGGAGATTTGGACGCAGAAAGTGGAGCTCCTTGTTGGAGCTTGGCCGCCACAGAAGTTGACAGAATTGGCGACGAGGCTGATTCTCAATTGTTCTGGCTCGGCCTTCCAAAAGCTGTCTCTCCATCGAGACGAGTTGATCCGCAATGATGTCAAGGCCATTTAAAAGATCGTGGAGTACCTGGGTGGTCAATGGGGCAAGGTGGCCCTTGAAAAACGGTTTGAAACCGTTGAGCGTGCATTGTTTCAATGTACGCAGAAACCCGATGAGTCGAACGACTCTTTCCTGGCCAGAGCGGATATCATGTGGTCCGAACTGTTGGCGAAGAACCTGACCCTTAAGGAGATCCAGGTTTACATCGTCCTTCGTGGTTCTCAACTTAGTGGAGAGGATAAAAAGCGGGTGCTGGTGGAGAGTGGTGCCGAAGCTAGTGGCCAATTGACTCAGTCTCGAGTGAATCAGGCCATTCGCATGCTTGGTTCCAACTTTTTCCAGGACTATGTCGGCCTCAAGAAGCCCAAGACCAAGACCTATGACTACCATGCCATGGTGACTGAGGGTTTTGGTGAAGGTGAAGCCGAGAATGATATCTACCTGACCGAGAGTGACCCTATGGATGACTCCCAGCTGCTTGAGCAGTTGACCAATGACGGTGACCCGGACGCCATTTTAGTGAGTGAGTACGAACAAGCTGTATCAGAAGCTGTCCAGGAGGACGGTGATCTCGCATCCTGCTACAATGCCTATGTGGAGGCACGTCACAGACTCACTGAACGCTTCAAGTCGAGAGGCTTTTGGCCCATCAAGGGCAAAAGCGGCAAGGGTGCAAAAGGTTTTGGTAAAGGGAAAAAGGGCTCCAAGAAGAACCTGGAGCAAAGAATCCTTTCCAGCACCTGCAGGCTTTGCGGGCAACGTGGTCACTGGAAGGCAGAATGCCCACAGCGTTTTGCCTCATCATCGTCAGGGTCCGGTAGTGGTTCTGGAATTCCAACAGCATCGACCTCCTTTGTAGACCTCACCCATGATCAGAGTCTACCGCTGGAGTTCATGCAACTGCCAAGTGTTCAAGAATCTACCATTGATGATCCTTTTCCGCAATCGTCGCATGTTGTGTTTTTTGGGGAAGCCAGTAACATGAGTGTTACTTGGGAAGCCATTAATCGGCTGAAACAACGACATAGTAACCCCAGAGTGTTCGTAAAGACCACCTCCAACCCTGTCACATGTCATGAAGTCCAAGATTGAATCGTATCATCAACCTGAAAAGTCCCATGTTTGTTGTGAACATCCCAGGAATGAGCAGCATCGTGTGCCGCCACTGAAAGCCCAATCCGTCATGATCGATGAACCCGTGTGTTTCGCATCCCACAGTTCTTATGGGGTAGTTGACCTTGGTGCCTCAAAAACAGTGATAGGTAACAAAAGTGTCCAGGAACTTTTGGAAGCATTGACCCCAACCGTAAGAGCCAAATGCTATCGCACCCCCTGTGTTGTCAATTTTCGTTTTGGGAATCAAGGTTTGCTGACTAGCCAATGGGCCTTGGTTATACCCCTGAATGAGAAGCTCCATCTCAAAGTAGCTGTGGTGCCTGGGAACACGCCGTTTTTGCTATCAAATGCCCTCCTTCGTACGTTGGGCGCCATTATCGATACCAAGAGGTCAGAAATGTGGAGCCATGAGTTCAATTTCAAGGTCCCACTTGTGTTGACCAGCCGTGGATTGTTTCTCCTTGACATAAATCAACTGTTGCACCATATGTGGCCCACGTCGATGACCAAGTCCGCTTCGAACATGCCGATTTCGTGCCCTTCATCCAAAGTGCCGGAGACCGATCACGTCGAACGACTTCCGTCAAAAGAAGAGCTGCATGTGTCCGATCGTCAGTCTCATAGTCAGGATTCCAAAGATGATCATACCATAACATGTAATGTCACTGATATCTCCGAGCCGTGTCATGACAGCAATCCCTTCGTTGATTCAACACCCAGTGATAACCATCACAGAAGCATGCAACATCTCTCACCGAATCCATGCATGACCGAGAACATCCAGGACCAAGAAGTTCAATCGAGACCCGTGTCGTCCCATTCTTGTGATTGTGTCTTTCACAGCCATGACCGCCCTTGCAGATCGTCTGAAGAAGGTGCAGACAGAGGTGCCCAACAAGGTGTTGATCGACATGCCTTTGAGCGAATTGGCCCAAGAAAAGATAGCGTTCGGCAAGAAACACCCTGGAAAAACGTTCCAGCAGGTCTGGGATTCAGATCAAGTGTGGATTCAGTGGTTTGCAAGCCACTACCCCCACAGCAGCGACTACAATCACCGCAAGTTCTTGATGTTCGTGGAGAAGAAAGTTCAAGAACTGGAATCCACCGGGGAGACTGTTCCCAAGACAAGTGGCGAAGCCGAAGGGATCACACAGATGCCTCTTCGTCCCAAGGCCAAGATGACACCAAAGGCCAAGAGTCAAGCCTCGACTCAAATGGTCCCCTTCGAGGACGACTTCACGGAGGAGGAGTTCGATCTGATCAGTGGGATCGACCAGAATCCTGTGTACCAATCACCAGAAGCGCTGGATGTGGCTGCGTTGCAGTCTCGGATGCTCAACCTCGAGAATGCCATGACCGAGATCATTTCTCACCTGAGGAATCCGCAGCCGCCGCAGTAGATTGCAACCCAGATAGGACCATTTTGCTGGCCGGTGATCACGATGTTGATTTTCCTGAACATCTTGAACCTTTCTGTTCCGGTCCCACTGAAAAGAAGAAGTTTCAAAACCTAGTTCGTCAGTATGAACGTGAGTATCAAGAACTTCGTCCACAGCATCGACCCAAGACCTTTAGGAAAAGTGATTTGCTAGAAGTCTTTTGTGGGCCTCAGAGTACTTTAACTGATCAAGGCAACAAGCAAGGTTTGAGAGCCCAAAGGTTTACTATTAATAATGGTGATTTGCATACCCAAGAGGGTCGCCGGAACCTTTTTGTGACCATAATTGAAGAAGACCCATCACACCTTTGGTACAGTCCAGTGTGTAGACCATGGTCAGCTTGGTCTTTTCTAAATGGCAGTCTGTCTCGTGATGCTTGGACCCAATTGTACGCTGATCGTCTGAAGGGGTTGGAACAAGTGGCCTTGGGTATAGTTCTGTTTCGGATTCAGACCGCTAGACATCATCACATGCATTGGGAACAACCATCTAGGTCATTGATGTTTCGATTGCCTCATATGCAAGAGGTGTTTGCCTATACCAAGATGGCTGAATTTGATTTGTGTGAAGTAGCGAACTATCAAGATCCTAAGACTCTCAAACACATCAAGAAAGGTCTTTTGCTTTGCACGACTTCTCAAAAGATGTTTGAATGCTTTCATGGTCGAAAGTGTCGTCGCAACCACGATCATCAACCCATTGAAGGTAGCACCATTCATAAGGGAGAAAGTATTAGTCGAAGTAGATTTTCCGAAAGCTACCCCCGCAAGTTTGTTCGTCAAATCATCCATGTGTTGCAGAAGACCGGACGATCAGAAGTTCCTTTTGCAGATGCAATTCTTGCATCCACCATCTCTGAAGCAGAGGGCCCAGCATCAAAGAGGCCGCGAATTCGAGCAGCACCGGCCCTTGCACCACGATGGATTGAGCCATCTGAGTTGCCATGTGTCAAGCGAAGGAAACTTGATAAACAGGCAGATCCCACTCCCTCGTTGTTAGATGATTTCAGCCGAGTGTTCAAACTCATAGACAGTGCCACTCCTAGAGTAGGAAAAGTGACACATCACTCAACTGAGCCAATCCTTCAATCCATACAAAAGTGGTTTCCAGAGAAGGTTGTTGTAATGGGAGTTTCATGTCGAGGCACTGATCGCCTTCAAACACCCCCCAAAGAGTTGCACCCTGATGAAGCCCCATTGAGAATTACCATCAGTTGTCATAGAACCAATGGCAAGTATTTTGTCACTGAAACTTGGGAGGAATGGCAACATTTAGCTCAACGCCAGTTGATCCGGTCATCAGGTTGTCCGGCCCGACTATCTATAACGGTGTTTGCTCGCAATCCTGATAAGACGTCAGTTTCCCCGAGCCAAGAGTTGAATGCCCCAGGTGCTGAACCCATGAGTGTCCCAGGTCCAACACAGCATATGGAAGGTGAACGTCCAGTGACGATTGTAGACCGAAATTTGATTGATGCTAACAGTGATAAACAAGGCCCCAAATTTGCTGCCCTTTCAGCAAGTGAAAGACAGACCATTGTTAAGTGTCACAAGAATCTAGGACATCCCAGTGCTGATAGACTTAAGACTCTCATGAAGCAGCAAAATTTCAGACCTGAAATGATCGAGGCCATTGACGACTTTCGATGTTCCATTTGTCAGGAAGCAAAAGGACCAACGCTGAGTCGTCCAGCCGCTGATCGCGAGCCAGCTGACTTCAACGACCGTGTTTCGATGGATGGAATCGTATGGGAGAATAAACAGGGGAGAGCATTTCACTTTTATCATGTGATAGACTACGCAACCAGCTTTCAAGCTGCTGGCATAGCCCCGAACCGAACTACTGATCAAGTCCTCCAATTTTTAGCGACCCAATGGATTTCCTGGGCAGGGCCTCCCAACAGTTTGACTGTAGATTCCGCAACTGAATTGAACTCCCATGAGATGGATGATTTCTGTCAAGGTTTGAACATCCACAAACATACCATCACCCCGGAAGCACATTGGCAGAACTCCAAGATTGAAAGACATGGCCAAGTTCTCCAGCACATGTTGTCCAAGTATCAGGAAGATCATCCCATTTTGACGTACACAGATCTTCAGATAGCACTCGCTGTTTGTGTAGCAGCCAAGAACGCATCAATGTAAAGAGAGGATTTACCCCAGAGATGCTTGTTTTAGGGAAACGGACTAGACTCCCTGGTTCCATTTGTGGCGATGATTCCATTGCATCTCACTCCCTGGCCGATAGTGAGCTGGCCCAAGGAGCCAAGTTCAGAGAGCAACTTGCTCGCCGAGAAGCCGCTTACAAAGCGTTTTGGGAAGCTGACAATAGTGCAGCACTGCGGAGAGCACTGTTGCGTCGAAGCCGTCCATCACGGGGACAGTATTCAGCAGGGTAATGGATAATGGCATGGAAGCTATCAAAACCCCCCAAAGGTCAATGGATAGGTCCGTTGAAGGTAGTGATTCAAGAAAATGCACACACCATTTGGTGCACTAGATCCGGAAGACTGTATCGATGCTCTCCGGAACAAGTCCGACCAGTGTCAGCCTATGAAGCTAATCTGATTGATCCCAAAGATATATCAACTGATAGTTCAGAAGCAATTGGCCAACAGATCTTGGAAATCCAACGACAGAATAACCAAGAACAATTTCAAGACCTCACTGGGGAGATCAGTCGTAGCGATGATTTGAGTCCACCCAACCATGGTAATCCACAGGTCAATGATATTCCAACACCTGATCCAAATCCACCACCAGAGCATGGAGGAACCTTATCCGAACAAGACAGTGTGATAGAACCTGATAATGAACCCGGGGCCTCTAATGACAGTGGTGCAGTAACTCCATCTCCTGAAACCATTCCTGTTCCTGAGAGTGATGAAGATAGTCTGGTATGCTCAGCTTTGCTCTGTCAAGACGCCGATGATCCATCACCGACAGAGTTAGCTGAAAATCAAGCATGGCAGTTTGAGCTCCTAGTGTGTCAAGAGGACATTGATCACTGGCACCAATCCAGTGCCGAGACTGCTGAAGCATTTCTTGCCACCACTGCCAAGCGACAACGAGTCGAAGTGAAAATCAAGGATCTAACTTCTGAGGAGAAAGCTGAGATGGATAAGGCCAAGCAGTCAGAAATCACCAACTGGTTGTCGACAGGAACAGTGGAAAGGATGTTAAGAAGTCAGGTAGCACCATCTCAAATCATGAGATGTCGCTGGATTCTAACGTGGAAGCCATTGGACGAAGAAGCCCGACTGGCCTCAGACAATCCTGATAAAACCAGGAAAGCCAAGGCCCGAATAGTTGTGTTAGGCTTCATGGATCCATCATTAGATCAACTACAAAGAGATTCTCCGACTATGAGTAGGTTGTCCCGTATGTTGGTTCTTCAACTGATAGCTTCCAAACGATGGAGCCTGATGTCTTTTGACATTCGAACAGCCTTCTTGCAGGGTCAACCTCAAAAGGGCCGCCTGTTAGCACTAGAACCAGTTCCTGAACTTGCATCAACGATGAAGTTAGGACCCCATGAAATTTGTAGACTGACCAAAAGTGCTTATGGCCTTGTGGATGCCCCTTACCTCTGGTATCAAGCCCTGAAGAAGAAATTGCTTGAACTAGACTTTCAAGAATCACCATTCTGTCCATGCACCTTTGTGCTTCGTGATCCAGTGACCCAAGAACCAGAAGGAGTTCTTGGCATCCACGTTGATGATGGTCTAGGTGCCGGCAACCAAAGGTTCCAATCCAAGATAGATGAATTAGAAAAGACCTTTCCATTTGGTAGCAAGAAGACAGGTAAATTCACTTTCACGGGAATTGACCTTCAGCAAAATGCCGATCATAGCATTTCCATGTCGCAGTCATCATATGTAAGAAATATCCAAGCCATTCCAATCTCACAGGAAAGACGCCACTGTCCAGAAGATGCCATCACGGAACGTGAACAGCAAGATCTCCGGGCTCTTGTGGGATCTCTCCAGTATGCAGCAGTGCACACCCGGCCAGATATTTCTAGCAGATTAAGTCATTTGCAATCTACCATCAATAAGGCTTGTGTCAAGGACCTAATTGAAGGAAACAAGGTACTCCACGAAGCTAAGAGAGAACATGACTTAAAGATCACAATCCAATCCATTAAGTGTGAAGACCTCCGATTTCTTGCCTTTTCGGATGCCTCCTTTTCCTCACCAAAGATACCTGATTCACATGCTGGTAACATCATCTTGTCGACTCACAAAGAGATAGCTAGCAATAGTCAGTGTCCCATCAGTCCTTTATCGTGGGGTTGCAAGAAGATCCAAAGAGTAGTAGTTTCCACATTAGCTGCAGAAACCATGGCCATGACAAGTGCATTAGACCAGTTGAGTTGGATGAGACTCTACTGGGCCTGGCTTCTTGATCCGAGTTGTCAATGGCAAAAGCCAGAACAGGCTCTGACCAAGTTACCAGAGTCATATGCCTCAGCCACCTACCAAGCTCAGCAGTTGCCAAATGATTTGGCGGTAACTGACTGCAAGAGCCTGTATGATTTGGTGACCCGGGCTGCACCTCCTAATTGTCAAAAGTATCGGACCATGCTTCACGCACGATCAATCAAAGAGATGCTGCAAGAAGGTGTTCAAATGCGGTGGGTGCACTCCGGAGCACAGCTTGCTGATGCCCTCACCAAGGTGATGGAAGGAACGTTCTTGAGAGCCACAATTAGAGCAGGACACTATAAGCTTCACGACGAATTGGAAGTTCTCAAATCTCGTTCCAACTCCAGAAATCGCTTGAAATGGTTGAAATCTGGCGAATGCAGTGATGCCTGCTTTTTACAACAACATTAGATTTTCGGGAGTATGAATCCGACAATTGTGACATCATGAGTTCCAGCAGCATCACAGGTGACATAGCCTCATCCGAAGGCATTTGGGTTCAGGCGAACCTGAGGTGGGTGATGGTGGGCATTGCCTTAGCCAATTGATTCGTGGCTCAGGGAGCCATCAAAGGTGAGGCACCTTTCGTTGATTGCTGGCTTTGCAGCACCGGACCTTCTGATCTAGCGCCACGGGGAAAAAGGCGTTGATCGCTCAGGAGCTCGCTTTGGAGCAAGTTTTGGTGAAACGATTGCTAGACCTCTAGGCAATCACATTATATGTATATATATGTTTGCATAGTACATAATTTACATATTTGCGTGTTTGTATCTTAGATGTCCCATGATGTCCCCAATGTCATGAATGACACTCTTTTGAAGTGCTGTGGTTTTTAGTCACCAGCCAGAAGGCTTCCTCTGAGGCCCTGGTATCGCCGGGTGATCATGCAGTCTGGTGCTTTTAGCTATTGGAACTCGCAACCCATGGAGGATGCAGAGAGACAATTTCAGGTTCTTCTGGAAACCTGGACGTTGATGATGTTTTTTGTTGACGTTTTGTTTGTCCATGTTGCTTAAGGGCAAAGGAAGATGAAGGGTGATGGGGTCAGTCCATTGGTGAAGTGTTTACAACAGCGTAGCAATAGTAGCATCTGTTGAAATCGTGGCATGGATTTTTTGGGTCTCATGTGAGGAGCATAAGGTCTTTTCAAGTTTTGGTAACTGGCATGTTGGCCACCTCCACTCGTGTCTTTTTGGCTTGTTCCCGAACGACGTTTCCTCGCAGGGTCTTCGTGAAGATGCGATGCCCCGCTCATCAAATCCAAAATACATGTGCACATGCTTTTCTTTGCCATTGCTTGTCTTTTTGCTTGCGCATCCTACATGCAATGCAAAAGCATATCCTTGTTTATGCCCACGCCTCTAAAACCCTACAAGTTTGGTGTCGTGTGCGTAAGCCTTTGTTCCTCATCGCTTGGCAACTTAGCAATTGCGCACTTGCTTTTGAAATAAGAACAAGGGTTTTACCATCATCTTTCGTTCGTGAACATCTTGAACATGATAGCTATACTTTCATGTCCGACCTTTTACGTCTCAATGGTGGCGTGGGTGGGACCTGCATGGATTTAGACGCATATGCGATTTGTGAACCCAGGGGTGTAGCAATGGACCTCGCCGATTTTTCCAATTTGCCTACTGCTACACTGCTTTCTATATCATTTGCCGTGTGGATTGAACTAAGCAATCGACTTGGGAACTCGCAGCAGTGGCATTCTCATTGGGAGCCAAAACGCAACATCGTTTGTGGTGCATTGTCCTGAAGTGTGCGAATGGTGCGGTGCTTCATGCAGTCGAAGGAAGGTGGGGCGTCGACATGGTACAGCCGTTGAATGATGATGCAGATGAACATGCAGATTTCGAACCTATGGATGACGAATCTTTGATAGTCAATGAACTTGATAGTCTGATCCAAGACAACCCTGCTGGTACCACTGTAACTGTGCTGAAGGCAAAACCCAAGGTAAGGGCTGATGCTGGATCTTTGCTGCAGTCGTGCACGGTAAAGAACTGGTGAGGGCGCCCAGTAGCAGCTCAAGTGGTTTCATTGTGTTCAAGGAAGCATTGTTCTCAGACCGGAAAAGAAAAGAGCTCTTTTCCTGGGAAAACATTTCATCTACAACAACGACGAAACCGCTGGATTACAATTCCCAGCTGCCAGCATTTAGAAGATTGGAATCTACACTGTCAATGGTTTGCAATTTAGATTTTCAATCGTGGTGAAACGTGGATTGACATCTGCATATCTTGTTTCAAGTGATTATCACTTGCATGACTTGGCGATACGTAAAGCCAGAGAGACTGAGATCGTACTATAACACCTAGAAGACTGTGGGATAGTACGCGCTTTGCTGGACAGTGCAGGGAGACTCGTCGGTCATGACGGGGTTGTTGAAATCTCTTGTTGACTCGGTGTCAAGTGGGCATGTGGTACAGGTGTCAAACGTATTGCAACTTACATGTCATTCTCACGTTGGGTGGCTTCAAATTGCGAAGGTCGACCCATGTCTCCCATAGAGGCTGCCATATACAGCTACGTGCAGTTGCAGTTTCTGGTAATGTCAAACAGAGGAGCTCCGGCAGGGTCGGCTTTCTTGAAGTCGTTTAGATTCTTGGGTTCATGTTTCCAGTATATGTATACAACGGCGGCCGTGTTTTCGACTGGAAGGTGGCTTGGTGCGTGTTTTGTCGAACGGAGCGGGCTCTACATTTTTGACCGACCATGTGCATGTCATGGAAAGGGCGGTGGCCCAATGGACGACGCTAGATCAAACAAGGCGTGCACGATTTTCAGATGGAGCTCGAATCAAGGAATTAACCTTGGAAAGGGTGGACACGTTTCGTTGTTTAAAGCAATGGCCTTTGAATGCAAAGGCTCGACATTATTAAAAGAAGAGTGAAAGCTCTTGCTCATCAAGTCTCGCGATATAGGACTGCACGACGGATGTTTTTGATGCTGGCAACATTTCCACTGGATTTTTTTGCCAAAGCGTATGACATCAGCGGAAGGGTTCGAAATTTTACAAATTCTCCTGATCCTCTGTGGTTTGACAGAAAGTCATGCATGCAATTACATTTTTCGTTTATTGAAGTGTACTTTGTTGGATTTTTCTAGAGCCCTTGGAGCTTTCGCTTTTAAAGTGCGTCCTTCTTTGGGACATCACATGGCTGGCTTCAGATCTGAGCTGACATATTCTTCCGATGAGATGTCCAGACTTCAAGCCAAGTTGTATTGAATGATATTTGCGGGCCTTTTGAATTTCTCTGAAGAGTTTTTTATGGGACGCGCGCTGAAGTTCCGGATTTTTCTTCTGGTCAAAATTGGACCTTGGGAAAAATCTAAAAACAGGGCGCCCTTTTTTGCTGAGAGCACCAAAGAGTTCTTGATCAACCAAAAACCACAAATTGTCTGGAACGATTTGGCTAGTTGGGGAGCGGTGTTACTTGATAGGGTGAGCGAGTATCGGATGGTTCATTGGGGGGGTGTCCCTGACGAGCTGGTACTGCCTTGCCAATCACGCCATTTTTTCTCAAACAGCGTGGTTGCATTGCTGGTAAGGCTACCACGGCGACACCGTCCTGAGTCGTCCTTCATTGTGCTTCATCGACATGACGATGTTTCCAATTGTGAGAGAAGAGAAGTGTCTCTACTTGATGCTTCGAAACCTTGCGGTGCGTCGTATGAGAGAATGCCAAGTGCCTCGAATATAGCTGACCTGCCTCCACGTGGCGAGAATGGCGCAGCTGCTCTTATGATAGATTGCAACTTCAGAGGTGATATATCGATTCCTTCAGAAGTCACGTTTCCTTGCTTGATGGTTCCTTCAAGTCAAAAGAGAAAAGTGAGCGTGGAAACTGAGATCAAGTCAGTTCTGAGGCTTACGAATATATCAATTTCATTGATGGGGGTTGCATTTGATTTTGATATTGATTCTGAAGCAATGTTTGCAGTAAGATACGGAGGCAATAAGGTCAGCGCACCAGAACCCGTCCACCTGTTAGATTTTACGAAGTATGTATTTTTTGTTGAAATTCATTGGTGTCAAAGGCAGCAGCAGCAAAAATGAGAGTTGGTCACAACAGCAGCAAAGATCAAAGTATCATCTTGCGCTCGCAAATTGGTAGCTGGGCTAGGTTTAGTTGTCGCAGATCTAGGGTTAGATGTCACCAATACAACTTGAGTGGGCACGAGCGACTGTGAAGAAGCAGAGCGCGTCTTTGTATGCAACAAAACAACAGTGACCAATTTTCACTTGCCCTCCCAGAACTTGTCCACTGTGAAAACCCTTGAGTAAAACGCGTCTGTGGCGTAAAAGGTTTCGGGTGAAACCGTTTTTGGTATGAACAATTTGGTGTTATTCTTTTTTGGAGTATTAGCCCTTTGATGTAAAGGATTTGTGGCGAAAAAATCAGTGTAAACGTTCTTGGTGTAAAGGCGTGTAAAGCTTTCTGTTGTAAAAAAGGTCTTGTGTGAAAAGTGTTAGGTGTAAAAAGTTTCCAGTGTAAAACCACAGCCCCACAGCCCCAAACTATATGGATGGATTTCAAACAAGATCACAGAGTATTGTAGGTGTTTTGTGTTGTTTTGTTAGTTGGTTTGTAATATCTTTATTGTTAGAAGACTTTGAATCTTGACAAGCACAGATATTTATGTTTCATGTTCAATCCTTTGGGATACCCCTTCTGTAAAGAAATCATGGAAAACACCGGGCAACACACAAATCACCGATGTTTTGGCTTGTGAAGATTCAAAACTTCACCATACATCTTGAGTGGCCCAACCCAGCAACTCTAAAGAATCCTGCTATATGCAACAGATGTAGGCACACTGCAAGGTGATTCTTCTCCTGGGTCTTGGGGAAAAAAGACTCACTCAAATAGATACACGATTCATCTACAATCAGTTTATTTGAGTTTTTGCTTGGTGGTGTGCAGCCCGGAGGTTTTGAATTTGCAGCCCCTCCCAGTAACAGTGGCAAATGAAGGTTTAAAGGGATCCCATACTAGAAGTATCTAAAGATCCTGGTGGTGACTGACAACCCAACGTATACTCCAAGTCCCTCTTTTCACAAAGCGACCTAAGGAAGCGACAAAGTACCTTGACCACGGTCCGAAAGCCGTGAAGTTGAGGGTGTGTTCAAAAGCGGGGCGGTTTACGATACACTATGGATCAATATGGGTATGTTTCAAGTTTGCACTCGGTTCTTTTAGGAATTTAATCAAGCGTGTTCCAGGTGTCCATACTAACCAAGTAGAATTGGTATGGCATGAAAAATTTGAACATGTTTCAAAATGTGTTTTCCAGTCATTCCTGATACGAAGAAATTTATCTTGATATACTGGCAGGGATTTTCGGAACGCGGAGGGAACCCGCAATTCATCACAGATGAGAATCTAGAACGACCGAAAACCTGACCTCTCAAACCGAAATGGTGGTTTCCTACACCCAAAAATCAGGACCTTTGGTCACAAGTTGATCAATTGCTATGTTTCACCCAGAGAACCATTGAGATCCGTACAGGATCGCCCAACCTTTTCAAGGTAGCCAACTTTGAAAAGTGATGTCCATAAATTTCACCAAAGTCTGTAGATTAATATCTAAAATACTTCATAACAAAACTACTGCGGATTTTCCCTTCATTCTCAAATTTTAGTAGGAAAAATCAGTACCAACGCTTGGTTGGAAGTTTCGCCAAAGTCGTTCCTGCAACTGCACCTCCCAGGTGCGGGCATAGCATCAGCTGTTTATTGAGCAAGCCAGCAGATGAATTGACGGGTCTGGCCACGGTGGAATTGAATCCAGAACCATTGCCAGAAGCTTGGAAGGTGCCGCACAAATTCCGAAAGCTTGGAGGGTTCGTTCCTTGTTGGTTGGTTGGTTCCTTGTTGGTTGGTTGTTGGTTGGTTGTTGGTTGGTTGGTTCCTTGTTGGTTGAAGGCTTCCCCTTTTTGGTTGGGAGAAAATTCATAGAATAACCAAACGTCACTTTGAAGAAAATCTGTAGAGGGGGTGAAATCTGACAACCGGAAAGTATAGGTGATACTGGGTCGAAGGGTTAACTTGTGCCAAAGACCATCTTCTTGTGCCAAAAGTGGTGTGCCCTATGGCGACTGCATATCCCTATGCTTCAACATGATCATTTGTTAGGAGCTTTTTGTCATGATGATTTGTTTGGCAACTTGCAGGGCACACTGGTTTTGGTGCATGTTGAATTGACAGATTACAGCCAAGTTGCTAGATCGTATCGATTGTGGCTATAGCATTGTGATTTGCAATTCTAGTTCTTAACCAATGGATTTTTTAATGTTTGTTAGGTTGGGACCGGCGATTTTCCCTCCATCCACATTTGCTAGAGCTTACCTGGCTCAAAATGGACCAAATCGAGACACCGCCAAAGAAACGTCGCCTGGAGAAGGTTCCCCAACATGTTTTTAAGCTGTTGGTGCCTTCTTAACTAAATGGAAGCAAGGGATCAGGACAAAGCACTGAGTGTCCTTCAAATGTTGAATCTAAGTGTGTGTGCGTGTGTGTGCGTGCGTGGTTGGGTGGTTGGGTGGTTGGGTGTTTGGTTGGGTGATTGGGTGGTTGGGTGGTTGGGTGGTTGNTCTCCCCACACACACACACATGGATCGTATGCTAAATGGCACTATTCTGAACGACGGTGGTTTGCAAATTCCGTACTCTAAACGCATACTCAACGGATTTGCGTTGCAGTTTTGCCATTGCTCTGCTTCAGACTTGTTTCCAATTTTTCCACACAACACATCGAACCAGAGAGTTTTTCAGACCAGTGTGCCATTGAGGAAGGGATTTTTTTTACATTTTGCGAAACCTATTATCATCAATCTGACTGCTCTAAGTTGATTGTTTGTCACACAAGTGTTTGTGACTGAAATTCGGTGTGCCATTGGGCAGGATGTGTTGAAGAGTCATTTCCCAGCTATGTTGATCTTGATCATGTTTGAAAGAATGTTGCATATATCAAGGTAAGATTAGCATTTTTGATAAGAATTACCCAAAACATATTATTTGGACATCGGTGTGCCAATGGGTTTTGAGAATTGGGGTAAGATCTTTGATTTTGGGGTAAGCTGTGTGCCATGCAGTTGGGGTAAGATCTTTAGTTTTGGGGTAAGATAGGCCCCGCGCTCGTACAGATTGACAAATGATAAAATTGAAAAATCCGACTCGTGAGTTTATTGGAAAGTTGAAGTTTCAAAATTGAGACGTTTCCTAGCACAAACATTCTTGACAAGTTTGGAGTGGTCACGAACTTTGTGGCAAACATCCCAACACATTAGAGCTTGAAAACAGTACTTGAACCAGAACTTGAGTTGGCCATGTCATGGATACCTTTTCATTATGTTGATAGTGAAGAGTTTTGGTTTCAATCTTTTGCTGGTACCATTAGAGATCGCAGCATTCCGAACCAGTTGTATTCTCCAGGAAACCTTTGAGGAATGATGTCAGTAACACACCACATGGATGAAAGAAGACATTGCGTTCGTGGATATTGGAGCCTATGCACTCCATGTTTCTTCCCAATGACTTCTACTGGTAGATCTTTTCAAGCCTTCTATGGCTTACGGCGAGGCATACGGTACCTTCTTCTCACCCACGGTGGATGGTATTCAGCTGAAAGATTTCCCTTGGAAGCTACTATCTGATGGACGGATCAATCAGGTGCAAGTGCAACTTGGCGAATTGGAGGATTTTATTTGTGGATTTTGAAAGACCAAACATATACACCCTGGAACCCATTTAGAAAAAAAAACTGATTTTTCCGTGTTAATCTTCGGGGGTGTAGTGACCCTCGCCATTGTTTATGACATTGAATGGTTTGCAAAAAATGGTTGAAGATTCTTACCTTTTGTGGGGGGGGGGGGGTCAAGGAGTAGTCTTGGGATATCAAAGTAGGCCTGGAATCTCCTGGTACATCACTGTGAGAATCACTCCCATGAAACGATGGCGGCGGCCCTGTGACACCAAGGCTTTTGGGTTTCAACAAAGATGAAGGGACGGTCCTTAGCGCTTGTGAAGGCACGCCAAAATGCCAAACGTTGCACAAAGGATCAGCGATTCTTGGTCAGAACTTGAAAGTGTGCCCTTGTTTTGGCGATTTCAGCCGACACATCCAAAAGGATCTAAGGGTTAAGCATTGGATATCTCCCAAAAGTTGACTCAATTCAGATTGTAAATTGCCAGAGTTTCGCCAAGATGGATGTTCAAGATGTTTCAATGATAAATGAAACACCAGTGGGGATCTGATGCAAAAAAAAACTCATCAACCACAAGAGGGCAAAGCTTTGCTGGTTGGACTGTTTTTTCACACCAAAAAAGACAACCATCCAATCATCCATCCAAAGCGCAGTTGCGGAACTCATGACGGATTTTCCGCAAAAGGTAGTTCACCTTGTGAGATCCGCCCCCCTTCTTGTTCAAGGCTTTCGAGCTTCATGAAGCTTTATCATTCGCACAGAGATATGAGAAAAAGAAGTAGTCACGAAATGTTATGAAATGATGCATCAATTGAATGTGTGGATAATTTGATATAGTGCTTTCCTGTCTTCAATGCCAATTTTTGTTTGTTGAATATTCCTCCTGTACTCACTGGAATTTCGATGAGTTGCACCGCTTGACAAATCCTGAGGATGAAAGAGTCGGACTTTAAAAACTTGATGACTAGGGATCTCTTCAACATCAGTGAAGCAGAGTTACTTGGCAAGACAATGATCCCCCCTGTTAGAAATGGAAGTCGGTTGGTACAAGTGGAGTATATATCCAGTAATCTACAGTCCTACAGTAAAACAAAACGTATATATGGCTGGCGCTTTCATTCAATTCAAATCGATAGGAGAAGATTGGGAAAGGTGTCCGACCCCTTTTGACTTGGTCATATGTTCTTTTGTTGGGATGGTCAGAAAACTGCAGGCTACCTGAGCTTCTAAACGTTTATGTGCCAGACTCCGAGGCTGTTTGCAGTCGGTGAGGAATTTGTGGTGTGTATGTTTGTTGAGTATTTGCAAATCCCATAAGGCATGAAGTTTGATATCTTGAGAAGATACGGGGATCATCTGTTTCAATGTTTCAAGTTGTTTTGTTTGAGATAGATCAAGGCGTTGGTGACCACAGACAGGGCCCCAAGCTTTGTTGTATCCCCCAATTGGTGATGGATGCATATTTGGCTCAGGAAGTGGAGTGCATAACATATATGCCACCTGGGGAAAAGGAATATCATCATATCATCGACTCAAAAGTGCCTTTAAAAGGGGATATGTGATCGTTCCCAGGAGGGTATATAGTCCAAGTATCTTTTTGGGGTGGGTGATATATTTTGGAGCCATTCATATTTCTTATGATTCCCCTTTTTTTTGTTCTTTGGAAAAAGTTACTTCAGGTATCAGGAGGGGAATCATAGGTGAAACAGAAATCATAGTTCCATCCTTGTGGGAATTGATAGGGGGATCATGAAACAACATAGTCTACCTCCTAGAAATACCCAAGATCAAATGCAAGTAGTTGTAATTTTGTTGGTGGGATTAGAGGTCATGGGAAACACCACACTATGTCATCCTTGTACAGTAGAAAGCTGTCATTTCATAGCTTTGTGACCTCAACCTTGTCTCACAGGAGAAAGACAATCACGATTGGCACCTGGCCATGCAGAAAATTCCGACCTCTCAATGGCTGTTTGCAGTTGTGTTGCACTTCCCGCTGAAAACATGAACAGATTCGTGTATATATATATGCTATAATACTGTGATGCTATGCTATCTATTTGCCCATGCTGTCTATCATCTATCTATTTTCTATTTATCTATCCATCTATCTATCCATTCATCCATCCATCTATCTATCTATACAGAATTGCAACTAGTTGCAAGACAGCCAGACAGACAGACAGACATGCCTTACAGTACCTGCACAGCTGCATCCGTTCAAATTCCATGCCACCACATGATATTCAATGCCGTTGCATTACATACCGCTACAATACAATACATCCCGCTACAATGCACAACATATATAGACGGAGACATGCAAGCACATCAAAACATGCACTGATAGACACATGGGTGAACGGATATGTGACATGAACGTGTGAAGTGCATAGATTCACTATATATATATATACTACATATTTGACATTCAGACAACAACACTGTAAAAGTAGTACATCAAAAAAATATTGCAGTGCTTGATTTGAAAACTGAAATCAGCTTCAGTGATCTTAGGTATTGGATTGTTGCTGAGATTTACGGAGACTTGGCGGAGTATTGACCCGGAGTCTCGGTGATTGGGCGGCTCTCCTAGATGGCTCCCAGCTCCCCATCCAACAGACCACACTGTTGTGTTTGATCAGTAAATTTGTGCGAAGGAAGGACCGCAATTTCAGACTTTTGAACTTCAGGCACTTGCGAATGTGTATGTTTTACTGGCCTGGCTGTATCTACGTCGTATGTTCTATGCGTACACACCTGCAAAAGTGTGTGTGGTGCACAAAACAGCACAACTTCTGAGTGAAGTCTCCAAACAGGGAAGTAGCCCAAACATTACAGGATTTTCCAGGTCAATATAACTTGCCCAGATAGTGCAATCAGCAAGTGTAAGTTGCTTACTTAAATGTGAGATATGAACATTCTGAGTAAAATCTCCAAACACCAGGGAAATATCAGATCTATAGATATCTCTATAGTAGGCCAAGTTTTCTTTTTGTCAATCCTTGGAATACTTACTTAAACACTTGAAATGGTGATCAAGGAGACTACTCCATTGCATGTCCCAGCCTGCGTGCTGCGGATCAGCTGTCGAACATCACGGACCAGTGGGGGATGTGGGGGGCCAACGACTCTTCCGAGGCGTTCTTACAAGATGGAAGAGGAAAGTTTATCTGAATTATATGGTGGGTTTCCTAAAATGGTGGGTTTCCTCAACAGCCATGGGGTTTTCCTGCTAAAAATGATCAGCACTTGGGGTGTGAAATGGGGGTACCACCATTTGAGGAAACACCCATATGTTTGATGGTAGACAATTTGCACCGTTACTTGATTTTGCGGACTGGTTTTTTGAGTCATACCCTTCATCTGAATTGTTCGGTCCTTTTTGAGAGGTGTTTCTTTGAATAAAGCACGATTGGCTCATGGTTCTTGATTGGAGGAGCTCCATAATTTCAAAGACTGATTGGCCACCGTCTACATCATCATTCTTTAGAATTTCGATGGATTCATTGCTTCGTTGGTTGATTGGTTGACTGACTGACGGAGTGACGGACTGTGTCATTGATTGAGTGTGAGTGTTTGATAGAAATAGTGAACTATATAATATAGGTTTGCAGATCCAGCAGGAGTCCATTCAAATATTGTATTGTAAATTGGTGAGGACAATTGCATCCTAGTTCAAGGATGTTAAAGGTACAGGCCATGCAAAAGCCGCTACTTCTCCTTCAGAGAAACCAGTCCAGCTTGCTTTTGGTATCAGGACACCTATCTCTACCGCTTCGCACATACTCCCAAGGGACATGCACCGAAGTGGGCGGGCATCTTCGGAGAGGCTTGGAAGGGGGACTAGGCACTTCACTGGATTAATGACTTATACAACCCCCACAAGTGGGTGGGTTGACTCACCATGGGTTTACAGAGAATATTCATCACCCATAGAAGGTTCAGGACCATGCAATCATCCAACTCACCAATTTTTGATTTCATGGAAGCTGAGTTATCCAGGAACCACTCTCTCAAGTTCCTCAAGTCTGTTGGAGTGAGATCTGGGATGTTTGTTTGTACCAGCTGGTTGCAGTTATCTAGCCTATAAATCCTGGATTATCCTGGATTTACCCCCCCCCGGACTGATTTGTGAGCCATATTTGAGGCATCACAGTTTTTCCCAAGACAACTTAGCCAACGGGTACAGCAATGTCACAAGGGTCTTGAACACTGCTCACCGGGTTGCAGTGGATTCGCGCAAAACGCCTGAGAGAGATTTTGCTTGTGAAATGGCGCAAAAATCCATTTCATCAAAAAAAAAGTTGATGAACTTTTCAACCTCACCCAATTTATCAAGTGAATCACCGAATTTTATCGGGGTTGTGAATCACTCGACCTCAACCATCAACAACCCAACTGGTGTTGGCAACTTGGCAACGGAAAATGGAAAGCGCACCTCCAACTTTCCGACGCCCAGAATGGCACAGTGGGTGCAAGCCATGCTGCTGAACTGGGCTTCGTTTGGTTAGGGGCTGATGGCTGGAGCCTTGGTCACTGCAGCTTCCCGTTTCGGTGGTTCGGGACCCATCAAGGTCCAGGTGGTGGTTTTTGTTGAAGCTAAGGAAATGTGTGTGTTTTTTTGGGGACGAGGTAAAGTGAAACACAGAGAGAAAGGAGGCGTTTGCAAAGTGGGAAGCAAGTAAAATATAGAATTTCTTGCCTTAGCATGTTATCAGTGGGTTGATTGTTTCCGTGTTTTGGTTGGATTTTTGATTTTGCAGCCATCGTCATCGTGGCATTTCTTGAAGGGCGATATGTTGCAGCCATACAAACCACCAAGGTTTAGATTTTTTACACATGACATGGCATACAGCAAAAAGCTTTTTACGGGTGGGATAATAATCCCATTTTTCGCAAGATGTTTGAAAATGGCACAATGTAGGAAGCTGGTGCCAACATCTTGGAGGATCCATGTGTAAATTTTCATATATTAGACATATTTATTTATATATATATACATATATACGTACTTACGGCAATTCTTTGGTCTGATTTACTAGCGAAGTTCTGTTCCGCAAAAAGGCAACTAACATTCAGATGATGACATGTTGTTCATATTGTTTCATCATGTTCTGCCAATCCCTGGTTTCCTGGCACGTGCTTCAACAGAGACGTTCTTTTCCACGGATTTCAGGAATGCATCAACTGGCGATGGTGGTTGGGAATTGCAAAAGGACGTGTGAGTTGTGAAGGTAAGAAATAGCCATGTTTGTGGAAGGTAGCCATGCAACAAGATAAGAAAAAGGGCCATCAAATGATTCTCATGTTGCTTGGGGGATACAAGATGCTAATGTGTGGATATTCGGACCTCACTGATAGCACCGGGTCATCTGATATTCGTTGTGATTGTATGTCCTGCATTTGTAGCGTCCAAACAGCTCGCTCTATGCGCAGCCTACGGCAAAACCTGAGATTTCAAGTTGGTGGCCTTAAGATGATTTTGGGCTGTGGATATCCCTCCCGGAAACTAACAGATATAGCCCCTGAAAATGGATGGTTGGAAGACGATCCTTTAGTTTTCAGGGTGTTATGTTAGTCTCAGGGAGGATATGTTTTATGGTTTTTGTTGGGTCTCCAGGTTTGGGGGATGACCAGCCGTCACTGTTGTGACGTAATTTTTAAGTCGCAGTTTGAAGCTCCTACCCCCCACCATGGGATTGCCATGGGGACCTCCCTGGTTGCAGGATGAAAGACCTCTGGCAGAAACAATGGCAACATATTGGACGAATTTTGCCAAGAGTGGCAATCCAAACATTCCCCGGAACGAAACTTGGGCAGCTAACCAGTTGAAGCAGCGATGCACCAAGATTTCAAAGATCACTTTGCCAATGAAATTTGATTTGCCTTTGACTAAAGTAACATGCCATGGTACTTTTCAAGATGATTTTCCTTTTGACAGGGTGGGAATATGTTAGTTCCCTGGAGGGCAACACTCTCAAACGCCACCAACAAAGTTCTAAGGGCACATCCTTGAGCGTTTCTTGGCCGATGGCTCACCACGCCACGACGTTGACCTTTGCCTCATCCCTCGACGTGGCGGAGCTCAGTCACCTACGTCGACGTTGCAAATTGCTGGAGCCCTTCGGAGCCATGGTGGAAGGCCAAGGGTGGAAGGATGTCCATGATGCATAGGGTGAAACATGGTGAAACCAACAAAAAAGTAGTGGGTTGGAAGGAGTCATTAAAGCAGAGGGTTGAAAGATTGTTTTTTGGAATTCCTTGATAGGGGACTTCTAAGGAGTTTTTGGGATCTCTACAGTTAAGCAGATTTCAGTAAAGAAAGAGGATGAAATAGAAGGATGATAGATGATGGTGGCATTTGATTGAAGTACCTGTTGCGGATGCTATTGTTCACGTCATGTACGATGAGCCTGAGAGTTGATGTATTCAGATCTACATCCGGGACTGGTGAAGGGGGTTGGCATGAGTTGCTCTAATCACCTGGTGATTGGTATCAATTCCTGATCAAAAGCAGTTCATAGCTGATCTATCTACTATGCTATATGCTGTACATAGAATATTGTGCATGGCTGTAAACCTTGATTGGTTCTATTTTGGATGCAGAGTTCCTGCTTTGGCCAATGAAATAGCAACGAGCTCCATGCGTTCATCGATTTGTGTCAATCGGGAGATATCGAGAGTTTCCCAATTTGAACCGTTGACGGAGTCAGTGGGGACTTGAAAAAAGCGCTTCCAACATGACTTTGCCAAGTAAGTTTGTGTTTTTTCTCAATCCAGAAAATTCTTTGTTTAACCTGGAGTATACGGACTCACGAGCTACCAAGTGGATGCAAGAGGTGAAGTGATGAAAATTCCATGAACAAATTCCGGACCTCATGTTAAACAGCATTGCCCTGAGACAACTCATGGAATTCAAACCCAAGATCCTCATCAAGGCATGTTTCCATCCATCAACCTAAAACCCAGGACCTCTTTTTTGGCCCTGAAAATTGTTGGAAATTGCAAAATGGGATAAAACTTACATCTTGACAAAAAAAATGATCAGAATTATGTATTCAAAACACGAAGTTGAGAGGTAATTATTTGAATTGTGTTTCCCTATCCAAGTCCTCAAATGTCCTGTACATCTTCTTTGAGTAGTATTTGATTTGCCTATCCACGATTTCTGATGCCGACCGCGCAGGTTACACGCAGACGCGTCGGCTGAAATCCAAAGATGAATTTGCACTTTTGATTTGAGTGAACTACCTCATTCTGCAAGAAATTTTCGTTGGTTTTCTGTCAACTGCAATTTTGTAGGTTCGCAAAGAGCCTTGAAAGACAGGCAGACCGGAAATGGACCCAACATGTTGCATAGTGGGCCACAGCTTAGGTGGCCCTAAATGGGTCTTTTGAAAAAAACCTGATCCGCCTCAAGATTCAAGATGCGAGTGGAGCAATTCTCACTATACATGTATATACGTTATATATATATATAATTGTATGTATATATTGTTTTTGCTTGAAAAGCCTGGATTTCGGAAATGTATAAAAATGTGACAATCATTGGATTTTGAGGGTGGTTCCATGGTGAATTTGTAAAGGCATGGTGTAAAGCTGTTGCAAAGGTGATCTTTCCGGGACCCGACCTTTGGCCATTTCGGCCGACAATGGGTCCACGATGGACCAGGTCAAAACCGAGGGGCAACCTCGAACAGTTATGGGAAAAATGGAGGGTGTGAGTGTGAAGGATTTGATTTCACCTTGGCTTGGTAGTGGCTTGACACACGAATCTGCACCGCTTGACCATCAGGTGACGGAAATCCCTAAGAGGTTATATTTTTGAGGATGTGCCCGAAACAAGGTGCCCCCCATTTTCTTTCCCCCAGCGACCCACAACATCTTCATCAGTTGCTGATCGAAGCTGCCAACGGGACCCCAGGATCGGTGTACGTCGTCATGCCGTAGATCAAATCTGTGTTCAGCCTGGGCTTCCCAGACCATTGGAGCAGCGGTCATTAGGAAACGCTTCTTTGGTTTGTTTGGAGCTAACAGCCCGGGTTTAAACGAATATTGCTTGCTTGAAATATCCGTTTTCGATTGAGAAATATATACTTACTACATCTACAATCATTTACATATGGTGGAATTCTATCGTTACGTTAGTTATATCAGAGTAATATACATTAACGTCAACGCTGCTTGAAAGAGTTTTCGGATGGTTTTGATACTGTATGTTTTGATGTATTTTTCATCAACCGTTTTCTTAAAATGAATCACTTGCACCGCTAGAGAAGTGTTCAATAAGAGGTCCTCGATGGAAGTTTTTGATGTCAAATCGCAGTGAATCAGCAGATTCCAATAATGAGGGCTGTTCTGCTGACTATCCTGCAAGACAATCAGGGGCAATTGTCTTTCAAAAGATGCTGTCTCCGGCAATTTTCTATTTGTTCAACGTCTCCTGTTTTTATTGAAGGAGTTTCATGGCTCATATTTGGTTTGCATGTCATATATATATATATAAATATTGTTAAATCACATGTGAGGATTTTGAGGTTGGCATGTTAATTTACGTTCCCGTCCTTATCACTTGTCAGGCGGGCCAGCGAAAGCGTGTTGCCGCAAATGTGTTTGGAAGAGCTTCCAACCGCAGCTCTTTGCATGGCAGAGGCGCCACAAGATGCCACTGTCAAAAGCCGCTCAAAACGGGGGTCGGGCCGGGCCATCAAAGAGCATCAAAAGTGGATTTGCAGAACAACCAACTTGTCTCTTGGTCTCTTGAGTTTTAGTACTTTCTGTGTAGTACGGCAGTGTGCTACATAATTCGCCAAAAGTCTTGGTTGTGTAATCCAAATTGTAGCCCAACTCCCTACAAACATGCAAATATGATGCCTCCACGGGTCACAGTCATTGGATCGATTGATCTGATTTAATCAAAGGATGGATTGGATGCTGTTGGAAGGGGCGAATTCACAACGAGCTATATGTTGAAAATTGAAAAGGTAAGCATCTATCAGAATCTATCAGATGTTGATTGTTTTACAGCCTTAGAAATCAGATTCATAAAGTTTCCGAAGATTTGATGATAAATGATTTCGACATAACTCGTAAAATTCCTTTCTGATTGCAGGATGTTCATTGATTTTATGGATTGGTCAAATCGTTTCATTCAAGCACTTGAGGTCCCTTCTTGTTTTTGCCAAGCCTCATGCAACAGGACTTTGAAGGCCTCATGACAGATGCTGCTGCACGGTATCAAAGCCAGGCTCTGTTGGGAAAACTCAGAGCAAGGACCCTGCAGTTGATGAACACAATCCAACGAAGAAACGATCTTGGATGTATTCGGATGTATGAAACGACGTCCAACATGAGTGATAAAATGGGATAGATACCAACTGGTGGAAGATTCTGTTTGATTGTACGACTAGTTGTAAATTGTCGAGTTGGTGGATCGTATGATTTTGTTCCCATTGCACTGGAAACAGTTGGGGTATTTAGAATCCTTATTGATTGAACTGTTTGGTGTATCTTCGAAAGTTTGTGGCCAGCCTGTGCATGGGAACCCTATCTCTAGGTCCTTTGCAGGCAATATCCATCGACCCTCTGTTTTGTGGCCAGGGTGGCATTCTTCGAGATGAATCTCCCTACTACTGCTGCTTTGTCAGCAGACAATTCCATTGATGCAAGGTCAGGCAGTGTTTTGACCTGCCTCGGTCTATCCATAAGAAAACCTGGCGGTTTCGCTTATCTATAGGCGATTTGACTCTTCTGTTTAGTAAGGGTCTTCTGAGTCTTCTGTATTTGAATATATTTGGGTCTGCAGGAATCTCAGAATCCCTATGAACCAACCCGTTGGGATGGGATGAACCACCCCTAAACACCTCGACCTAACTTTTCGAGCCCAGGCCGGCATTGCTTCCAACCTTTTCAACGCAAGGCTTGGGGCCAAAGGGTGGCAATGGATTCAAAGGGTACTTGGCATGCAGGACCACATGCATTGCAAATCATAGATGGATTGGGAAATCAACGATTTTGAGCCCATGCCCACTTGACATGGATGATCTTCGTAGCACCTTGGATAAATTGTGGTTTCAAAAAAGTAGTTTGATCAATGGGGGAACTTCCTTCGTCAGACAGCTTGAATGCAAAGTGTTCTTGGTGGTTGAAAGGTGCAACCCTCCAAAAAAACCTTAGCTTGCCCAGATGCTCAATGTATGGTCTATTTACCTACATTTACTGTACCCCTAAAACTACCCAGTTTTGTAGGTAGATAGGCCATACATTGAGCATCTGGGTTACATCACCCAACTTCATCATGTCCAATGGTAGGGTCTGTCGTCAGCAGGCTGAGGTCAATCTCGGATGGCTTTGAGGATCTTGCGCGTTTCGAACTCTTTCTTTGATATCATATATATATATATATAATACACACAATACGTAATCTTAAAATGTATTGATAGAAAAAATAGAGATAGAAATCAAATGGGTATGTATGTACAGTATATATGTAGATTGGTTTTTGAATGCAGAAACTTTCATCTAAAGCTGATTCCACATGCGCCTGGAGGTTTCCGAGGATGACCTTCCAGTCTTGGGGCCAAACGGCAAGGAGTGGATTAGTCAGGTCAGCAGATTCCGTGTAAAATGTTTGGGAATCTTTAGCAAAGAGTAATATTTGCTAGATATTGTACCAAAGGGAATTGCATCATAGGAAGTGCAGATGAATGATCTTTGTTGTTATTCTGTGGAAATGAATTTGGGCTGGAGTCTCCGGCTAATGAGCATTGCCTACATCGCTGATGTTTGCTTTTCACCCGGATGCCCAACCCCACTTCAGCAGGAACTATATATAACAAACATCCCTCCTTTTGTTGCCAACGAAAAATTGCCTCAAGATTCCCTGTGAATATGTTTTTAGTGCATCCACTTGTCAATAAACCTGTCAATCATTCCTTCCCCACATATTATACATTTCCCCAGGAAATATCCCTTGGAAGATATGCACATCCAACATCCGAATTCAACATCATTGCCCCAGCCGCAGGTGAAGGATGTCTTGAAGTTGTCGGCTGTGGCTCGGCAGGAGAAAAAGAGATCAATTCCAATATTCAACGAGCGGCTCAATGACTCAATGACACACTGTTTGCGGACACAATCTTCTTAGACTTTTATGAGTAAATTCCATGTTGTTTTGGTGTTACCTCTATCCGGTCAGTGAATTTTGACTTGGGAGTTTGGGAAACTATTCTAGCAAATACTGTATTCCCTTGAAGGTGCTGTTCATTTTGATTGTTACTAATAGCGGCCTCTTTGGGATGGTAAACTGCTGCCAATGGCTTGGAGCCACCCGCCACACCTTGATCTGTAAGGTGGCTATTGATGAGATTGGACCCAGCAATCCTATCGACACAGCAGCGCAAGGGACACCCAGAGAACAGATTTTTGCAATGAATGTAGGTTAAACTGGCTATGTTCTTGGGGGTGCATCCTATAACATAGAGATGTATATCCAGAATTGCAAAGCAAAACCTTATTCTACTACAGTGTCATTCTGCAGGATGGCTTAGTATTTCGAAAGATGATGGATCCAGAGAAACAGGGAAAGTATTGCAAGTCTAGCTTTACAGATCCTTTCAGTTGTTCTATGCTTGAGATTATGATCCTTTGCATGCCTTCTGAATCTGAATGAACCTGTTCTAGTGTGGTATTCCAGGACAGGTTCAGGTATACAGCAGTTCCAATTACGTACAACGTAATCAAGAAAAGTCTTCCGTCTCTTAGATTTCAGCACATGTCTCATCTTGAAAAGGATCTTACTCTCATTCACCAAGCAAAAAGCCGTGTTTGGAAGAAATACTTCTACTCAAATTCCAATCATGGAATCTCTCCCCTTAAAAAGGTACCCTTAAAAAATTCCTCATAAAAATTCGCCCCTCAATCCGAGCCTCAGGCTGAGGGCTCCCCATTGGGTACAGCTGGAACACGAGACGCTTGGAGTGGAAGTTTGCCCCCCCGTTCAATGGCGTCAACCCAAAAGGGTTGGTTGAAAAGCTGTTGTTTTGCGGCTTGGAAATTCATATTGATATTTTGCAGCAAAGGCATATACTATACCCTCCAGGGAACTAACATATCCCCCTGATTTTTGGCATATTTGAGTAGATGATTTTCCTTTTCCCAAGGTGGGATATGTTAGTTTCCCGGAGGGTAATCCATTACAATACTGTAACTTAGGTGGTTTTTCACATCCTCTGCTTGCATTTGAGAATCAACTCAAGAAGGTAGATCAGATCTTGTAGCACACATGGATGGAGACTTGATTTATGACTCCTTGATTCACAACTTAAGCTGAGGGGTTGACAGCGGGATGGACTCAGAATTTGAAATTGAATTCTCTTGGTATCCCCTCAAGAATGCACATGACATTCAGATTTGCTCGGTTTAGGATTCTTGAGGGTTCTCAAAATGTAGAAGAGCAACATCCGCTTACAATCATTCAAGGTTGCAGATTTGTCCCCTATACATTTGGAAACTATCCGCCACAGATGGTACCTATGGATATAAAAGTTGGTTTCCAGGGTTTGACTTTGATTCAGGGCCAAATCTACAACCCCGTCATTTGGATGAAACTTGTGACAACATGTGACAAAGCTCGGTTGTCCTTGCCAAACTCTGCCATAGCAGAAACTCTTGTGGCAATGGATCCCTTTCAGCCAACTTGGTTTGAGGAAAGCTCTGAGAATTTGAACTTGAAGAGATTTTTAGGCCAGTGATTTCTCAATTCATCCTAGATTTCAACTCCAACAACGGAGGTTTGTTGTTAAACTCCGCACTCAGGAGGAGAGAGGAGGCCAACCCTTGGGAAGCCATCCGAAAGGCGGGGGAACCCAGTGGCAAGGATTGAAAGGTTTGGATAGATCCTACCTTAAACCGAGCAGTGTTGGTAAAGTTTCCCTTCATAAATCGTTAAATTGGAAGATAAGCCTTGGGATGTGTGTGTTTTTGTTTCGGGGCACGGCATCTGTTCAAAGGCGTGCCATGATTCCTATTGAATGGTGTGAGATGGTGTGAGTGTTTTTGAATGGTATTTGTGACCATCCTTGAAAAAACATAAGGAAATTTTTGGGAAAGCATCAAGGCTTCTATCGGTATCAACTAAATTCACCAGATACGACTCACAAGGATCACCCAACCAACTGTTTTGGCTGCAGCTCCCAGGCCAAGAATCCTTGCTGCTGCCGGGATGTCTTTTGCTGCAAGGATGTGGGGAGTTGATGGTCTTGAGTTCGTGACGCGCAACAGCGAAGTTGGCCAAAAAAGTTGGAACAAGTATGAACAAGTTACGTTTCAAAACATGTGGTTGGGAGGTGGCAAAGGTAGCCATGGCTGCATTCAAATTTTGGCGCGTTGGATTCAATCAAATATGAGGTTCCTTGAGAGCTATTGAAAAACTTCAGATCGTTTTTGTGGCTACAAGTGGGTGTTTCCAAAACCCCCAAAATGGATGGTTTAACCCTATTAAAATGGATGATTTGGGGGTACCCCTATTTTTGGAAACACCCAAGTACAAGCTTTTGGGGCCTTGAGTTCTGGACCCTCTGACGAGAGATCCGGGAAACTCCTGCACCAGGAGATGCATGTGGATGGCGAAGAGTTTGGATACCGAAAGGCTGAGTTTTTCAAGATCTTACTGAGAAGCGTAGCTGCTATAAACTTTGAACGGATTCAAACCGACACCCTCCTTTCAAACCCTAATGTATAGCCAATTATGATGTTTTTGGGAGATGAAACAAAAAAGAGGAGCAAGCAACTGATTCCACTTATCTACCTGTCCATGATGTCCCATCTGATAAGGTTGGTCCATGGCACTGTCTACACCTTCCGTCTTCGTGTCTCTGATGGTCAACGTTGGACCTGTTGGAGCGAGTATTCTCCACCCATACAGGCGAGAGAAAACACACTAAGGAAAGTTTGGGAAATTTGACATGTATAGCTGTAAAGCCTACGAGTTAAAAATGTGTTTCTTTGGCAAACATGTGGGGTAATGTTTGTTTGCCCTAAAGTTGATGGTTGCCATTTTTTTTGCTAGATCTGTGAAGGTTAGGGGATCAAAGGATTTGTAGTTTGATGCAACTTGTGAGTGCTTATTTTTGTAGTTCCTGATGGATAAGGGCCAAAAGACAGTAAGGACATGTGAAAAACTACATCGTTTTGCACTTCAGAGGTAGTGCAATCAGACTCACCAAATCAAGCATTTTGTCAACAGCAGTATGTCAAAGGGACCATGGATTTGGCAATCTTTTAAGTGCTCCAATCATCCATTTTTGGAGGTGATCCCTTCATGCCAGCTGCAGATAAACCGTTCCCGCCGACATAAAATCGAAAAGAAGCGGAAGAAACAGTAGGCATAAGTGGAGCATCACGTATTTCCCCTAGTTGTTTGTTACATTCTAAATGTACCAATCATTTTCTCACAGATGACTGTGCTTTTTCATTGTCACATCTCGCTCCAGGTGGTGATTCCTCCACCTAAGCCACCAGTGCCTTATCAGGTCCAGTCGGGACAAGAGTAGGTATCGAGGATGTCAGGCATGTCTGGGAAAAAACAAATATGTGTTGTGCCTATGTGATGTAGAACATCACTGCATTTTAATATACACATGAGTATATATTCATGTTTTCTCACATATGTATATGTATACATGTATTCATGTTTACACACACACATATATAGATATATATGTTTACATATACAGTGCATGGATTTTCCCCAACCTCTTGAGAGTATTTCATAGCGTAGTGCAATACATGTGCAATACCACCAAGGTTTGAAAATTTCATAACGGCTTGTCTTGACAAGTCCCAAACAGCTTGGGTGATTTCAAACAAAATGGAACAGCAGATACAGCAAGCTGGATGCATCTCACCACAAGGCTCTTTTTCTGAAAGAACTGTATCATACGGACAGCACTAGGACACTCAAGTCCTTCAGGGCGTGTTTGGAAAAAACCTGATTTGGAAGCATGTTTATTCGGTTTATGCATGTTTATGCTTAAAGTGTAGTGAAAGCCTTGAAATATTTCTATGTTTTACATTCATTGAGCACCATTCTTTTGAGCCGTGTCAGTCAAAGCTGTTAGCGAACGCTCCTTGATATTCGTTCGCTTCAGGAGACCTTGGTACCTACACCACCACCCACCGTGGAGGCTGGTTGAGTCATTTCAGGAATTTTCAGGAGACGAAAGTGGATGCAACGTGTTTCTTGGAAGTTGACGGGGTTTCAATCAATGTTTTTAGAGGATTGCAGTGTGGGGAAAATGATTTCGGTCATTTTTGGAGTTTGTCGAGGATAAACTATCCCTCCCTGAGCAGTTATTATGGGAATCCCTCTTACAATAACCAGCATTTTGTGCGTCGTGAATTTGCGGTGTTGAGAAGCTTTAGATTCAAGTGACCAGGTCTGGGAAGGAAAATCGTCAAATATTCAGAGCTCCAAGGGATTGTTCGTAAAACTGCCACCCTGAAACCTGTGATCCTCCTAGCGTTATAAATCCAAAAGCAGTGCTTGACTCCAAACTCAAAGGGTCCGGCAAGTCAACCAGGTGGTCTTTGTGAAAGACGATGATGATACCATCCAGTCAGCTGTGGAAGGTTTAAAAGGCCCTGATATCAGGCACTTTGGAGAAGCACTTTGGAGAACCAACGGCCCGGGAGGGTGTGAGTAGTTTGTGGACAAGAACCGCCTGATGGTTCTTTTTCAACAACTAGTGGCGGACCTGGAATGTCAACTAGCAATGAGCAACAAGTACAAAAACAAGACAAGATACCAGGATCTCTTATGATCTTTTCATGGAATAGACCTACAAAAGCACTTTGGAAGTCTATATGTAAGTAGATGGTAAGTAGCATTACCTCCTCTCATGTCCTTTTTTGGCATATTTGTTCACTCTTTTTCTAGAAAGCCGACATTTGTCAATCTATCAGAATATCCACCTTTCCAGGCTACGTTTGCGCTGGCCACGCTTTGAAGGTGCCGCAAGTGGTCAGGGAGGAAAGGTAATTAAAGGGACGTTTCAAGCACGTTTGAAGCGAGTCTGAAGCTTTTGTAGCTTAAAAAATCGAGCAGTGCAACATGGCAGGAAAAAAGCAAAAAACTTCATGCCAATTTGTGTGGAGAGTTTTTTTTGAAAACACCACAAAATATGGTGAAAATACGTTCACCACAAAAAAGTGCGGGGGACTTGGTCGTGACGACCGTGACTGACCAGGGCGAATGCAAGAGGTCGAGTATCGCATTCTCATGTGGACCCTTTCTCCAGAGCAGCGCAAGAGAGCGACCGGCCTGGAGAAGGGACCGTGGGCACACCCAGGTGATGAGCAGCTGATGGGGGGGGTTGTTGGATAAACCCATGAGTGGTTTTCTTGGATTATGATGTGGATGTAATCTCAAGACTGGGATGGGAATAAGATGTTGATGGACAGAGAAAGGTTTATTTACACATTTGATTAAAATATCTAAGGATATATTGCAACCATGACGTTGGCCTTTGCTTGTCGTTCTTTTTCCGATTAGAAGAGCTTGCAGTTTTTATTGTTGGCAACATGTAACTCATGATTTTTTCAAGTACAGGTAAACAATGTACAAGCAAATGGTGTCATGACCTCAAAATCCAGCAATATATCCAACCTCAGGGGGTCAATCAAGCAGCCAGCCACCAGTCCTCTGAGAAAAAACCCATTCGAGGTTGCCGCCAATCGTTGGCATACAAAGCATCTTCACCAGCAGCAGTTTTCCTGGAGTCACTGCACAGGCTCAGAAATTAAATCTACGAATCACACTTGGCGTGAATCAGAATCACAAGTTGAATCTGATTGAATCTGAAAACAAGGGGGCTATGCTAAAACTCTATTCCTGACTCCGTTCAACAATTCCTTCAGGATGGATTTGCAGTTCCAAGTTTTTCTGAAAGGTACAAAAAGGATTGGTGAGAGTTCAAGCTGGTTGTTCTAGTTCAGACACGAACCATATCTAGTTTTTAATCACGGAAAGCGTCCAAACAAAAGTAGAAAGTTTTAACGAATTGGAACATGTTTTATTTTCACCTGTATTTCCTAGGGGGGAAGAGATCAAAAGAAACCCATTTGATTTGATAGTTCATCTCTACTGGGTGGCTCACCCACCACCTAACATGTGGGCAGGTAGATGAAAGCTCAGCACCAAGGATTGCTGGAGAGCCCAGAGTTGTGTCAACACAACGACAGTGACGGGCCCCATGGTGATGATGGAAGCCCAGTCACAGGTACAAGACACCCAGTCAGCATAGAACATAGAATTCACTCTCGGAAGATGTGCGATTAAGGTTCTTTATCCATAGATTTTGGGCGAACAATTTCAAATGATTTCACGACCTCACACAAGCTCACGAACAGCAAAGTCATTTAGCAGGAGATGTGAGCAAACAGTGTCCTCAATTCAGGGTCTTACCCAGACTTCTCAGGGGTGAGTCATTCATGCAATTTTTCAGGCATCTCAAGGAGGTGAATTCCCATGATGTTAAGATCAAGTGAATGATTCCTCGTTTGACTGCTTTGGGGAAATTGGGGAAAACTCCTCAGTTGGACGCATCAGAGGCACAGAGTTGGACAAGACAAGGTTGGAATCCTGAACTTGGAAGTTTTAAAGCTGCGAAATAAATATGAGGGTACAAAAGGAGAAGATAATGAGGTAGAAAGTACAGATACCCTCCAGGGAATTAACATATCCCACCTTGGGAAAAGGAAAATCATCGACTCAAAAATGACTTTTTAATGGGATATCTTAGTTCCCTGGAGGGTACTGGTTTCAAACATTGTTCACCTGTTGGAAGCTTGCCCAGTTTTACCTGTGGTTTTCCGCCTGATATCTTGAGCCGATGGGCGGCTACACACCCTGAGGTGCGTCCAGTGGTACCTGATTGTAGCCCAGTGGCTAGAGCTCGACCGAGAACCATTCAGCACCTTGGGCGAGAATCTTTGGAAACCACCCTTGACTTTCAGGGAAGATGTTTTTGAAGATGATCAAAGATCCAAGTGTAAGAGTTTCATGTTTTTATCATTTTGTCGTGTTTTTTCAGGTTTGAATGGGAAAGTATTGCTGGTCGGAAGTTTCCTTCCCTATTTTTTGGAAAAAGCATGATGGTGAATGATATTGAGATCGCAAGTGGGCACGCGATTTGTTAACCTTATCCATGACCAGTTTGAATAGAAGACTGTTGTTCGAAAACTGCCAGTAGTCATGACTAAAATGATGGCTTTGTAGAATTAGTCATTTGTCACCAAGAAGTTTATCAACTGGTGCATCCAAACGCTGGTGGCCCAATACAATGCCAAACAAGACAAGTATTACCTCATACTTCACAGTCCTTTCATAAACAGAACAATTTTGGTGGAAAATGCTTCGATAGTGTACCGTCCATGAGTGGATGGCCGCCAGGCTTTCATTTATGATACTATTGTTCAGTTTCCTCTGATTCGGTTTCATAGGCCTTAACAATTGCGACTCAAACTTGATTAGTTTCCAAGCAAAAAGTACACATGTTTATTGATTTTATCATGTTTTGTTCAAATCGCCCAATAGTTTCGGGCTGGACTTGAGGCCTGGTGTGCAGGACGCACCCGAAATCCTTGTAGATGCCTAAGTGGTGTTTCGGGCATGACGGCAGTGGTTCAGGGGTGAGCACCATCAGTCACAACTTGGTATTACAAACGATAGCAGTTGGATTGGAAGAATGGAAGATAAACCTCAGTAGTTGTTTGGGGGTAGACCGAAGTATATTTTTTGGAATTTTCAACAACAGGACTGTAGTAGTCAAGGTATACACCCTCGAAGTTTAACAGAACCCCTGAAGAATAGTAGTGGTTGGAAAGATTACTTTCCTTTTGGAAAGGTAACTTTCGGGAGGGTATTTTGGAGAACGGGATCTGCATGTGATTGAACGATGCTATCTTAACATATCTTAACAACATCAGCTTCAAGAAGGAAGTTCCCGGCCCAGAATTGGAGATTTTGCAAGTCAAAGGCTTCCCAAGGATTCGTTGATTCCTTCATGGTAAATTCCTGCAAAACCCAATTATTTCCAAACTCCTGCAAAAAACACTGATCGATTTGGTAGCATTCCAGAAACTCAGACCCAAATTTGTAAAGGATCTCGCAAAAATTTGGGGTTCATGTTGGTAGAATGTCCCATTTGACAAGCCCTGTTTTTATTTGAGTGGCTCAAGCAATAAAAAGACAGACACTCTTTTCGAGTTGCGTTTTGGCAGAGCGGCTGAGGCTCATGTGCAACCCTTTGATCCACCGGAACGGGTCCGTGCCCTAAGTGTGGCATGTAGGAAGCTTTGAAAATACAGGAAAGTTTTAGACTTTAGACAAATGCTTAATAAACGTTGGAAGTTCAAGAGTTAGATGTGAACATGATTAATCGTCCAAAGTCAAGCTGATGACTTGATTGTGTTTTCCACCAAGTATCGACCTTGAGACATGTTTAAGACTACAATCAAAGTGTTTGGAGTTTGGAGTGCTTAAGCAATGTCGTCAGGGTGCGAGATCCAATGAGTTGCCTCCAACATTGGAAGCAGAAGTGAATGTTGCTTGGCAGATACCAAGAATTCCCTGTGGTTTTTGGTGGGTCAAGTGATGTCAAGTGTTTCAGGGGAGAGGTAAAAGTAAATCCTTGAACGCTTTGTGACTTGAAAGATGAATATTCCTGGCCAACACTTTTTTCAAACATTTGGAGGTCAGGGATTTGACCCAGGGGGATGCGTGGTGGCTCAGGTCATGCCGGTTCCCAAAGGCCATGGTTATGTTTTTGCTGTGGAAGCCAAACACTGCCGTGGTGTCCGGGCACCGAAGTTCACCAACTTGGAGAGGTCTAGGAATAGTGAGGAAAGCCATGTGGATATGAAGCATATTTCTTGGTAATGTATCTAAGGAATATCGTAGGATATGAGAGAGAGAGGGACATCTTACAAAAATGAAATCGAAAATTAGGCAGATGGGACAGATATGTTGGCTGAGCTACTTAAGAGTATAATTTCTTAGCTTTGGTTTGCAAATGGTTGGAGTAAATGAGTTATTCCCAACCTTCCTTCCTTTCTGATGCAAAGGCCTTGGGAAATCTGGGTGAGTGGAGCCCACCAATGTTCAGCCGCTTCATTGAGTCGCAAAGCCCCAGACCGTTGAAGGGGTAAAAAGTGCCTGGTGATGGCTTTTGCTGATGCACTTTCTGAGAATAGACGGATGAATGATGATAAACAGATGATTCAATTCGTAGAAGTGTCCCCGAAAAAAAGCTTCAATGCACACGTCCAAGGTGTTTTGAAAATCATTGGAGTTTGATTATTTGGACGGAGGGTTTTTGAAAATGGTGCGCTTGAACATTGGTTTCCTGGGCGAATCCCACTGCTTGATGCTGCCTGACTTACTAGCCGTGCAGTCAGGATTGCTTGTTGAGACTCTCACTGAATCGGATGAACTTCTCCATTGTTCTGGATGAATTTCCTCACGACATCACATCAACCTCAACCAACTTTATAGAGTGCACGAGTTCGGAGACAGTACTAGCAATAAATCCGAAGTTCCAGTTTACTTGCTTGTGGTAGACCAGCTTTAGCATAGTATAAATTCGCAACAAGGCGGTCAAGGTATGATATATTGCATGGCTATGGTTTTACTCGAGTTTCATGCTGCGAGACTTCAAAACTGGCTACGCTTGGCACATTCAAATTTCACAAGATGTTACTACTTGTTGATGCTGTTAGTCACTGAATCTCGACCAAGAGGGAACAGATCTGAAATTGAGATGAAACTTTGAGGATAAATCGTTGTTGTTTTTGGTCAATTTCCATCTCAAGTTTTCTACCTCAGAGCCTAAAGAAGAATTTCAGTGCGTGGATGATCAGGTTCCAGCATCAGAACAGGGAGTTGAGTTCGGGAGCCCGACAAAGAGGATGAACTGGGACGCTGTGCCTGACGTGTAAAAGAGATTGGGTATAGGTATACAGGTATACAGGCAATCAGAAAAAAGTATACACCACAAATCTCTATTTGAAATATCCAGAATGACATGAACTCGTTTTCCAACATGGGGATGGCCCAGACCCCAAATTTTGGGTTTCACTCTTGGCTGCGGTGGCATCAACCTGTGAGAAGTTTGGATGTGTCCGAAACTCTGAGGTTTGGAGGTGGATGCTCGATTTGGCACCTTGCTCTTCAAGGGGCAGGCAGCCTATTCCGTGGGATGAAAATTCCGTGGGCACCGAGTAGATCAATGGAAAGGATGAAGGAGGGTTTCGCATCGGAAGATGTAGGAGATGCAGCTACCGCAATGTAACAATAAACTATCTAGCGACTCCGACTCTAATTGTATACATCTGAAAACATCACTATGACGTTAATCAACTCATTGTACGCTACGAAAGCCGTGCAGAGAAGCAATTAAACTATAAATGTAATCCACAACGTTTCCCGAAAGGCAGCAACGCAGCCGAAGCCAAAGAATGAGAAGCTGCAGATGGAGGTATGGTTCGCCAGTAATGGTTCCATTCAAAGTTGTCATGATGTCTGACCCTAAAAGAGTCAGCTAAAACATGTTTGTTGCTACTGGGGGACTTAAAACCACCCAGGGTTTTGTTGAGAATCATGGCAACACGAATCTGAATTTCCATCTATTGCCAGAGTTTCATTTACCACCAATTCTCAATTTCGATTCTGAAAATCGATAGAAAAAGATAGGGAAAAATGAAAATCTGATGAATCAAGTTTTATTCAAATCGTATTGAATATTTCCAGATATGTCCAGAGTTTTATTTTAACTCAAAAATCCTTCAGAATCTTTGTTGAAGGATAGGGACGCTTGCAAGGCAAATGCGGTGAGCTTCGTTGATGAGCACAGAGATTTGCCCAGGGTGCCGCTTGAGGGATTGTGAACAACCCTGACGGGGATCCATTTAAAATGTTCCCTCCAGGGAACGAGTCCATATCCCACCTGGGGGAAAGGAAAACCTCTTCAAAAAGTGCAAAACGGGATGGGATATGTTGGTTGAACACCTGTTCAGTGACAAAACACTTCTTGAATCCATGTCTACATGTCCAAGATGTTGCCATGTATGATCAACTTCCGAAAGATTGGAGCTAAAGAATTGAAGTGGATCTGTTGATGTTTACACCATCCGGTACCATGTTGAATGCTTAAAACAACAGGGTGAACGGAATTCTGGACATTTACCATATCAACCGCTTGATTTTGAAACCATGAAACCATGGGAGATTTCCCTCAGTTCCCATTTGCGATGTTGAAATGGTGCCAGTGCCAGGCCATGCCGTTGTTAACGAACCCCGGTGGAGATCCATGGCCGTTTGGGGCACCTAGGGTGGATGCCGGAAGCAGGGGCCACGCGGCCATAGGGTGGAAACATCCAAATTTAAATCTGGGTGGTCTTTAGGAGGGTGATACCAAAATGTTTGATTCTCCAACAATCAAATGAAAAGGGATTTTGGTTTTGAACTGACTTTGATGAGAACAACACATGTTGTTTAAAGATGTTTCTTCAACCACTCAAACACCGCCGTACTTCAGTTCGGAATCAATTGTGGGAATAGATCCCCTAGTTCTAATGGCAGCCCTCTCGCATGTTTTGCCTTGGTGAACATATACGCATACAATCAAATGTAAAGGATGTCGATACGTACAATGATCTAAGGTGAAGTTTACCTGAGGGTGACTGGCGGGATGGATGGATGTACAGTGATACAGTGATACCAGAAGTCGTTCAATGCATACACCGTGGTGAATTCCCTGTCCTCTCCTGCGCATGCCCAGTTCTGCGCGTGTCAGGATAGGCGCATCGCCCAAGAAATTTATCATGCGAAGCAAAGGGCGCACTGCGCGGTCTCCTGGAGGGCAGAAAATAATGGCAGGGGAACAGGTGTTCAGTTGAAAATGTGGATGGAACATGATGAAACCTGAAAATCACCCCCTTGGCAAGGGAAAGTCAGCTAAGTCAGTTTCTGGGTTTCATATGGTTTCATGGAGCCAAGGAAAGCATCAGTATTTGCATGTGTTTTGCTAATCTTTCTGGGACCTTGCCCATCTTTGGAAGCGGTCTCCACAGCAACATAGGGTATGATATATCCCACTAGGAGAAAAGGTCCACATCAAACTTCCATGTCACTAACTTCCTTTGGAAGTTGGATTGTTCATTGTTTATTCAGTCAGGCGAATCTTCATTCGATCTGCCCAAAGTTGGTGTCAATTTTTCAGGTCTATGCCGAACGTTTGGATGATGAGAAGCTTCCTGAGTTGCCAGAGGAACCGAGCTGGAAGATTTTCGTTGTGACCTGGATTGATGGCCCCTGCATTTGGTTGACTATGATTGAAAAGCTGTTGTTTAAGGTCCTGGTTGGTGATTTTTTGTATAGTTCTGGGTGAACATGTCTAGAAAAAAGAGGCTACCAGAAGACTTATCCAATTGGGGCGGGGCTATCCGAAATTCAGAAGGAATGAAAGCCTTGATTCTCCGAAGTGAATCAAACCTGCAACTCGAAATTGAAGATGAGAAGATTTGCTATTGAAGATTTGCAACCCGCAAAGAACGTGTGAGTTTGCAATGCTTTTCCGGAAATGCATCACTGTTCCTGAAGCAACATTCTTTGGGAAGCTTCCTTGCTGGTTGCAGGCACGCCCACGGAAGGATGACTTCCGAGAAGGCTGAGATGAAATGAAGCTCGGTTTGACAGCAGAAGAGAGAGGAATTTGATGGAATTTGCACCATATGGTAATCAGTTTGAAAGATTTTTAAAGACCAAAGAACAGCTAGCAGCAGGTGGATGCCATTGAAAGACAAACTAAAGCAGCCACAACCATTCTGTTTGACTAGAAGATGCGCTGCCATTTTGTAATTCAACGGGACTTAGAGGTTTCACAAGTCCACTTGAGGTTTGTTGATTCAGTGAGCCAATGAGCCTGCCGACGCTGCGTCGGCAACGAAAACGCAGCAATGATGACTTAGACGACATGATTAAACAGACTTTTTTGGAGGACCATACAGCAACATCGCAATAGACTACTGGGGTTTGATCAAAGGCCGAAGCCCCTCGATTGAAACAAAAAAAATGCAACTCACAATGTGTCACGCACGTGAACACCCCCCAAAACTGGGGGGCCCTGGCAATGACCAGGTGATCATGAATCCACTGTCGGAATGTGAAGTGCTGGGTGTAGTAAGTGTTATGATGTGGATTGTGCAGAAGAGAACTTGCCCTATAATATACTAGAAAGTCTATTTTTCTGGCATTGATTCCGGCAGTGCAGACCTAGCGCGCAAGATGCTGCGCAGGGGGAAAAACGAGATTGAAAAATGAAAAATATAAATGATTATGAAGAATAATCAAATATGTAAAAATATTGAGAAATAAAATAAAAGTAAACTAAAGAATTACAATTTATTAATAAATGCGGATTATAAATTGATTATATTGAAAATATATTCATATAAATAGAATAAATTTAATTTGAATATATGTAATAAATTATAATTCTATTTTTAATTAAATATATTTGTTATTTTATAATATTTATTGGTTTTAATTTTAAAATAAATATTAAATATTATTATTGAAAATCTTAAATAATATTATTTAATATTTTTAAAAGATAGATTAATTAGAATATATTTGAGTAATTTAAATTAAGAAAATTAAATATTTATAATTTAGAAAATATTAAAAAATT
>DF239126.1:0-76547 GCA_000507305.1 Breviolum minutum Mf 1.05b.01
GAACACAGAGAATCCCAGTTAATTGAGGAGGACGACGAAGGACAAGAGGACGACGACGAAGGAGGAGAAGGAGGAGAAGGAGAAGAAGGAGGAGAAGAGTCTGACATAAAATCTAACAACCCTCACCTGACAGGTGGGGAAAAATCAAGTGGAATCGTTTGGTTTTTTGATGTTTTTTGTGTGGCGAATCTCCATACCCTCCAGGGAACTAACATATCCCACTTAAAGGTAGCTGGGAAGATGATTTTCCTCTTCCATAGGTGGGATATGTTAGTTCCCAGGAGGGTATATCTTGTGCCCCCCAGGATCAAAAGAAAGCAGAGCAAGAGGTGCGGGATTTTTCAAGTTTGGAATTCCCCTTCCGGGCCTTTGCCTCGCAAGCGCAAACACACACAAAAAATCCCTTCTGCTTTTGCGGTTTTGGAATGGGTTTTGGGGTACAACAAAAACAGCTTCCTTTGAGGCTATTTGGAGCACCAGGGAGTGAAAAAGATATCTTGATATATATCTTGTTGTTTTGATGATTTTGAGGATGAATACCGCTCCCTTGAAAAACTAACATTCAGGGACGTACTTTTCGCTGCAGGAAACCTCGGAAAGTTTCCGGACCTTTTTTAACGTTGGGATCTTTGTATTAAGAACAAAGAGCTTTCAAAAGCTCCTAAAGGCCTGGATGATTGGTTGGTTCAATATGATTGATTCGTCTTCTTTGGGGATTGGCCTGCCGCTAACTTTCAGGGGGCGAGTTAAGTTAGTTTTGTTGGGAGTGTTTAAGATATCATCCCCACTTTTCAGGACACACATTAGCCTTGTGAATTTGTTTGGTTGGGGTTCAATGTTTAAACCCTAATAGGTACTATAGAATTGCTGTTTAGTTTGGGATATGTGTTTTCATTAAATGCATGAAATATGGCAGAGTTCACCAACCAATTAGAAGGCGGAGGAAAGTCGGTCTTTTAGTGGATGCTGCATCAGAGGTCAAAAGTGTAACACGTTATTTGATGATATGCAAGACAGGTATAGAAATTGGGATTCTCACTATCGAAACAGGTAATGAAATTTGTAAGACACATATAGAAATTGGCACTACAATCATTATGCGAATTACTTTGTTGAGCTTGAAACTGTCTTTTGGGGGTCACCAACCTTGCTACTTCCTGTAGTAAAGGTTGATCCTTCAGAACTTTTGTGGAAAGTTGGTCATTTCTTTATTGAACTTGCAGTTCTATTGAGATGATTGTCCTTGAAGATCGATGACAATTCCAAAATTTGCTTTGCCCAAGTGAAGTATGTAAAGATCTGAAATTTGTTGGTACGGTATCTGACATATCTCACCATTTGTTCAGTCATTCAAGCTTGACATCCTTTAAGAATCGAAAAAATCAACTGTCCATGCTGGATGTCAACACTGAACTTTGGAAAAAAAAACATCACTGTACTTTTGTCGTTTGCATCTATGATTCCATCTATATGTATGTTTGAGATGCTTGGGATGATCATGGAATGGAAGCAATACAACACAGAAATGATCACATTTTTGCAACTTAGCACCCTCCCTGAAACTAACACAACACTTGAAAATAGAATGCTTGGAATAGGATCGGTTTCCTTTTTGGGGCCCGGCCTATTTTCAGGGGGTTTTGGCTGTTAGTTTCAGGGAGTGTTTGCATCAAAATCACCCAGGTATTACATGAATCAAGGTCCGCAAATTGGCAATGATAAAACAAAGAGACATGTTTAGATGGTGCAAGATCTAGGACTTGTTTAGATGGTGTAATTAACGTATAGTTGTATTACTATGAGTATACTATGGACTATATGTTAATAAGCAAGGGATAGTAAGAGAAAACCTCCAAGAAGCTTATCTTATTTATATCTAATATCTATATTTTGATTACTAATTCCAATTTATCTTCGGATATTTAGGAAAAACACACACGCAAAAAAACACATCCATCAACTCATAGGGTTTTTACTTACCTACTCTCAATCCAACACGACAACAACGGTCGACAACGTCCACGTCCATCCATCAGGGTGGTTCTTCCTCCAGCCGTTTGGACAAGCAAGTCTTTGCCGATTTGGTGGAGGTCGGGGGGGGCACATCAGCTGGGTTGCAACGTCATGCCATGCCGCCGCCGGTTCCTCAAACGAAGTTAACAAAGCTGAAAATATATATGGACCCGGAGATGTATAATAATCCTAGTGTTTTTAATGGGGGATATTTCGAAGCAGCTATGTTTTTTTTTACCAAAGGGTATACATTCTATTTTTTTTTGTTGAAAGGAATCTGGTAGAAACACCTTGGTTTTTCGACCGTTTTTGTTGGGTTTTACGGTGATCACGTTCTGTCAGAATTTTCGTCTATAGATAGTGGTAAATTAGTTTCAAAACTACTGACTTCAAATTTGATCGCCAGATTATTTCCATTGAACTCAGAATCATCTATAACAACCTAACGGTGTGATGCCTTAAACTTAAAGGAGGTGTCCACTATTGAGTATAGCAGCTTGTGTATATAGATTTTCTGATGAAATTTAAAGATACACCTCCCTATATAGCTAACTATATAACTCCCCCCTCAAAAAAAATAAGTGTGGCAAGTGGCAATGGAAGATGATCCCTTCCTTCAGGGAGTGTACAGTATCTCCTCTGGAATCCGTCACGGAGATGTTTTTGAGGGATTTTTCACTGAGATGATCTGAGATTGTTTTTGGAGGGATTGATTTTTCCCTTTGTTCGCATGATGACGGTCGCTGCTTTCGAAACATGGATCTTGACAACTGTGTTCCTGCAAGCTTTTCCCCACATCATTGGCAGATTTGGCAACATCATGATGTTGTAATCCTGCAAATTTCCTCACTGCCTTATCTCCCCCAAACAAGAAAATAGCAATTGACCAACTTGTGGTTAGATCAGGATTCCCCCCCAAATCATCATGTTGATTTTTGGGGTCAGGATCTCCCAAAATCTCCAACAACTGAGTCGCCATGGATTTTGATTTCATCTCCAGGTCACCTTGGTGGAACGTAGTCGATTTGGACAGTTCGGGAAACCAAGCGTTGCATCACACCATGGGAGACCGGTTTGACAAAATGTGTTATACAAAACCAGCGTTGTGGACTGGTTTGCTTTAGGTTTCTTTAGAGGGGGTGGTAAGCTGTTTGGCAGTTGGATGTAAGTAATAGCATAACATGTATATGTATATATATATATGTGTGTACTGTACATCCTTGAGACTGGGAACCCTTTCCAACATGAAAGTGTGTCAAGAATAGATGAGGAGTGACTGAGTGAATTAAAAGAAAATAGGAACTCTAGGAAGCCACAGGGTGAATTTCTTGGAAATCTTTCACAAAAGATCTGTGGAAACATCACCATCACTTCTCGAGCAAAAACCTGACCACCAACAGGTTCTGCAAGCAGCACAGGCGTCCCGTGAACGTTGGGAGCTTAGCTATGTTATTTTTTCTCCCACGAAACGAGGAAGACGACAACGGGAAAGTGGAGTGGTTGTGTTTGTGTGTGTTATCAAGTTGTCAAGTTGTTGCGGGCAAATACTACGGGCACAACGGGTTCTTCAGAGTGCTTTTTAGAAAGCTTAAAACCTCTTGAGACCAGACATTGATAGATTGTTACGTGTTGTGTTTGGCCATGCTGTTCCTTTTTAGTTCACTCCAAAAACCTGTGAAATTAGAATTGATAATTCTTCAATTTCCACTATTTAGGAAACTTGATCAGTTTCCTCAAAGAAAGCACCCCATCAAACTGGAAACAGTTCGTTCCCCAAAGCACCATCAAACTGGAAACTGTTCAACTTCCCAATTTTTCAACACCACCAATCTTTAACAAAATAAGCGGACTTCCATGATCATGTCTGCAAGGTTCAAATTCCAGGTAAAAGTTCCATCCGGGATTTTTGTTCAATGAACCTTGCCTTTAGTGAAAGGCAATCTGTGCGTATAATAGATACAGTATCTAGGTTGTGGTTTCAAATAGTTTTTATTTTGACCCCTATTTGGGGAAAATGTCCAATTTGACTAATATTTTTCAAAGGGGTTAAAACCACCAACTAGGTATCAGTATCAGTATTCATACGACGTGTGTGGTTTTGTTTGTATCTATACCCTATGTAGATATGTAGATATGTAGATGCTGATTGCAAGTAACTATTTTCTACGTACAATCACAAGTACCCAGTAAAATCATGTCACATGTTGAAATCACCATGGAAGAAATGTGGGTTTCTGCGAGAGTCATGGGGCCAGATCTCTGATCGAATGAGGCTTTGATTAAGCAAACGCGGGGCCAGATCTCTGATCGAATGAGGCTTTGATTAAGCAAACGCCCTCGTTGCTCAACAAGTCATTCTCTCCGGTGTGGGGATGCCAAACTGGGCTCTGCTGATCGTGACGTAGTGAAGCATTCATGAGCAAAGAATGATCGACCACTTTCCCAGATTATATAAATGACGAGCATATCAGCATATGAGTAACAAGGTGGGGGTGGTTCGCACCAACCAGCAGCAAAAGATGTGGGTGTTGTGTTTGTTGGAAGATGCTGACTCCGATGCGATGACCGGTGAATGTGTGTTTTATGATGGATTTCACAAGCTGAAGAAAATTGCGGAGGTGGCTTGTAATATCAGTAAAGCCACATGGCTGGAAATGGTGGAATTGTTGGGAATCATTTGAAAAATGCACTGAACATTCAGTGTGAGTGTGATAGTTCACAGCAAATGTTGTAGAAAGTGTCATATAAAATTAGAAAAGTATGTTATTGTCATGGTATGTCATCAAATTCTGTTGGAATCCTCTAGCATGGTAATGCTGGCCAGGTCTTCTGTTTGGCCAGAGGGGGTTCCAGTACAAGTTCTCCTTCAACATGTGGTCAGATAAAAGTCCCATTTGGAAAGAGGAACTGTGAATTGAAGATCAGCATCCTGTGACTGGATCACAAAAAAGGTCACCATTCACGAGAGCCTTATGATATCAATATGAAGCCGGTTTTGGAAAACATGGCTGTTGATGCATCTTTCTTCATCTAACTTGTCTTGTTGAAAGAGAATCAAGAACAACCAATCGCCTTGAAAACACCCTCAGCCTCGAACCATCATCATCATCCATCCATTCAAATTCTCCCCCATCATCAGCTTTTCCAAACCCAAAGTTGAGGTTGCCTATCTCCAAAATGACATCATGTGACTACCACCCCCAAAACCCTACCACCGACCATTTCAACTTATGAACATTTGAGGTTGAAACATATGCCGCAGTGTTTGGATTTCGACAACAAGAGGGCCTATTTCCGATCACAGCTGAGGTGAGCCGGGTCGTCTTTAAAAGGGTTTCCTAGGTCCTAGGTGGTGGTTTGAAGCATTTGTGTTGGACCCCCTCCGTGAAACAAACATAGCCCCCCAAAAAAAATGGTGGAGTTGGAATATCTTTGGAATACGATCGTTCCTTTCTTTTGGGGATTTCGGCCTATTTTGCACGTGTTTTTTTGCTGTCAGTTTCAGGGTCTCGGGTACCTTGGGAGGATGACCAAACTTTGAGAAAAATGGGGAGTTTTAATGATGTAGCTGTAGGTAGATGGTCGACCATTTCCATTGAGTGGACTTGGGTCAAGGTTTGGAAAGAAGCTTTAGGTTTTGTTACCCCAATAGATAGGATACAAGGATACATACCCCCAAGATTTGATAGTCCAAGAAGGGCCAGGACATTCCAAGGATCAATCTGGCTACCTCCCTGAAAACTGACATGACAGGCTGGAAAGTCACCAACTAATTAGATAGGCAGATACATCTTCAAATCATTGTGTTTTCACTGTAATGGTAGTTTTGGGAGGGGGTTAACTCCTTAAGATAAAGACTCCCCGGTTCTTCCCTGAAAGTTGACCATAGAATATAAACAAAAAAAAACAGAGACATGTTGCAACCTATTTGGAAGGGAAATCTTTGCCAGCTTATTGCTTTTCAACCAAACCAAGATAAAGTTTTTCTTTTTTTGGTATTTAATGTCTGATCATTCACGTTTGAAAACTTAAATGACCTACCCTCTGGTAAAGTAACACAGAAATGGAATATATGCATTTCTAAAAAGGAAATACCTCTTCCATCCGGGTCCATCTTCCAGTCAAACTATGTTAGATTACCGGAGTGTAAGGGTACCCCCCAATTGTTTTTATGTTCACCCTATTTGGGGAAGATTTCCAATTTGACGAGCATATTTTTCAGATGGGTTGGTTCAACCAGCAACTAGAAAATGACCAAACATCTCCGTAACTAAGTATCATGTCACAGGCCCCACTCCGGTGCCGATTCGGCCGGCGGCCCATTTCCAGGTCTAGACGAATGGAGAGTCGATATGAGACCATTCGACTTCGAGTGAGGCGGAGGGTGGATCTGTAGGAACCCATGGGACCCCCATTAAGGTTCACATACTTGGATGTCCCGGAAAGGAAATGGATGGATCAAAGGTTTCAGATCAATGGGTTATTTCACCTACTTATAAATGGGGTATATGTATATATTCAAATATTTATATATTGGGGTTATAACCAGCAGGGATACTCAAAACGATGGGCCTTGGAAAAGGTAACTCCCTTTAAACAAATTTCTGGAAGTCTAAAGACCATTTAAGAAAGAGAAGATACTGTTGATGGTTCGGAAATCCGGCGGTCACCAGTTGAGGTTGATAGTCGTAACAAGTTGTGTCCCACTGTGCGTACAAGGTGGGCCTTTGCAAGTCATATTATAAATTGGGCTATAACCCCTATAGGTAGGGTTAAAACTCCAGTTACCCATTTATTTCCGGATGTTTGTAGGTGTTATTTCACCCAATTTATAACTGGTAGGAGCTCAGTAGGGTTTTATGCATCCTAATTTTGTTGTTTTGCACCAGATTTCACGACACATTGTGTCGATAAATCCGACCTATTTCACGACCGAGAACGGTGTCTGGGAATTTCTGTGTTTTGTATGTGTCCTTTTTGAAGACTGGACAATGACAACGAGAGTTTGCCTACTACCCAAAAAAACTTCAAGACATTCTTGTGGTGGTAAAACCAAAAAGCAGAAGTTGATGGAAATCTATTCTTTGCTTTTTTAAGGTGTTTTTTTTAATTCTACCATGGGATTCATTACCATAAAAGAAATAAACAAACAACATTTTTCAGGGAATATGTTTCGGAAAAGAATCCAATCACCCAACGTTGGCAAATCCAAGTCAGTATAACTCCTTTTTCGATCAGAAATCCCTGAGATTCCCTGAAAGTTGAGCTTTGCAGTGTTACTTAACAGTGGTCCAATGGTTGGTAAGACATGTTTTGTTTAAATCCGTGGTACCCATAATTAGAGACTTCTTGGTTCCAAACTGAAGTCATTTTCGCGCCTTTTTGTTTGTTACCACAGTTAAAAAAAAGGCAGGTTGGAGAAACCCTATGTTATATATTGTTTTTCCAAAACAATATGGCAATCTTGAGACGTGCAAAACATATATTCAAACAGATTAGTTCATGCTTGAATTTCCTACAAGCAATCACAAAAGTACCCATGTTGAGGGGATCAAACTTCATGCAAATGTACGGTAATTTTGAGATATAATAGTGCATCAATTTTGGCTTGGTTTCGTGCAATGACCCCTGTCCCACCGGTTTAGAGATTATGTCAATGACAATTTTACCTTGGAAGTTGCGTGACCACATGGTGTTTTGTCACGAGGCGATCTGAGATTTTTATGGATTCGTATCACCAGCTGTTTCTTGGACCCAGGGGGGAAGTCGGGGATGAATATGGCTCTAGCCCACGTAAGGTGCAAGGAACTTGAAGCTGTCAAAATCTATCTCTACAAGAAACCAAGGCCTTAATGACATACTATTTTTGGATGATTGACCACCATTCTCGTTTCAGAAGTTATTGGAGAAGTTGTATTTCCTTTTGGTTTTGAATTTGCTGCTAAAGGTGTTTGCTTTTGTTTTGTTTCGTTTGTTGTTTGGTTGTTTGCCTGCTTGCTTGCTTGTTTGTTTGTTTGTTTGCTTGCTTGTTTGCTTGTTTGCTTGTTTGCTTTGTTATATTTGTTTCGAAGCAAAAAAACCATCCATACATCACCGTTACATCACCTGATTTGGATGGTGCTTTCAAACATGTATACAGCACTTTACTCTTACTTGGACAAATGATCCTATTCTATTTGAAACATGTTATTCAAACGGATTGTAACCACCAACTCATAGTTTTGCTTTGGGGATGTGTTGGAATTTGATTTTATTCCCATATGTTTTTTCGAAGGATTACTAAGCTGGGTTTTTCGGCCTTTCTTTGAGAAAAATCCCCTGTGGAAATCCACTTTTCCAGCTGTTTGTAAATCATTGATCCTTCCAACAATCAGCCCTGAAGGTTAAATAAGAAAAGAAACAATTATGAAACAGGTGAATTCACTTAACATCATGGGAATCTGAACTAACCACCATCAAAACTACCCCCGCCAGAAATAGGGGTTTAATAAGGCCTTATTAAGGGAGAATGGTGGCTAATAACCCCTTAATAAGCCATTATTTCTGGTGGGGGTAGTTTTGATGGGGGTAGTTAGTAGGGCCATGATAACAGGAATCATCCAAGTATAAGTACCCTCCCGCAAATTTGTGGAGCTATCGGGTCGAACGCGTTTTTTTTTCCCAAACTTTACAAGCACCACGCGATTTTGCCAATTTACTTCGGCGACGAGTTTTCGACACATGTTTGCCATGTGGGTTGTTTGGAGGTTGGCCAAATTCTTTGTTTTTCCCCAAGATTTTTGGAACAGCATCCGGAAGGCAACGAACTATGTACAACTTGAAGCATAGAAAACCTACAACCTATTGAAGAGTAGTTTCTAGTTTGTGAATGTTTGTGAAGTGTTCGTGTTTATTCAGAGTTGGGGGATAATTTGTGTCAGAACTGCATTACTTGCTATTTTGTTTCCGTCAAAGGATGAGAGTTGAAGATGATTGACACGTCCAAGATGTTCAGGGCACCAGCTAAAATTGAGATGGGACCTCCATTTTTTGGAGAACTTTTTTGTCATTGGGTTGGCTCAAGTCATCAGTTTTTCAGACCAACCAATGATTCAAATGGGAATGCCATTTCTATAAGTTTTGTTTGAGATGTGAAGCATGGGAACATGACCTACTCTACAACACCAAAGGCCGAACTGAACAACGATATTTGTGTGAAAGTAGATGCGGCCGTCAAAATTTGCCACTCGCCAGCTACCACACTGGTGTACATTAAAACCTCCATTTGACACCATGGAAGCCATGAATGTCCGCTTAGTAACTTTTTCTGGGAAGCGGTCATGCTATTTGGGGTATATATATATATATTATCTACATACACACTATACATAATATAGACTATATATATAATGAGTATACATGCCATGCATATATGATTTCATTGATAAAATTCATTGGAGCATCACCAGCAAGGTTGACAGCCTGTTTTGTTCCAAGGCGAAATCGCACCGGAGAAGAGATGCGAGCCAAGATCCAGGTGGGGGGCACTCCTCAACCGAACCATGAACCTCCGGAGAGCTGTAAACAGCCAATAGGATCCAGATGGATCCAGTATCATCCAGTATCAAGGTGTGGATGATATTCCCTAAATATGCCTGGATCTACCAAGCTTAAGTGTGTGAAATTTGTGCCTGTTTTACCGATAAAAACTCACCAAAAGGCTCAAATGTTACATAGCTAAAAGATCCAGGTATGAACTATTTGTTGTTTCTTTATGAAAAGGAAGTGTCAATAGTTATAGGAATTCACATAGACCTCACCACAACGGGTGAAGAGATACAACACTCTGACCTTTTAGCTCGGTGATTTCGTAAATGCTGTAAAACCTGCGACTCTAATCCCTAACAAAGAATGTCTAGGTGGTGGTTTCAAATATGTTTATCTTCACCCCTACCTGGGGTAATGATCCAATTTGACTAATCTTTTTTCAAATGGGTTGAAACCGCCAACTAAATGCTGAAAAAGGAGGTTTGTTTTGGAATTCTTTTGGGCTTTTTAAGATATATATATATATATACCCTCCCGAAGTTTAACAGTTCGTCCCTGAAACGTCACCTTCTCCCAACAGGAAAGGATCGTCACCATTTTTCAGGGGCGAGCTGTTAAACTTCGGGGGGTGTATCTTAACAACAAAACATACCTACTGCTTTCCATTCAAAGGAAAAAAGTCTGGTTGGCTCTCTGAAATCCTGCAATCTGGAGAGACATCGATGACCTTGGTGTTTTTCATTTGGGCATGCCGGTTGAAGTCGACAATTTCCGTGAAGATACTGAGTAGTGAGAATCCAGGCAGTCAACGATACTACTATAACAACACTTTTCTTCATGCATTTCTTCATGCACCTTTAAAATGCATCAACTACTCAAGATGAAATGTTTTAAACAAATCATGTTATATGAATGAACATGTTCTGTTCTGATGCAATTGGCAAGGAATCATCTCCGGGTCCATTCTGGAGATGAAAAAACAACGCATGATGTTATATAAATCGCGATTGGGGAAAACTGGGATGTCAAGAGGGATGGTGTTTCTTCAGTATCTCCTTCCCAGGCTTCGATTTATGGTATAGCGACTGAAAACATGACCTGGGCCCCCAAATGGTGGTTTAGTAAGGGTCCCATCCCCTTATTTCAGGGAAATCTAGGGTGGTGACATACTTTAATTTGGCCAGAAATAATGGGATATTACTAGTGCAGGATTTCTGAACCATCAACCGTATGTGAGCCATGTTGCAAATTACCGTGTATTGTCTCATGATTTGAGGTTACATTCAAAAAGGGTTTTGAGGGTTTTAGCTGAAAAACGATAGGGGCCGCCCTAAAAAACGATACCCCTAAGATATACATGTAGATATTACAGGACTTGGAAAACGATGGGAGACACCCCAATTTACCCAAAGCATACCGCCTTGACAGTAAATATTCACCATGCCTCATGTAGTAAACCCTGATCACCCTCTATAGGGAACTAACACGCATATCCCCGATGCCGTTCCCGGCCCTTTTGAAGATGATGATTTTCTGGTTTTCCTGTGGTGGGATATGTCAGTTTTCCTGGAGGGTTTTGTAGAACTAATGTTCCAATGTTGTGTTGTATGATAATATTGTTTTCTAGGTGGTGGTTTCAAATCCATTTTTATGTTCACCCCTACTTGGGGAAGATTCCCATTTTGACTAATATTTTTTCAAACGGGTTGAATCCACCAACGAGTTAGTTTTCTTCGTTGAGCAAGAGGCTTCATTGGAAATCACAGTTTACACTTTCACCGAATTCAGCCAATACACCCGCGGGGGAAAGCATGACGAAGCAAAGAAATTACACGACTTGTCGGTGTAGATATCCCCAAACACGCAATATATGGTCTATTTACCTACGAATGTACCCCCAAAACAACCCGAATGTAGGTAAAGATATCAATTATTCAATGTTTGAGTACATGATACCATACATATCACCCACATGTAGGTTGAAAATCCCCATGGACATGGATAGACATATAGATGGAAATGAAATGTTTTTCGTATGTAATTCCTGTGTATTTTTTCTCACCGGTTTTTATGTTTGCTGGTTGGTGGGACTCCGGCTCTACTGGTGCTGTGATTTGCTGGCTAGGTCCAATTTCAAGGGGAAGAAGGCGTGGAAAGTCTGAGAAAAAACATCCTGGGGGTGTACACGGTGCCCGGAAGGAAAGGACATACACCCTGGAAGATTAACATGGAACATAATCATGGAGGTTTGGTTCAGATCATTTTCCTTTCTAAATGGTTGATTAGTAGGTTCCAGCCGTTAATCTTCCAGGGTGTACCTTAGCAAGAGGCTTTAACATGCTGGTGTTTTTTGTGTGTTTTTTTTTCGTATCGAGGACTCGAGACGTCCAGAAGATGCCATATGTTGACCGACCAATATATGTTTTTTTTCGACTGGGAAGAAAAACCACCATCATCTATATATTGGGTGTTTCCGAAAATATGGGTACCCAAAAATGGATGGTTTATAATGGAAAACCCTTTTGAAATGGATGATTTGGGGGTACCCGAATTTTCGGAAACATCTATCTATATGTTCTGCATGTTTTTGTTCAAAGGATGCCACAGATTGCCACCGTTAATGGAGTGCTCAGTCAACAAAAATACACAGAGAAGAGTCCCACCCGTCCCGAGAGGTTGGGCACCCATGAACAGCGATATCTAAAAATGGAGTTGGGAAATTATTTACGAGGATGTCCCAGGAAGTTAGGATCAAAGGATAGGATCAGTGGGTGATTTCACCCCAATTCATAAGTAGGTGAAATAACCCACTGATCCTAACCATTGATCCTAATTTCCTGGGGCATTCCTAGTAAGGGTCGGTTTGTGAAGATTAGACTTTGAATGAACCAATTGAAAATCATGCCCAGAAACTCAATGAGACTGGTATATTTACCTATATGGGTGTTTCCGAAAATAGGGGTACCCCCAAATCATCCATTTCAATAGGGTTTTCCATTATAAACCATCCATTTTGGGGTATCCCTATTTTTGGAAACACCCATATATATTTAGAAATAACGAACCAAATGTCAGCAAATTTACCATAGATTGAGTGTTTGGGATGCATACCACTTTTGTTTTTCTAACCATTTATATACCTTATGTTTTTTCTCCCCAGAATCTGGGATTTGTTTTTGTTGGTATGTGCATGTTTACTGGTTGTTTACCATGGTAAACAACCACTAAATCAACATTTGGGAGTCGAAGAACATGTTTTTAACATGTTCCAAGCATCTTTGTCAAATCCAAGTAATCATGGTTCAGTGGAAAATGGCGGGCTATTTGAAACGGTAACTACCCTTAGAGGGAGCCCATTCAGCTAACAGTAGCATAACCTGTTGAACACGGGCTTTAAATTGGCCCCAAAAGGAACTTAAATTCATCTTCCCCAACCCTTGGAATTTTTCAGGGCGATGCTAGGTTCGTTTCAGGAAGGATAAAAGATCATTCATCCAACCTTGCGAATTTCCAGTATGTTCCATGCAGCAGGCATCGATGCTGGTGGTGTTGGCAAGGACCGGGGCTTCATCATTGGAATGGTTTTGGTATTTCTGTTTCACGAAAGTTTTATTCAAACCGGTAGTGGTGTGAAATGTGGCTTGATTGTAAATCTATGAATATATTCCATGAATATCTATAGACTAAGAATAGTATCTGTTATAGCAGTATTATACCAGGACCCTCCAATGGGTGGTGTTTAATCCCTAACGAGTTGCTTAATGGCACCCTTTCCCATCCATTTGGCACCCCTTGGAGGGTCCTGGTATAGATGTATCAATATTGTCCTTTTTTCTGATTCTCCCTCCCTCCCGGTACGTACCTTTTTTTCGGCCCCTGGGCTCATGCACAAAAATTCCCTCCATCGGCCCATCAGATTGATTCCAGGAATGGTACGGCGCTTTGGCCAAAGAGATTTTCAATCCCAACTATGTCAGGGCAACCAAAAATCTGGGTGGTGGTTTCAAACATTTTTTAGTTTCACCTCTAGTTGGGAAGGATTCTTATTTTGACTAATATTTTTCAAAGGGGTTCAAACCACCAACTAGAAAATTGTGTGGGAAAATGTCGTGGGAAAAGCAACCAAAACAATGCCTGGATTTCCTTAGGAAGTCCATGGGAAATTGTGGGGAAATGGTGGTTTAACCAAAAAAAATCTCTGGAAATTCTATGGGCAAAAGTCTACCCAAAGTTTCTTGCTTTGGCAAGAGTCTACCCAAAGTTTCTTGCTTAGGAAATCCATGGAAAACGTCACCCTACCCCCACCCCCCGCCCTAAACTAAACGTACATACCCTGGAAAGAAAGGTGAACAAAAAAAGACCTTATTAAGGGAAAGCAATGGTTAATAAGACCTCAGCAAGGCCTTGTTTCTGGACGATAGGGGGGTAGGTTGACCAGCCATAAGGAAATGGCCAACCATTCAACTTTTGCTAGAGAACTATTCATGAAACCAGGAGTTCTGGTGGACAGTATTTTCTTGTGATGTGGAATTAGCTATCAAAATGGGAAAGATGGTATGGCCAGTTTGGTGAGATCCAAATTGTTTGAAGAGTTGATGTTTTTTTTCTGATGTGTTCTTCTGTTTTTGTTTGGGTGAGTGACACAGATGATGTTGGTTTGCAAGCATCAACCCGTTTGGGGGAAACACGACCAGATCAAGTGGTTGGCTCGATTTGGAGCTCACCAAGAGTGTGAAGGGTTACTACCTACCATAATATATACCAGCACCTTCAAAGGGGTGCCAATTAGCTTTTTTTTTCACATGGGGTGGTTCAACCACCAACTAGCTTTACATAATTCTGTTGAAGGGTTCCTTTTCTGAGCCTCACTTAACCTTGAATTTCCACTGTTAAGTTGGACAGGGTCACACCAACAAAAAGATCCATGAAAGTAAAACCTACACTACGGTAAACTAACATAGCAATGAAAAAATGACCCGGATGGAAGATGTATCTCCTATTGAAAATGGGGATATGTCCTAGAGACAATTGGGACCTTCCATTGCTATGTTATTTTACCAGAGGGTACGTTGTAGTTTGCAGGGAGCGAGGTTCAGAAGCCTTGGAAATAAATGCAGTGAAGAGAACTACCGACAAGTTCCTGGGAGCGTGCATCTCATAGAGCAAACAACTAGGTTGTGGTTTCAAAAATGTTTTTTTTCACCCCTATTTGTAGAGGATTCCCATTTTGACAAAAAAAGATCACTCGGGTTGAAGCACCACCTAGAAAACCTGATAGATTAGATAGATACTGTTGATATCAACCAAAAAATTATGCACCAGTCGAGATAGGGAATTCTCCGATTTTTTGTTGTTCAGCTTTCATGTATGTCAGTTGGTTAGTGTTGCCGAATTTCTTCCATCAGTAGTTTCCACCATGTGAGAGCCTGACTTTTCAGCAACTCCTAGCAATTCTGTTTGAACGAAAACCCTCCTCAAATGGCCATGTGTTTGTTATTCACAGTTGACAACATTGTACATGTTTTCTGCTCAAAGTACACTAGTAGCCTATAGCAAACTAACATAACAGATATAACAGCAGATCCGATGCATTTCTCACATGTATCATGTTCCCGCGCCAAACTGGGCTAAACAACTTGAAGTGTCCAACGACGACCGACCTGTGTGGTTCCCTATAGGCCCTCTTTGTTCAAGCTGGAGGAAAGGCATGCACTTATCATCCAAATCCCATGTCCGGGATCTCTGCGAAGACTTGTTGAAGTGAATTTTTTTCGCTGCCCTTAAAACGGAGTGGGTGTTTTATGTTGTTTGAAAGATGGGGGTTGAAAAAAAACATGTCTTCGGAATCTTTAGTACAAAATAATATGCAGAAAAGTAGAGATATTTAAAACGTACATAAAGGTACGGGAGGAGATTGTTGCGGTTGGTAGGATAATGATGTAATGAAAACCCTGGTGGTGATTTGCAATCGCATTTATCTTGCAACAAAACAAACAGCTCCTTTTTTCAAAAGATCTTGTTTTTCTCATTGGGGCCCCCAGACTTAACCATTTATTTAGAACGACCCAAAACCCAACAAGTCGACCGCCCGGGGTGCCTGGACGGAGGTCTTATGTCACTCGAGACCACTTGGACTTTTTCCACTTCATTGGTCGGGTGATTGGCAAAGCCATCCACGATGCGCAAAACTTGGAGGTGTCAAACCGCATTTTTTTCGAGGTTTTTGGGGTTCGAGAGTTTGTTTGTTTTTTTTTCCTGGGAGCTTTGCGAGCAAGCTGGCCTTGTGTTTTTAGATCTGTGGGAATTTAAATTGCAAGTCATTGCAAGTTGGGAGATACACATTTGCCTTGAAATTCAGGATGGCTTGGATAGTTGCAGATGTATCAGCACATAGGATTGAAGAGAGATGAGAAAGAAGATTGATAGAACTACATGATGATATGATGTGTTGGATCAGCCACCCAGGATGCAATCATCACAAATGAGTCAGTTTAGATTGGGTGTTATCCACTCACCTAGAAATGTAAGCCGTCATCCCCGGTGGTGGCGAGCCAGCATCCTGGGTCGAAAGTTGCTACCAACAACATCGGTTTTTGGGAAGCTAACGAGCTCAAGGAAACGCATGATTTTTGCCAATCTCAAACATTGGGAGAAACCTCAAAGAAACAAATAGCAGCCATATGGAACCCATTGCGAACCCACAATGATTCTCATTTTTGGGGGGTTATAGGTACAAAACCTTATAAACCCATAATTTCTAGGGATTGAATCCCCTGAATTCAAATTATCAGATTGGAAACCCAAAAAGTGCTGGTTCGGGTCGATGTGTTTTGCATTTTCATGTTCCAGCCGTTCATTTTCGGGGGCGTAGCTGTTGGTTGTTGCAAAGATAGAATATGAAATAGGCAAAAAAAGGCAACACTCACTTCCGTCCAAGCAATAAGCATTGGCTATTTAGTATTTAAGTCATGTGCTTGCTCTGAAGAATTCCAGATATTCCAGTGTTATGACATCCTGGTCGCTCATTAGTATTGCTTCATAAAATATAGGGGTCTTGTCTTGTTGAGCAACAGCCTCAGGGGCAGGGGAGGTCTCATATGCAGGAAAACTGGTGTGACATTTGGGGTCGGTGCCACCCATCCTCCAAAATTTTCCAGCCTTCTCAGGGTGTGAATCTTCTGATCATCTCCGGGGTTCCCCTTGTGCAGCCAGGCATGGTTTACACGTGGCTTCTACAAGCACATGTTGGGCAAGAAGGCCTCCTGTTTGAAAGCGACCGTTTTTGTTGCGAAAGTTGCAGCAGTTAGGGTTTGGTAAGATATTTCTGAAAACCCTTGGGTTGTGTATGTATACCCATATATATATATATATTATGTATATATAAATGATATGTACCATGTTTTTTTGCCATGTTGATAAATGTCAGTGTGAAACATCTTGGTTTGGTTCTTGCACTGGTTCATAGAAGTGATATATGATGTCTCTAGCCGAAGCCTTAGAAGTCTTGAAACAGCGTTCATTAAATGGGACCCATTTTTGGGGCGGATGAAATCGGAAACAATGCGGATGTAGCAATTGTTAGTATTTTTTTTGTGATTTGCCGGAAAAGTCATACATCGTCTAGGTTGGTAACTCATCCTATAGAACAAACTGCCAACCTTTTCACCACCAACGAAGACTTCCTTGACTCCTAGCCTTTCACGGTTTTCTCACCCCTTGGGACCAGATGATGCAAAACCCCCAAGCACAATGACCTTATCAATCATTCTCCAATACATGAAATCGTTTTTCCACATGTCATATTGTTCATTTTGAACATCATTTTCCTTTTGGGATCGATGTCCAGTTTCCACATTCTAGAAAGGTTTCAAAAAATTTGACAAAACATGAGACAGATAGACTTCGCACCAACATCCACTAATATTGTTTTTGTTTTAAGATTTTCGCAGTTGGAAAGGGTGAGAAAATTCCAGATCAGCAGCCGTGGGTCAAGGTGATTGCTGCCGACTTGGAAGCCTTTGATCCTGAGTATTTCTCGAATCTCAAGTGGATGTTAGACAATGCCAGGGAGCCCAGGGGGCCTTGGAAAGGGGGTTAAATGGAGGTTGAACGTGGTATTTTTTTTGGAGCTATAAGGAAAATGGGGCGTGTTCTTGTATGATTTTGAGGATGTTATGTTTGAGATTTATTTTTAAGATTGCATACTGACTTATAGCATATATTTTTATTGTACATACACACGTGTAGGTATGAGTAACTGCATTTACAGAGATGAAACGTAGTATTGGCCGATAGATAGATTTGTGGGAATATGTAGCTTTTTACCTTTCAAGATGAAGAGATCAAGAAGAGCTGGACCCCAAAAACAAGCGGATCCGTCCTGATATCCGTGATGTTTGTGAACAGTCGGACTTTCTTAGTTATAAAACAAAGTCCATCATGTGAGAAGCCGATATTTCAAACACCGGAATCCCCTTGGTCCCTTCCTTTTCAAATTTCACCGAAATAGCAGCTGTGTGGAACGTTGCAACCGTTGAACGATTCAGGACATCACTGACATTATTGAGCTCTACTTTTGCGCGGAAAGTGATGAATTGGGTCAAATGAAGGTGGGGGGAAGGTTGATTCTGAAGGAGATTTTTTTTGTTTGGACACCCACAAGACTCACACCTGTACAAAAACGGCCTTTAGAGATTTTCAAAAGAACACGTCTTGACCCAGGTATTTGTTAGGATTTGGGATATGGATCACTTGGATTTGCTTTTGTTGGCGATGTTTTTATTTTGGGAAATATGAAATTGGAACATTTTTCCAACCATTTGCTTGTGGAATCAGTCAATCGTTAATGATTGATTGGAGGGATTGGTCTGTTGGCGGTGAAGCCTATTCCAGGAAGCTTTACCAATTGGTTCCCAAGTGTTTGGATTTGTTTGTGAAGATGTGATTCCAAGCAAAACAACTGGTGATTCTTTAAGGTGATTTGTAAAGGTGGATAAGGTAGATTCAGGTAGATATAGGTGTTTAAGGTGATTTGTTGAAGGTGATTCTTAAGGTGATTGTTTCCTTTGTACAATGGAAAATCACCATGAAATTACCATTGGGGAGAAGATGTTTACTTTTTCCCTCCACCGAACTTGCAAATCCAAGATTGTTAGTCCTTTTTGCAGGGTATTCCATCATAGGTTTTAACCATCGACCTGAACCACCAATTCATCAGTAGCTGATGGAAATGATGAGATATCTTTGCATCGTCAACATGTGAATGATGAATATGTAGAACATGGTAAAACAGTGTTATCATATGTGCTGGGGGTCTAAACTCCCATTGCTTTCCTATAGTAGGGATGGTCATCAACCTTATAGTAGGGGTTTATTTACCAATTATAAGGATTCCTTATAGTAAAGGTGGGATGAGTTTATCCCCGATATATAGATTCCAGGGGTCCGCTTGCCAAGCATTTGGTTGATGTGCATGTGGTATATTTACCATGCATGGATAGTTGATTTATTGGTAAATCTAGGTAAATATACCATACATGGATCCTATGGGAAAAGAATACCCTCCAGATGACGAGCTCCGTCAGCCAGTTGGTTTGTCCGCTAAACTTTGGAATTGAGGTTTAGATTAGTGGCAAGAATCAAGTTGAATGTTGAAACTTCACAGTTTCCTTTTGGTGAGGTGGCTTTTGTCACAAAAAAACCCAGGACCCTGAAAATATTGGACCTGCCAACATACAATTTGGTCACAAATGTTTGTGGATTGTTTGCTATCTCTATGTTTAATCACAAGGTGGGCCCTTACCAGTTATAAATAGATAGAGTTATAAAGAGTTATAACTTATAACCCCTATAAATGGCCTTGTGAATGGGTTTCACTGGGGATATTTCACCCCTATATAGTGAGTTATATCAGCCCCTACTTATAATTGGTAACTTTCGGCAGTTTTTCGGTGGACCAAATGGAACTTGCAACAAGCAGGTGGTCGACTTGAAACCCAACGGTCGAACCTTGTTCCTTGGAGAATTCGGGCGGGCGGGGGGGAGGGTGATGGTTGCAGGTTTTTTTTTCATGGTGACACCTATATGGGGACCTCAACATCAAAAAGAAACGGCCAGGTGATTCAAGCCATGACCCGAAATTGATTCCTTAGTTGGAGGTCACGAATTCGACTTCGCCTTTTATAGGGGATATGGTTGGTTTTCACCATCCCGTAAAAGGTCACGAAAAATAACAGAATTGCCAGTTGGTTTTCAAAGATGTGCAAGAAACGTTGGGAATCCATGTCTTCTCAGCAATGAAAGGAGGCGAGTTTATGCGCTATCAAACTGCGTTCTTCGTAAAGTAGATACAGTACTAGTTGGTGGTTTCAATTATTTTTTTGTTTTCACCCCTACCTGGGGAAATGGTCCAATTTTACGAATATTTTTTCAAAGGGGTTGAGTAGAAACCACCAACTACTAGTAGATACATGTTTTATTGAATGTTGATCAGAGGATGGAAAGGTAATGTGGAAAAATCTTGCTTTCTGTTGACGCCTTGGAGTGAAAAATTGTGAAAAAAATCGAAGTGTGATGCCGCAAAAGGGGATAGCGGCGCAGTGCATCGCTGGTTGTGGCTCCTGAACTTGTCTCAAGATATGGACGTTTCCGAAAGTAGTGGTACCCCCAAATCATCCATTTCAATAGGGTTTTCCATTATAAAGCATCCATTTTGGGGTACCCCTATTTTTGGAAACACCCATATACTTCAGAACGAATCCTTAACAGAGTATTCCGATACTGTGGATGGAAGAAATCCTGCACTAGCTGGGATGTATAAGACCCTGTGAATAATGGGATAAACGACCTATCAACTGGTGCAGGATTTCAGCCATCAACAGTGTCAGTATCATCTCATGTGTGTGTGTGTCTTTGTTGAGGGACCCTAAATCCATTGATGTCCTGAAGAGAACCATTTCCTGCGGCAATCCCGGGGTTTTATCTTTGAGTAATATATATATATATACATATATATATATATAGAGGTCTGGATTCTCCCCTATGTTTTTTTGGTGGGGTGAAAAACGTCTCCTTTGTGTAGAGATTAATTCGCTATTGAGGGGTCGGTCCTCCCTCCCACGATGTTTGGGAGCTTCAATGTCAATGATGTCCCTATGATGTCCCCAACAGATAGGTTAAGTATAAAGTCTTTTCACCAATGCCCAAGCTAATCCTGCGAAGAATTTCCTGACTAAGGCACTTGCATTATATTGACCACGATTTTGCATGATTTTGCAAAAGGAAGTATATTTTGGAGACTTCTGGATATCTAGTATCTAGTCTATGGTTATTATATCTCTTCCTCTGGTGTGTGTTTATCCCTCGAATCCTTTTTCACGGATTCCTGAGGCCTGTGACAAATGAGAACAAGTACGAATACATTCAGCTGATGTCTGAGCACAAGATGTGTCTAGTCTACCCCGTGGGGTTTTTGTAAGGCCCAGTTTTTTTTGTTTAAAGACCTGGGGTCAATGTGTGAGAGTTGTGAGGGTACTAATGGAAAGTCATGTTTGGGGTGGAAGTTGCGATTTACCATAGTATTGCCCTGTAGTTATTATATGTTATTATAGTATTGCCGTATTGAAGAAGTACCTGGTGAAATCTTCGGAGATTCCTCAAGAATGACCGGAATGCCACCTACCAGGGTTGGTCGTCTTTCCAGAAACGGATTCACGGATTCCGGGAGAGAACGCAAGATGGTAATAACATACCTTGGATCTTCCAAAGGGTGCTGAATGGATTCTAAGCGTTTTGCCAAAAAAACATGGGGGTTCACGGGTTCAAACAGCACCCTATCTGATGCTGGTACCCTCAGATGCGTTGTTTCTTAAAGCAAGGTACCTGGCTTTAAGAGTAGCCTCATATTTGCAACCATGTTCTGGGTTTTGCCTGGCCAGTAAGTGTGGGTCTCGAGCGGATGACTAGTTTTTAGTGCTCGAAAGGATCCATGTATGGCGTATTTAGCTACATTTGGTTGATTTGTATGGTAAATGTACTGTATGTAAATGTACCATACATGGATTGTATGGGTACTAAAAAAACAGTAGCCAGATATACAAGTTCCATAGGGCTGAATCATGCAATAGGGGAACAGTTACTAGGGTATACTTCATCTATCTTCAAGGCTGACAGTACCAATTCTCCAAATCACGACATTGGGAAGACCGTTTAATTCTGGAAGAACCATTTTCAATATCAAAGCAAATCCAACATATGCAAGTTCTTTATAAAACTCTTTTTTGGTGGTGTTTACACGGAGCAAACTAATAGTCTATTTTTGAGGGCCGGGAAACGATGTTTTGAGGTTGGTGACATATTGGACCAACAAATTGATGAAACGTTACATGTCTTTGCTCAAAATATAATCTGTCATTATCAGGCCATTTATAGGTATGGGTTCAAAATCCTGATTGAAACTGATTTATAGATTTTATAGGGTAACATGACCTGGATACATGTCTTGGACCAACAAAAAGAAAACTGCTCAATTTTTTTTGATTCAAACAAAATGACCTTGCAGGTAGTTCTAACAAAAAAAGAAGCTACCAAGGCCAACAAAAATCCCCTATTCCCAGAGGGTGAGAGATATGAATTCCTTCCCTAGCGGGTTGTTGGAGTTTTTTTCATCATAAAATCGTTGTATATGTTTTCTATCGATTTTTGTTTGAAACCGAGGACCAATGCTGTTAGACAACAGATTGATGCCTTTCTCAAAGGTGCATTTGGGGTTGGATTTGTTGGGTTCCCCCAAAGAGGATGGGGGGGACTGTAAGCTATGACTATGACTATGACCATCAATATAAAGCTGTTAATTGGTTGAGTGTGAAAAAACGTGTTTTTGTTGAAACGCTTATATATCTTGATACTATGTTCATGATACGTTCAAATGCGACTGGTTACCTCGTATGAAATACTGAGACTCGAACCAAAGAACTTTCATTTCAGCTTTAAATTTCTTCCGACATGGCAATATGAAGAATCTGTACAAAAAGAATCGATCTGAAAAAGGCCATTGACTGAAAGTAATGAAATCTTCAATGGATTTGAAGGGATTTTCTCTTAAATGGGTTCCATCTCCTTCGGTGTCAAGATGGCATGTTCACTTCTGTTTGGCTCATCAAACAATGTGGAAACTCACAGCTGTTCAGTCCAGGTCCAGTGACGGGGCTCATTGCTTTTAAATGAATTATAGCGACCAAACCGCCAAGGTCACCCCAAGAGGTAGTGAAAAGTAAGGGAATCCTAGCCAAATGCCTGAATTCAGGTTTAGGAATTATAATAGTCTGCCCAGAAATGTTAAACTCACACTTTAACAATACTTTGAATTAAGACTGATTGCTTTATACATACTCAACCTTCAAAATGACACTTTTGTTTTCCCTTGAATTCAAAGCAATCAGGTTTTGATGGTAAGGGAAGTAGGGGAAAAATACCTCCTTCTCTGATCTGATTTGTAGTTCTATCTCCCATTTTTTGTGGGAAGAATGTCCATGTAAATCATCCATTCATTGGTCTATCTCTCCACGGGACGACCTGGACCTGGATTCCAGGTCTACACGAGATCGTCCCACCAGAACTCTTGTCGCTCTTCGATGCGCCTCGGCAGAGGGTTGCGCGTGCAGCAAACGACCGTAACATCCGGAGATCCGGTGTGGGTGAAAGGAGGTGAGATTTCCACAGCTGGAAAAACGTACACCCTGGAAGATTAACATGGAACCTACAAATCACCCCATGTAGAAAGGAAAATGATCTTCCAAACCTCCATGGGTTAAATCAAGTTTTCAAGTGGGTTGAATCATGGTATGGGTATAAGATATTATTTACCTACATTTGATTGATGTTTATGGTAATTTCAAATGTAGGTAAATGTACCAGTCCCACGGATCCTATGGGAATTGGCTTGAATCAAACACTGAAGCAACCATCTAGCAATTACAATCAAAATTGATAGTCCTCTTACTCTGCCAATGGCTTACCTTTCAACTTTTGGGGGGATGACTCGACAAATATTTAGTAGAAAACATATGGAAATCATGAGCCATGTAAACTTGTTTCTTTCACAGTCCTCTGGTTGAGTGAGAAAATGTGCCGTATACAAAGAAAATCCATGAGGTATCGAAAATCTAATGTAAGTTTCGGGATGTGTCAGGAAAATCCATGCAAAAACAGCAACATCGAATTGCAAGTGTATATGTTTTGTTGTCCCTCTTTCCCAGACCCATGCCATCACTGTATGGTATATTTCCCTTAGATTTACGTACCATAAAAATCAATCATTCATGTAGGTAGATAAACCAGGCAACCATGGATGGTATGGGAAAAAGCTGGTCAGTTGCTCTTAGGGGGACAAGGCCTCGAAGGTGATTCTCCTATCTTGGAAGAACCGATTACCGTACAAATTCCAGAACCAAGACTACCTAAGATTACCTACTAAATTACCTACTAAAGTCACCTACACATCTCTATCATTATTATCCTACAAATCGAATCTCTACCATGATTATCCTACCAATTTTAGCAACCAAAAAGATTCAATCATGACCTAAGACTTGATGGATGTTCCGAACACTGATGCCTGATGTTGCGACCCTTAGCACATTATATATGGGTTGTTTTTTTGGTGCAACAAAATCAGGCCATTTTTTATTTTTCATTTTTTTTTTGGGGGGGGGGAGTTTTAACGACTGGACTCTCAAATTGCTACGTCCTTGTCAACGTCTCTTTTTTTCCGCCCAGGATAAAGAGCTTGAACTTTTGATTTCTGGATTGCCCGACATCGATATTGAGGCGCGAACTTACTCCAAGCTCGGGTTGGTGATTCGTCGTTTTAAAAGGTGAAAACGTGGGTTTGATACTGTTGATGGTTCAGAAATCCGGCATCCACCAGTTGAGGTTGGTAGTTTATCCCACTCTTTACAAGGTTTCAAAAACATCCCAGGTGGTTTATCTCGCCGGATTTCTGAACCCATCAACAGTGGGGCCCCTTGTTTTTGTTTGTTAGAGCCGTAGTGCTCCAGTCATACCCTTCGAGGATTTTTGAGGTTTGGTGTCTTTTTTAGCACCCCAAAAATCCACAACCCAAAACCACGACTGCAGAAAGGGTGCCATTGGAGCATATGGTTCTGGTTTGTTCACCAAACGTTTCAGGTACCTAAAATGGAGGTACTCACCTATATAAGCTGTATGTAAGGGCTATGTAAGGGAAACCCCACCCCCAATATAGCCTTACTAGGTTCAGTACCTTTATTTTAGGTACCTGAATTGTTTGTTGATTTGTCGGATACTTGTGTGTTTTCTTTGAGAAGGCATATAGCAACTATAAGTAGTCGACTATCTCCAAGACCGAAAAACGACTTGTTGTCGTCAAATGTCAACTTGAGAGACCTCAAACAAGTAGATCAGGTGCCATTTGAGCAATCAAAAAAAAAACCTGTTTGTTTAGTGTTGGGGATGAAATCCTACCCAGTTACAGGTATGTGGGGATTATTTCATAAACCATCATAAGTCGATCTCTATGAAACAACCAATATTTCATGCAAAGTAAGGCCGTTGTTTTTTCTGCGTGGCTAAATGTGACGTACACAATTCTAACTAAGATGCACCCACCAAGCCCGAGACGCTGTGACACAACGGATTCCACACAGATCCTCCGGCGCTACTCGCAGGATTTGAAGGCGAACACCGAGTACCACAACTATACTCCACAGTACCCTGGGACCTCAACAAAAAGGGAAACATGTCGTGCTTTTTTTGGGGGGGAGGATGGTGAGGGAATCACTATCGAATAGGTTGAGTATATTCAACGGGGTGTAGGTAAGATTTCACTTAATGTTGATATGTTGTACTTGTTTAATCATTTCTTCTTGGAGTTCTCCAATTTCAAAAGGAATGCGTCACATGTTGAAACAAAAGGCAAAATGTTTGTATAATTTCTAAAACCATTTAAAGTTTGTTGTGTAAACTGTCAAGTATCTTTTGTGATTTCATCATGTTTATCTTCATCTTTTGTGGATTTATATGGGTGTATTCATGTGTACCTGTGGAGGTTTATACAGTATTTGTATGCAGATGTACACATTGCATCTATACTCAGGTCAGTTGACCTTGACTACCCCACCCCTTCACCAAACTGCAAAGAAATTCATAATATGTCCGCATGAACATTCCGCGGGCCATCACGGACCAATGCGTGATCTTTTGGTCGGTTCTATAGGATCATGGGATGTATACTTCCGGTGAGCCCCTTTTTTTTTGGTAAATGTTGAAGTTAGGGCCCTATCAATTTCCTTATAAACGGGTAACTGGCGTTATGTCACCCCTATAAATTGGAGGGTATAACCCTACTGATAACCCGAAAACAAACTTGGACACCACAAATTGGTTGGGTTTTAAAATAGATGTTGCTCCTATTTTCCAAGGGATTTTTGTTGTTGGCTTCCCTGTTTGTTTTTTGGAGGGGGGGGGTTGTATAAAGGTTGCCTATAAGTGCATGTGACACCATATACCCATTCATGCGGCCAACCCACGGTCGACGGTGGTGATGCAGGTCGGACCAGATCCAATGGTTCGGGAAACTCAGGATTTCATCGTCCGACGAACGAAAAATCACGACCGACCGAGTTTTTGGGCCCCCAAAAAATGGTTGGTGAATAGTGTTTGGGAAATCCATTTTTTGATCCCATCATTTTTTTGAAAAATCTTGGTTGGTGAAGGTGAAATATTTTTTAAAAGATTTGGCCAGATTTGGTGTTTCGGATCTCTGGCTTGCGTATAAATACGTGTCATGTGTGAGCAACGCGTCCCAAGGTTCTGGAAGGTGCTGAGCGAGTTGAGTCAGGAGCAACGAGCGTGGTGGGGGACGCTCAAACGGCAGTTGTCATAGTTGGAGGATGACCCCGGGTGAGTTGGATCTTAGGGGTATATGGACTGAATAGGTACCATTTTGCAACCCAAAAGACTGCAATTCTCATGGGATATTCAATGATATATTAATATTAATATTAAAAATATTAATGACTACCTGACTACCCTCCTGAAGTTTAACATATTATAGCCCCTGAAAATGATGCTTGGAAGACGATCCTTTGCTATTGGGTCCCGGTAACTTTTCAGTGGCGAACTGTTAAACTTCGGGAGGGTATGGACTAAATAGCTCGGTGTTGGTTTCAGTTTCAAATATGGTCTATTTTCACACAAAAAATCCTTGGGGAGATGATCCAATTTGACCAGCATAGTCTGTTTTGAAATGGGTTGGTTCAACCACCAACTAGATAGGTGATACAGGAAGTGACCACAAATGATGAAACATCTTTGAAATTGATGTTGATATTTAATAATCATATAATAGTCATACTTGAGGATGCACTGATGCACCAACTCCAATTCACAGAAGGAACATTATGTATGTACAGAATTGTTTGAATGAGTAACGCTATGCATCATGAAATCACTTGCACTCTTGCAGAATCAGAATATTTTGCCTGTTTGAATATTGGGGGCAATCCGTATTTCAACTATGCTTTTGGTATTACTACACTTTCACCAAATCTGTTCCTCTCAGCAAACCCAGATCCAACCTTCTCAAAAACATTTCCCCATCTAAAATCTAGTTTACAAACAACTTTTCAAACATTGTTGGCACTGAAAAACATGTTCCCGCACGCATTTCATATGTTCATCTCTTGTTCTTGTATCATTCTCCCAGTTCGTTCCCCCTTTATGTTTGTATTTTCCCTGCGTGGGACAAGCTACCAACGAACTACGTAGCTGGATGAACTGCATCAACCATAGCGCTTTAAAATTTCAAGCATTCCATTTTCCATTTGTGGAAGATTTGGGTATCCCTAGGGATCCAATCACCGAAACTGAGAATGGTTTCATGGAACCTAAATACCTGGCGTTTCGGAGGTGATTATATACACCCCTTGCTCATCATCTGGCAAGGCGATTGGATCCTTAGGGTATAGTAACTACCCTCCCCTGAAACTAACAACACACACCGCCCCTGAAAATAGGGGCTCCCTGGAAGTTTGGAGATTCCTACTGGAAACCATCCTTTTTTTAGGGGCGGTTGGTTAGTTTCAGGTTCAATTCAGACTCTTTAAAAAAGTTACAGTAACCATCCAAAACCAACGAAAAACACAACGAGTTTGGAACCTCAGACTTACCCTCCCGAAGTTTAACAGTTCGCCCCTGAAAAGTTACCTTCCCAATAGGAAAGTATGAAAGTAATCTTCCAACCATCATGGCTTTCAGGGGCGAGCTGTTAAACTTCGGGGGTGTAACAGCGTTGAAAGAAAAATCAGGTTCCTTCAATTTGCCACCGGCACCTCTCGAGTACCTGTGGAGGGTTTTAAGGTGCAGCCTGGAAAAAACATCAGGACTGGGCAATTTATAACGACCTGTTCCCGGCGGTTGGTCACCCCAAAAGGTAGTGAAAAGTAAGGGAATCCTAAACGGCCGAAAGATCAGGAGAATCTACCCTTCCTCCCATGATCATGGAAGTGGACAGTGCGCCCCCTTAGAGACTAAAGTCATCTTCCAGACCACCATTTTCCACTGAACCATGATTGTGGGAGAAAGGGTACTTGGATGTTCCAGGAAGTTAGTGAAAGGCTAAGATGAACAGGTTATAACCCCAATACACCCCATTCAAGTATATATTGTAACCCATTTACTATTTGTTTATGAACTTCCTCTGACATCCCAGCAAGGGGTCCACCCCTCTTCCAGGGACAAGGGTGATTGATAATCTCTAAATTTCCTGGAGAAAGTGGCATTGGCGGGGGTATATACCCTTAGATTGCCGTAAACAAAAAACGATCGGTGTGAAATCTTCTTTTTGAGGATTTTGTTGTAGGTAGGTAGCCTGATGTTTGGTTGAAGTAAAATATTGGCATATGTAGATATGCCTAGAGTACATATACTGTATTATATATATATATATACATTTATATTCATTTGCATGTTTATATTTATATTATACACACATTTATATTTGTTGTATTCACTTTATTGGGTCCAAGATTGATAGATTAGATTTGGTCTTTCCACGTCTCAAAAAAACGCCCAGCAACATAATGATGGAACAGACAGATCCAGCACCGCTGATGCAAACATTGGCAACGGACAATGGAAGTTTTTCTGTTTGAGTTGAATGATGTTGATGTGTCCATTTGAAAGATGGATTGATTTTTTGAATCTTCAAGATTGACCAATGCACAAAGTCTTGTTTCTAGCAGTGGTTCCCAAGTAAAGATGGGAAGTTCTTCAAGATGTGGAGCCTATCCAAAACTCGAAGATTGGTTTTTTGCGTCGCTGAGTTGGGTTTTCCACCGAGGGTATCTCAACTTTCGGAAACCGAGTGATGATTGGTAAGTTCTATGTGCTTCTAGCATGGAAAAAGGCAATAAGTTGTATGATACATAGTTGATAAATATTGTATATATATATAATATATATACACATGTTGCTATATGATGGGATATGAGGATGTTTCGCTTCAGATTGACATATTTTAGGTACCCCCCGGAAACAAACACGACAATGGAAAAACAACTATTTGAAGATTCATCTCCTATTAAAAACAAGGTTGTTTTCCAATGTCATGTTTGTTTTCAGGGGAGTATATTCATTGGAGAAAGAATCTCATGAAGTAATCTCAGTGTTGTCACTCCTCATAGGTATGTTTGCATCAGGAATGATTGGGGAGGTTAGTGAAATGATTATGGCAATTTATCCCTGTCTATATGATATACATATCTTCCAAGATCCATAGTAATGATACATTCACCTGCTAATTCAGCATAGAAAATCACCCAAATGCAGGTGGTTAATTTCTGTCATACATGGATCCTATGTGTTTTTTGTTTATACTTTGCCCCTTCAAACTTACATTAACGTCCACCCTTCCCAGCAGATTTGAATTTCCTGTAAACCAATATTCACTACCAACCTCAACTGGTTTGGTGCCGGATTTCTGAATCATCAACACTGGTCAAATTATAGCGACCTCACACGACCTGGGCCCCCAAATGGTGGTTTAAGAAGGGTCCCATCCCCTTATTTCAGGGAAATCCAGGTTGATGACATATTATTCCATTTGGCCAGATTTATGATAACACATATATGTATATATGAATGATATGAATGATATGTATTTGTATATATGTTGTTTTTGTTGGGGTTCCAGACTCCCAGGCCACTCCCATACTGTTCCATTTGGCCAGATGTTTGATGGTTGTATATACCTCGCCCAGGGCTTGGTTGGAATGCGCGGACCACAGAAGTTCTGCATTCATCGAGCCTATGGTCCTGAACGTTTACCTTCTGTCAGGGTATCCCAAGGCATAAAAGAACCGCTGGGTCGTCGATGGCGGAAAATATTTATTCCCCAACTCTTTCAAGAACAAGAGGTGCTGATTTTTTTTGGGGGTGGGATCTGGGGGGTGGGGGCACAACGGAATGCATGTTCACTAGTTTGTTGTTGTTGTTGTTGTTGTTGTTGTTGTTGTTGTTGTTGGAAAGAAAGATTAAGAGCAAATTGAAGAGGGAAGCGGTGTTTGACAAAACGCTTGGAAGTTTAGGGTATACTGGTATTGGTACGGAAAGTACGGTAGCCAACAACATAAAGGATAAGAGATACAACAGAAAAATATTAGTACTTCTGCTTTTATTGAAGTCCTATTACCATTACCATAGGCATTCACATTTTTGGCAACTTCTCAAATTGTGTGGTGTTGTCCCGAAACACTCGCTGTATAGGCCATTCTAGGTCTAGTAGTTGCTTTTTAAGGTTTCTTGTTCTTGCGTATGGCGAAATATTGGCACAGTAAGCTGAGCTTTGATATGGATAGAGTTTGAAATGTTCTAATCTGTTTTTGGAAAATGTAAATTAGTTTGTGGCAAGGAAAATGCTATGTAAAGGAAGAAGTGCATATTATGTTAGATTCAAGGTTAGTTTATTGTATTGATCTATGGAAGAGCTTTGCATTAGCGTCTAAAAGTATAACATTTCTATTTTAGTAGTTATGTGTTTTTATGCATGGTATTTTGCATTTATGATTATACAAGATAATCTTTACACACTTGCATTGGGGTGTATATAAATATATTTATACGGCGATTGTACTAAGGGTGCTTTTTAAGAACCTTCATACATTAAAGAATCTTATTATACAATGGCACAAGGGTTTTGTGCCGGCTCAATGAAGCCGAGGCTCATACGTGCTTCAACCAGTTGGGGAATCTCAGAAATGGGATGACTTAGAGCCGAGAGTATCTCCGGCGCCTGAGGTTGTGATGTCAGTGGTGTCACACTCCAAATCTTGTGAGGATTGCTTTGGACAAAGACATGTTACCAGCTTTAGGGAAGAATAAAAGAAAACATAGAAATATGTCAAAACCATGCCCAGTTACTGTACTCGATGTATGGTATATTTACCTACATTTACCATAAAAAATAACCAAATGTAGGTTAGATAGATATACCATACATCAAGTGTCTAGACAAAGGATCAACAAAGAAATAACATGTTGAGATCAACCAGTTGAAATGACTCGTCCCTCGGAGGTCCAAACTCACGGTATTACCGTTCCAAGGATGTTTGTACCGAGGGACTCGACCAAAAATGACCAACGTTGATTTACTGGTGAAACAAACATAGTTCTATAGCTGAGAATTTTTTGAACAGTATAGATGATGTAGGTGAAGATGTGTCGAAGATATTCAAACACATATTATGTCAATCCCGGATGAATAAACCCCTATAGTGATTATAAAGGGGGGTACCCCCAAAAGTGATAAATCCCCTTTAAAATGGGACCCCCCCCCCATTAAAACAACCATGGGGTTTATTAATCCGGGGTCAACATTATACATGTTTTCCCTTGGATTGTAATGTTTAATCAACCTTTTTAGTGATTTATTCAACAGATCAGGGGGAGCATCAATAATATAGGCGTTACCCCCAGCCTTGTTCGAAATGTGCAACTTCGTTTTATTTGGTGGGTGCTTGGAGGATCATCCCAGTAGTAAGTGGTTAGGATCACCCCGAATTATAAGCCATGAAAAGGCCATTTGGAAGGGGTCCCACAACCCGATCCTTGGGGGACTTACGATCACCATGGTTATTAATTAACCACTTACATCCACTGGGATGATCCTCCAAGTAGGGTCACTACCCAGTTATATACGGATTAACCACTTACTACCCAGTTTTATTGGGATTAAAGATTAAAGTAAACCTTATAAATAACATTATATTAAGATTATATTGAATTTATAAAGGGTCCCTGATCCCTATCAATCAGTCAGTATAATGGAATGTTTTTGGGGGGGTTGGTGGGCGTTGCGCAATGGGATCCCATTTCACTGCCCGGTTGCACCACCTTTCGAGGTTGGACTTGCCCGACTATCCTTCTGAAGAAGTGCTGCGAGACAAGCTGCTTCAGGCCGTTGGAAAAAAAAACAAACAAATGGAAACGGGACAACAGGAGACAAGCAAATCAGTAACACACAAAAAGATCATGGAAATGGCCGGCTGTTTGGAAAGAGGATTACTGGTGGGAAAGAATTGTTTAGTGTAGGAGTTGTTTGGTGGACAATGGTCCCCAAGAAGGCAAAGAAAGTAAGATGCATGGCGCAGCACAGCCACCCCCGTAGAGTTTTATAGGCTTAGATGCCAGCCATCACATACTTTTTGTGTCCCAGGTACTTTTTTGTGATTGGTGTCAAGAAGTCAGGGTGGATGTATTGTGAGAAATCCATTCTCAGAATTGGTACTGGAAAAATATTCACGTGGCAACCTGGCTTGGAAATTCGACCTTAGCTCCTTTCAATTCATCTGGAAGGTAGACTAACAGCGAGTTTACCCCTAAAGTCGTTTCTGCAAAAGGAAACGATGATTTCGTGATTTCCTAAAATGGTGGTACCCAACAACCATGGGTTTTCCTACTAAAACTGATCATTTTGGGGTGTTTGGGGGGTACCACCATTTAAGGGAACACCCATGTACCTTTCATTTTTTGGGGGTCGGACTATCTTCAGGAGTAAACTCGCTGTTTGAGGGGCACCAAGCAGGGAGGCTCCCCGAAAATCCCCCATTTGGGAAACTCATTTAAGAACCAACCAACTTGAACCATTTTTTTTAGCTGCAAATTTGTTTTTGTTGTCTTTCCGGCTTCAGGCTTCCGGGATACCTTGGGAGTTTTTTCAAAACGAAGTCTTGAAGGGGGGAAGTTGTTTTTGAACAACAAAAATTCTGTGATTTCCCCATGGGACTCTTTGGAGGCGGCGTTAACTAACACCCCGTCAGGTCATGGGACTTGGACTGAGAAATTTCGACCCATTTTTTTCGGTGGTTTTTGAATCAACGATCTGAGCATCGGATAATATCGCATAATAATTGGCCGGGAAAAAAAAACACACACAAATGGGTTTGGTGAATTTTTGAAAGTCAATGAACGTTTCATGAAACACCTGTAGAAGAGTGGGCTCCTCTATACTATACTAGCTCTATATAAGTTATATGCAGTTACACTATACATATATTTATAACCCCTATAAATGGCCTTTTATACTCAGATGCTCCATGGGATGGGAATATTTATATACGTACATTTTCCCCTGGTTCATGTGGCCACTTTCATGTATGTAAATACACCATCGTCCCCTGGATCCTTCATGGGGATATAAATGGGTTTTATTTGTTATACACCTTGATATAAGCCGTTTGATATCACCAACCCATTTGGCCAACAAAAGCCATTTATGATTATGACTTAAGTATATTACTTTATAACAAAAATCTACATGACTTTTATTTACCCCCCCCCCCCAAAAAAAAAAAAACCTCCGTTACACACCTTTTGGGACTTTTTTTGATCCCGGTCCAAACCTCAGATTTCCGACGAAGGAACGCTGCGACAAAAAACCACAACGGGGAACTCCCAAAACTCCACAGGCAGTCCATGAAGGTCATGAAGGCTTCGGCTTTGCCTGAGGACGGGCCCCATGGGGGAGAGACAAGACATCGTTGGGGGGACGGGGACGGGACGGGGCAAGGGATGTGGAGGTTTGGCGTTTGTTGGGAGGGTCGGACCAGTGATATACCCCTACTGAAGTTGAATGGTTCAGAAACCCTGGCTAACAAAACCACCTGAAATGTATAATATATCAAACCTTGTAAATCATCTGGGTGGTGGCAACTCAAAGATTTTTGGAATTTTAACCCCGCAGAATTGGGAAAAATGATCCAATTTGACGATCATATTTTTCAACTGGGGTTGCTTCAACCACCAACCAGTAATGGTATTTCACCACCAACCTCAACTGGTGAACGCCGGATTTCATGTTTGGAATGTGTGGCCTGAGAGTTCGTGGGTTCAGAAGTTGAGGCTGCTAAGTTGGACACCTACCTGGCAAGCATCCGAAAAAGCCACCTGAAAACATGGCATACATACAGGCGTATACAGGTTGATTCACCCTTCCATTTGGGGGGGTGTTGGGGGATTCTTAGGGTAGTATTGATGTTGACAACTTGATGGTGATGGATGTGTTGCAAAAAAACGAATATTGTATATGAATGTACAGAAGATCAAATGTCAAATCAAAAGATCAAGTATATTTATATGACTATGACCTATTATGATAATCTATTAGATTGAAGACTTCCGGGTGAGAAAGCATCCATGAAAGTTCAAAGAGATTTCTATGTTAGCTGTTGCATCAACAATCAAGATGTCAGAAACTACACTCTTCAAAACTCAATTTAGTTGCACCACGTTGTAGCCTCCCCACAAAGAATCAACATACCCTCCAGGGAACTAACATATCCCACCTGGGGAAAAGGAAAATCATCTTCAAAATGCCTTTAAAAGGGGATATGTTAGTTCCCAGGAGGGTAACCAACCAAAGAAAAGGAAACTCTCCATTGTTTGGGCGCAGTGTATTTTTGTTTGACACCGATGACACCACACAGCCGACGATTTGACCGCAGGAGTGTTTTCTTGCGACGATTTGACAAATTGAACAAAGAATTCGACGACCGTTGAGCTTCTCCAGTTGGAAGTAACTTCATTAAAACATGGTTCCGTTTTCTGGTGAGATCACCAAGGAGGTCTCACGAGAGATTCAAGAGTGCGAAGCAATGAAAAGGACCCTGGTTGTTTACTTCCCATAGGATTAAAAACATGAGCAATGAAAAGAACCCTGGTTGTTTACTTGGATGTCCTTGGAAGTGATCGTAACTAGATTTTAAGTTGGTTTATAGCCTATTTACGGGATTTACAACCTACGAAGAAAGGGGTTATAATTTATCATTGCTACCATGGACATCCCAGTAGGGTATATAGGGGATTATGCTATCCAGTTATGTGGGGAGTATATTAAACCATTATATAAGGATCCCTATTATACACCTCTGACACTCTTGATGGTTCAGAAATCCGGCAATCACCACCTCAAATTGTATAGAATGCCTCGTAAACAATAGGATATTCACTACCAACCTCAACTGGTTGGCAGGATTTCTGACCCATCAACAGTATGATACCAGGATTGCCGAAACATCAACAGTATGACATAGGATTTTAGGGTGTAAGATTCCAAAACACCTTGAGAAGACATTCAATTGTTGCTCCAACACTCCAAGGTATTTATAGGATTTGGAAGACTTAGGTCATGTATGATACAGAAGCCAGGCGGATATACTTGTCTTGGGAAGCTGGAAGATACACCAAAAAATCTTGTGTTGGTTTTTGGTGGTTTCGGTAACTTTGGAGATGATTTTATCCTTTACAAATGCATAGCAACACATGGAAAAACGGGAATCCTTTTGCGTCACGACAAAATTGAGATTATTTGCAAGGTCAACCTACGCAGTTTCAGGTTCATTTTCGGGTGCATCTTTGGTGTTGTTATGGGGAAAAACCAATATCTGGGTGGTGGTTTCAAATATTTTTTATTTTTCAACCCTATTTGGGTAACATTCCCGTTTTGACCAATATTTTTCAACTGGGTTGAAACCACCAACCAGAATATCCAATGCTACTTGATAATAACTTCTTTTTTTTTAAACAGCGGTTCAAGTGATTTGTTTGGGTTGGAAGAGAAGCTTATGGGGTCTATACTTGTTGTCCACACAAATAATAATGATTCATAAATTTCAAACCAAAAATGGATCTCTCTAGCATTAGTGGTGAAAGGTAATACTGAAATATGAACTTTATTTCTTTCACATATTCTCAACAACATTTCTTCTGGAAACTTGTTATGGAATGTCTTAATGTGACGATGGCTCATGGAAAAAAAAGTTGAGGGGGGTACCCAGTAGCATGGACTAAAACCCATGCTCAAATATTAAATCCATGCTGATCCAGCTTTCTGTACTACATATATACCATAATACATTGGTGTTCGCGAGCCAACCCTGTAACCAGTGGGTAAATAATCTACATCTCCATTTTCTAATATAAGGGAACCCTATCAACCTTCACTATCATTTTCTATACATAGACAGATATCAGATCCGGAACTCCCTATAAAAGAGTCCCATTTTTTTAGCCCAGTTCGGAAAACGTATCTTTTTTTCATTCCAACGGGTCCCATGCGGGAGTTGCTCACGGCAGAACTTCAGAAAGCTGGAAAATTTCGAACCGGAAAACATCGCCGGCGAGTCATGTTTCGCCAACGAAAAGATGGGCCCATGTTTGGTCGAGTAGAGCCTGCACAATGCATGAGCTATACCTCTTGTTGAATTTACAAGCCAACAGGCCCCTTAGGATCCATGTATGATATATTTACATAATGAATGGTTCATGTTAATGGTATATTAGTAGGTAAATGTACCGCACATGGATCCTATCAAAGGTGAAAAGAGCATGAGACGCAATGTTCCCTTTACATACTTAACATCAATATGCGGCTTCCGGATGTTGTTTTCAGAAGTTCATAATGGAATCTGTTGAATGGCAGCTGCTTCTTCTCCAAACATGATTACTTACTGTTGTTTAAATTGATTATACATACAGTTGATGGCTGAAATCCCAAACAACCACCCGGGATGTACAAAACCTCGTAAATAATGGGATATTCAATACCAACCTCAACTGGTGCAGGATTTCTTCCATCAACAGTAGTACTATAGTATACATACCCTCACTGAAACTAACATAGCACCTGAAAATGGATGATTGGAAGACTCTTTCCTTTTGGGAAGGCCCATTTTCAGGTGCTTTGTTAGTTCAGGGAGGATATATATATATATATATTTTTTTGAAAACATACATATGTATTCATAAATCTTTGATACCTTCCCCCCAAAAAAAAAGCAGTTGCTTTTGGATGAAAGATTCCTTGAAAATCCTGGAATCCAAACAAACACAGAGCCGCTGGGCTGGTACTAAGTTTCATCATTTTCAGTTGGTCCCTTGAGGTGATTTTTGGTTGAATGTTTGAGGACCCAAGAAATAAGGCCTTAGTAAGGGACTATTAACCGTTCGTTTCCCTTAATAAGGCCTTATTAGGGGCTTATTTCTTGGAGGGGGTGGCATTGGGGGGGGTACCTTAAATTCCCATGATTCAATTGTTTTTGTTGTTTTTTTCCCAAAACGGGGTGGTGGTTTCGATGATTTTTTATTTTTACCCGTCTCCCTGGGGAAATGATCCAATTTGACGAGCATATGTTTCAAATGGGTTGGTTCAACCACCAACTAGAAAAATTGTGTTTGTTTTGGTTTGGTTTTGGTACCCTTTTTATGGAATGTTTTGAGTTGGTACAAACACGCATTTGCTATATATGTTAACCGCAAAAACAATAGGCTTTTTGTTTTGGTATGTGTGTGTGCTAAGACATTCTTGAAAATGAGATGCTTTAGCTACGAACAGGACTATGTTTTAAGGATCATGTTGTAAGGCGTTGCCTATGACCAAGTGATTGATTCTATCGGAATGTGGTATATATATATATATAGAGAGAGAGAGAGAATCCTGCCGAAGTGGACCAATTCTGATTGTTGACCCCATTCATGTCATATGTGCTGTCAACAAGCACCCATTTCGAGTCATGCAATGTCAGAGTTTTTCCAAAAAAGCGGCCCTGTTTTTTTCTGCGGCACGGCGATGGTTTCCAAAGATACATCAATCTCAATGGGCTGAATCAAAAGTCCAACCAGGAAAAACCCAAGTCCCGTTGGGGAAAGTCCCCCCATGCACGGCGCACGGCAAAGAGGCGCGCATGAGTCGTTTTTGCCCAGTGGTGGATGGTACGTTTCTGTCCCCTCGTTTTCAGAAGATGAAGGGAGAGTTACAGTATTTGAACCCTGGAAGTCCCAACCTGCCACCATTTTTCTTATGGTAAGGTTTACGAACAACCATTTTTGATACTAAGGTTTGTCATCATCCAAAAGGAACCACCATTTTCTATGGTGGTTGGCTTCCAGGGTGAATGTAAGTTGCAAGTTGGTAAGGTTCTTGGACCTTATTGTCCTTGAAATCTCGTATGAAAAGGATTTTCAGCGCAGGATGTTCTTGGAAGAGTAAGCAAACAACCTTACACCCCTGAAGGTTAGCATGGAACATAATCATGGACGTTTGGAAGATCATTTTCNAACCAGTTTGGGCTTTAACTGGGCCAAAATTTGCTGTCGTAATTAAAAAAAGTATTGGGACCAGGTCATGGGTGGAAACAGAATTTTTTTATTGCGTGCCCAGTCACACTATTGAGAGACTTTAGGTCGAATACTCTTTGTAGTATTGGGAGCTCCGGAGAATTTTTTTATTGCGATACCCTTTATAATTGTCATGTTAACATTATATGTCTCTATATATATATATTTATGTACAACCAGTTGAATACTCCCGTAGGGTGCAATGGAACCCATGTTGTCCTCGGCGTTTTCTCGAGTTCATCATCTATTAAGAAAATGCCTTAGACCACCAACCAGGAAAACTCACCCAAACACATGAAGTGTATCACCTCCACAAAGAAATCAAAAAAATAATCAAAATGTGTTTGGATGACCTTTCATGCGAGAATTCACACTGAAAAAAATCGTCCTTTAGGTATATTTTTCCCCTACCAAGACATAATAATATACTTGGTTAAATAAATTTTTCCACCCCAAAAAAGGGGGTGGACGCGTTTCTTAAACCAAGAAGTCTGAAACCAGAAAGTACTCCATCTCTGGGCGGCAAAAAAAGGACCCGACAAGTAAAGGCGATAGATTTCACCAGATGTTTCCTACCGAGCAGCAGGGACCCGTCGGGTTGCCGAGCTGCGATGACCGGTGGAGAAAAACGTCACAAAGACGGCACGAGAGGCAAACAAAAAAGGGGCGTTTCGGTGGAGGAGTGCTCTATACCTGCAGTGGTTAAACCCCGTAGTTTCTTGGGGTTTGAGAAAAAAAGATCATCCAAGTTGGCAAATCCACTATTTTAAAGAGGTTTGCAGGGTTACATCCGTTATCCATATGGTTTTTGACGGAAAAAATGGAATAAAAGCTCGGTGGAAGCTTTATATTGGTCATATTTAAGACCAGGTTTTGAGGGAATTTAAGCAGCACACGTTTTTGGGACAGCTGGAGTCGCTAATTTCTTCAAGCGTTACCCTTTTTGGTAATCCAAGGTACCACGAAAAACCCATGCAAACATCACCATGTTTTTCGGATTTTGTTGTACAGAGAATTCGGGTGTATCAGGGCTTTGTGAATGTTGCAGCGTTCTTTGTACTCAACGATGCCAATTGAAGAGAAGGTTTTTTTTGACGTTGAAAATTGAAAACTGAAGGATTACAGGAATCCCCACAAATAAAGATGAGTGGGCCTCCTTGCGGTCATGGTTAGTGGGTGGGGGATCGCCACTTTATGTACTTTTCTTCAATGTGAATAATCATAAGCCTTACATACAGCTTCTATATATATATATATCCATTTTAGATACCTGAAATGTTTAGTGACATATTCTGACAGGTACACATATTCAGGGGATAGTTGGATGTACCCCTACCAACGTACGGCTATGGGAAATCCCTATAGAAGCCCTATATATACTGGGTATTTATGGGTTATAATCCCAAGGATCCCTAGAGAACACAATGAATACCATGGGTACTCTGTTAGGGGTACACCCATCCTTGTCCCTTGAACATCTCAGCAACAATTTTCGCAGTCTTTTTTCATTTTCGACCATTTAAGATAGATGGTCCCATGACCCCTCCATTTAGACATTTAGAACGACTAGGCTTGGGGCCCACCTTGTATTCTGACAGCTACCCGTGGAACTAGTCCCTGGAACTAAGCCCGTGAGCCTGGAGCCTTTTCCAAACAACATGTCACAACTTTGGGCCCTGGGGCCTGATCACAAAAAACGACCATCCTTTTGGAATTGCCAATTACCATAGGATCCATGTATGATATAGATATATAGTTACCCTACATGTTTTGGTAAAATCAAAAGGACACCTTGGATGGTGTTTTTGTTGATGGAATTCGAAAAAATCACAGTTTGTCATATCTGCAACTGGCCCCGATTTTGAGAGGTTTTCTTGCCAACCAAAAATTGGCTAAGGACGTATGAAAACATGACGCCCTTAACCCCAAAAAGGGGTTGCTACAAGAAGCATGAGAAACATCGACTTTTTCAGATTTCAGAGCAATCTGGAGGTTGGTGAAATATTATGAGATGTTGAGATTGTTGATGATTTTGGCTCCTAGCAAGATTCCATCCTGCTTCCTCTTCTTGGTTTCTTATTGAACAAATCGGTCCGTGGTCGACGGGCAGCCCAACATGGCAGCAACCAATGGTAGCAAGGACAGGGTGGTGTTGACGGGAAGCGGGTGTGTCTCAAAAATGAGTGGGGTCCAAGAATCTGTTATTTTCAGAAACCTGAAAAAACATGTGTATATACATATATATATATATATGTATAATTACTACATATACTATGATATACTGATACTATAGTACTATATCTAGCATTTGGGGAATTTGGTGGGTGCGAGTCCCTACTTTTAAGACACTCATATCTATTCTAGCCTCAGAAAAACAGCAGATTTCATACTCAAATCATCTATGTTCGAGTAAAATGTGTGTTCTCGGCTGTTGAGGTTTGTAGGATCCTCTTTGATGAAGGTAGATAGTCAAACCTTCCCTAAACCGTGTATATATATAATTACTTGTTTGCCTTTCCTCTGGGCATCTTGATAATGAATAGATGTTGGCTAGAATGCAACGATAGCTGACCGTTCGCTCGCCACAGAGTGGGTTGCTACTCTCAATTTTGTGCATTCTTTTGTCAAATAAGATTTTTGCTAGCATTCACGCAGACCAAAAGAACAATAGAGTACAATTAGTATGTATTCTGTACTCTTTGATTTGTCTTCATAGAAGCTTTACTTAAACCATTCAGACACTGTAATATACATTAATATACCCTATATCACATGTTCTGTGTCCAAAAAAAATCGTACATATTGAAAAAAAACAAGTCGACAAACATCGAACAACTATGAGATTCCTCGCAGCATCTCATCGTTTTTGCTTCCAACAAAACAGGATCGAAGCCGATCGCCAAGAAAGGAGTTGTCACTTGGCGTGTGGGTGGAGCTGCAGGGTTTGGGGGAGAGAAAAACATTGAAAAAACTGGCAGGTCTTCAGAACAATAGCATACATGATGAGCAGAGTTGGCCATACACATGGCCATGTTGATCAAATATTTGGCTTGATATCATCATCAATGAAATTCATCGACGTGCTAGCTGATGGGGAGGACGTGGCTCAGAAAATTGAAGCAGTTCTTCATCGTATTGGAGTGCGGAAATGGATCGGGAATGATGCAACAATCCGATGCCAGTTCATCACAGGAACACGACCTTGGAAAGAATGGCTTGCAGCAACCCATGCCAACTTCAGTGGTGGCCTAAAGACAGATGAGACAGGACTGCACAGCTTCATATTTATGCGTCGAGAAGATGTGCCTCCGAGCGTATCCATTGCTGAGCCTGGCTGGGTAGAACAACGGAGGGCTGACTGCATTATCATGGTCAAGAGACACGCTGCCGATGATGAGTTGGCCCAGGAACCAATGCTAGCACTGCCTGCCTCCTTTTTGGGTAGGATGCAGTCAATCCCACAGGAAGCGAGGATATTGCCTGCCGTGAAACCAGCGAAACGAAAGGATTATCTTGCAGTTGCCCGCATTTTTGGCATCTTGTAGCCCAAAGTTGCTTCATTCTTTACAAATCTTTGCATATGCATACTCAAGGCAGTCTGCTAGCAATCACTGTATGATAGTGACCAGGTTATATGTCTTTACCCATGTTGAAATTTGGAAGATTTCCAAAGAATGGAGGAGCCTTTTGAATCAAACATGTTTTCCATACTGAACTTGGAAGGCATGAAGATTGTTTTTCAATCTTCAATCTTTTGGGAGGGGATAGATTTGGAAAATATCAGCGTTGTTGACAAGCTCGGTTATGTTGAGACATGATCATAAATGAGCACTTGAGCAGTGGCCAAAACCCTGCGTATGTTGTTTATGGGTAGGGATTATCCTACCCACTTATGTATGGGGATTATATGGGATTGTAATAAGCCATTGTAAGGGGCCCCTGATCGATTCCCTTCAGGAAAGTCGATCCTTCAAAGTTGACAGAGAAAGATTTGCAGGCGAGCAACAAGGGCGAGGGAAGCCGGACAACATGGGTCCAGGGTTGTTAGAAACAAAGCTGGGACTCCTAAAAACAATCTGTTGTTTGTAGTAAATTGATATTTTTTGATGGCAAAATTTAAAACAAAGTGTTTTTTTGACAAACTAGAAGAGGGCTACCTTGGTTGTTTGTCATGTTAGTCTACAATAAAAAGGGTTGTTTGAACGTTCTTTTGTGAAATTTCAATGCGGGTTTGTTTTTGTTTTTCGTAGGGTCTGCCTATAGAGACCTGAGTTCAAGAGACCCTGATAAAGTAAGGAGGCGGCCAAAACATGCCAAAACTAGATATAGAACCCTCCCCCCACAAAAAAAGATGGAAGATACAGCAATTGAAATATGCATCCGAAAAAGGCACAGTGCCTACATATTCAACATATTCATATGTTCCTGTTGTCAGTCATCGGCTATAGCCATCGTTTTTTGTTGTTTGGTGACATTATGATACGGACCAAAAACAGCAACGAGGCAACTTTGCCCTCATTGATTTCTGTAAATAGACCTCACAAAAGGGACCTCACTTGCCCAGACACTCAATGTAGTAATGGTATATTTACCTACATTTACCATTGAGACATTAAGAATTAACCAAATGTAGCTAAATATTCAGTACATTGATTGTCTGGAAATGCGACTTCACACGGGACCTCACTTCAGGAAAGGTACATATGAGAATATGATTGAGCTTGGTGAATTGTTCTTCACTCAGATACTGTTGATGGAAGAAATCCTGCACCAGTTGATATGGTGGATATCGCATGTTTTACAGAGTTTTATACATCCCAGGTGGTGCAGGATTTCTTCCATTAACAGTATGGACTGAACAATGGCCAGCCATGCCATTCTACCCAAAGTCTAGAGGCTCCTTGCGATAGAAACAACCTCCTGCCGCTATCCCTCGTGGATAGGAATGAAATGAAATATGTTATGTGACTCTTATGTGACCTTGATTTTCCTCACGTTCGCATCAAGTTGATTTTCCTGATGCGTTTTTTTTAAACGAAACTCTCACCATGTACCTCGGATTCCTGGGATTATCCTAGCATTCTTACTCTGTACTTTTTCGTGGTTGCAGGAAGTCTGGATTTTCTGAAATGTTTTGTGTTTTTGTTTGAACCATTTTTTGCAAGCAAAAAACACGGGAGAAAAGGGGTGGGAAGCATACTTACTACCCTCCCTAAAAACCAACATAGTCCCTGAAAATCAGCCTTCCCAAGAGGAAGCCGGATCGTCTTACCAACCATCCATTTTCAGGTGCGATGAATGTTAGTGTTTCAGGGTAGGGTAGCTAAAATCCTAATAGTACTACTGTTGATGGTTCAGAAATCCGGCATCCACCAGTTGAGGTTGGTAGTAAAATGTTCCATTTATTTACCGAGGTTTTGTTACATCCCAAGGAGGGTGCTTGGCCTTGGGATTTTTTTTCGCTTTATCAAGTTTCAGGGTGGATCCGGCAAGCTAAAAATCATGCCACAGATGGTAGAAATCGAAGGCTTTGCAGCAACTCACTGCAACTGTAAAAAACAAGGCAAAATTTCAAAGGATGTCAAACTAAATCAATTCATAAATGAATTCAGAAATCATATATATATATATATGTATATATCAACAACGTGAAAGATAAGAGGAAATCATTGGGAAATCACAGCCGCCTCCCTCGTGATTTTTTTGGTGTCTTGTTGTTGGCTGCGCAATTAAACCTTCCAGTCTCCGTCCAGAGTGTCAGGATGGATTTTCTGCAGAAGACATTTTCTCATCCAGCACATCCCTGATCCTTGGGCATGTGTTGGAAAGGTAGCGGATTATGGGTGAAGAATTGTTCCGGAAGGATCATTGAATATCATGTTTCGGTACAAGGATATTTAGGGGGATCTTCTACCCCCCTCCCAGTAACAGTCAGAACTAGTAGGGGATCCCAACCTAAACCTTCATTTCCCACTCTTACTGCGGTGGGTGGGGTAGATCAAAGATATAATGAGCTTATTGACCCCACCAGCCCGTAGGCATTCTTTTTAAGATGGTCCCTTTTTCAAAAGGAAAAGTTGGGTACCCTTGGGAGAGTACCCCAGATACATACCAACATATGCCACCTAGACATGTGTTAGATAATGGTTGTTTTTTGGGCAATATGGGGCAATTCTTGGGGAACAACTGCTAAGGGTACCCAAATTTTCCCTTTGACTTTTCAGGGAGCATCTTCATTTTTCGGGTGTAGATTCATGGTAGATCCGTTATACGCCTTGCAGTTTACAACTGAATTATCTTTACATGACGCTGAGCGCTTGTCATATCCGACATCAATCACTCAAGCTGCGGTGAATTAGATGCATTTAGGGCTCCACGAGTTTTGCCATTTACAGTATATGTAGTTTTTTCAATGGTTTGCAGGGGGCGGAAACGAGTATGATTTGAAGTTTACAGTAATATTCTCGAAAATTGCCACTTTGCAACAAGTTCAGGCTACAACAAGCTAAACATTGTTTTTTTTTTCCGGTAGTTTATAAAGGCTATGTGATCTATGTGTATTTTAGATGGGCTTCAATGCAGGAGTTGCAACATTGTAACATTGCATCTTTGAACACTGCTCATGTTCTCGAATTACATACAGATGTGTCACCCAAACTTCCGACTGGCTTCCCACGCGTGTTTATAGTGGGCATGATATGATATGGTATGCACCAAAAATATTCTTAAGAATGGATATTTTCTTTGTAAGAAACATAACTGTACCATCACTTCAGGTAATTTTTTGGGGATATCCCAATGGTGACACATATAAAAAATCCAATCCTCAAAGTTGCGTTAATTTATTACCCAACGGCCTCCCAATTCTTCACATGGCGGGGAAAAAGCACTTTTTTGGGGTTGCATGCCCTTGCCTGAAACTAACCTGGTTTGGTGGTTTCGATTCAACCCATTTGAAAAATATGCGAAAGTCAAATTGGATCATTTCCAGGGTTCGGGGTGAACATTCCAAAAATATTTGAGTTGCCACCACCAATCGTAACATATCTCCTTTGAAAAAATTGATGGTTGGAAGGGTCCGATCCGAATGCCTTTTAAAGGGGCCCGATCCCTATAAAATCAGGGGCTAACTTCCTGCCAAACGCTGGCAAGTTGCTCACACCCTTCTCTAAGGAGCGGTTATACCTACGATGATCTGATTTGCTTACCTGGGCATATCAACTTCGGTGTCCATGACGCCTGGAGAGTTGGAGACAGCGGATTTCCCGGATCTGGATGTTTCCGAAAATGGTCGTACCCCCAAATCATCCATTTGAATAGGGTTTTCCCTAATAAACCACTCCATCTTTGGGGTACCCCTATTTTCGGAAACATCCATCTGCTGGAAGTTGATGAATGACGATTCCGATTCCGACGGATGAGTTTTTAGCAAATCAAGTACTGTATCCACCTGAAGTTTAAGGAGTTTAGCCCCTGAACATATAGCATCCCAAAAAAAAGGAAAGGATCGTCTTCCAATCATCATTTTTCAGGGGAGAGCTGTTAAACTTCCGGTGTGCATGTAGAAAGCTGTTCCCTTAAAACAGCTTACCATGTTTTTATTTCAATTGTTGGAAGGGAATTTGATGTTGGTCATAGAAGTTCAAGGTGTGTTTTTTTGTTGGTTCACACCCAAAAAAACATGGTGCAAGTCATGTGGTTTATGTTTCAGGACCTTTGAAGAGGTGAGGTGAAATTACACCCTGGAAAACTAACATGTCCCCTAAAAAGGGACTATTTCAATAGGAAATACATCTTCCAACCATCAATTTTCAGGGGACATGTTAGTTTATGGGAGTGTAAGATTTCTTTGGATTTGTTTTTTGTTGGGGGTCTATACTACATGTTACAATGTTGATGGAAGAAATCCAGCTAGCCAGTTCACAGGTGTTGTGTACCTTATTTACTTGTACATGGTTTTATATTTTATACAGATGGTTTTCTCGCCGGATTTCTGAACCATCAAGCGTATGCACGCTGGTTGAAATAAGAATAGTGTTTTTTTTGTAGAACTTCAAGTCCATTGAAATGTAACAGATGTTTGTTTTTTTGAAAGCGACTGTAGTTTATACTTACTACTTACTTCGTAGGAGGCATTCTGATAATCCATGAACGTGAACCAAGAAAATCAACCAATCTTCCTTGGTTAATCCTAGGAGTTTATGAACTAATCGATGATCTAAAATATCAGGCGAGTTCACCACCGGAATTATTTCATGTTTAGGCTAAACCTTCATGTGCACTGTTGCTGGGTGGGGATTGAACCCAAAATGCTCAGATATATGCAGTAGAGGGCGGGTGATTATTTTGCTTTGTTGGTGTGATCTTGGTTTTTCGGAAAAAAATATGCTAGACGTATTCCCTGTTCCCACCCCAACTTTGTCACCCCACCCCCCCCCCCCACCAAAACATATTCCGTAGAGATGATATCATAGGTAATTCCCCGCAGCTCTTTCAGGCCTTTCCAGGTTTTAGAGCAAAATAGTGGGTGAGTTGACCAAATGCTTTCTCATATTTAGTTGTGGCCTGTTTCCAAATTAGGTTTTACCTTCAAGTAATCGCATTATACCACCAAAAGAGACGTAGGGAAAAGTAGCATTTTCTTTGACATCTTGAAAATTTCATCACTTCTAAGGCCTAAATACAATAATCACAGCTTTGTAGGTGCTAGGGTTGCCTCGATTCCACCATTCACGCTGGATGAATCTGGATTTGTGAGGAACAACCAGGTTTCGTAAAAGGATTAAGGGACAATGGATACTTGTGAATTAATAACTACGACTACTACCTTTTTTCCCCGGCAAAACTTGTGTGAATTGTCCACCTGAACTTGACAAACTTACTACCCAACACCATCCATGGGACGATTGTATATTTACCAACTAATTTACCCCATGTCCCTCCATTTAAGTAACTAAGGATGTGAATTTGTCCACGCGCTTCAGCAAGAAGATTCATTTGAAAACACCCATTGTGTCAAGTCCCATGGACACCGTCACGGAGTCCAATATGGCGATTGCTATGGCCTTGGAAGGTGAGAAATTTGCCCAAGAATCGAATGGTGGGAAGTTTTTCACGAGGTCACATTTTCCGAAAAGAAAGGAGGTTGGTAATGGAAACCTATAGTAATTTGATTGGAAGAAATGATGCCAACAGCAAAATCAGTCAAAAACAGGGCAGAAAAGTGAAGAGATTAGTGAAATTTGATACACTCAATGAAACTAACATAGGTTAGAATACTTGTTTCCTTTTGGGATGGCCTATTTTCAGGTGCTATGTTAGTTTCAGGGATGGTCCATTATTGTTTTCCTAAGGATTGGACTGGTTCCCGGATGGGGTAGAAGACGATGTTTTGTTGAAGGGCAAGTCCTTCCCAAGCCCTCAGAAACACTTCCACTGTTCATCCGCGGAGTTTGGAAAGGAGATAGGGTAATACTGACTGTTGCTGGGTCAGAAATCCGGCGAGAAAACCACCTGGGATGGTGCTAAGACCCGTCGTAAATAATGGGATAAACCACCATATCAACTGGTTAGCGGGATTTCTTCCATCAACAGTAGGGTAAGCTGAAAAATCCAAAGGGTTCGAAAAATTCCCCTTAAATTCAGCTGGGTTTCTTCATGTTTCTTCCCCCTAAAATGTGTTTCCGTTTTTGGGGACCGGGGAGGACCTAATTTCAACATACCTTTGCTCCACCCATGGGTTTCCATTACACATCCACGCCGTCAAGTCAGGTGGCATCGGTGTGATTCATACCAATCTGAGTGTCGAAGCACAAGCTGCAGAAGTGGCGCGCGTCAAGAAATACAAGGCGTGGCGGCGGCCTCGCGTCGTCAAGCATCAAGTGGGTTTTCCCTGAGGATGCGGTCAGGAGTCTGTTTTCTGTGGATTTGTGTTTAGCCCAAAATAATCCAAAATATATATATATATATATTTTATATAAATGTGTTTGTGTGTTGTATTTGGGGGGGTGTAACCCTACCTGGAAATATGATCCTTTTGGACAAGCATATTTTTCAAATGGGTTGGTTCAACCACCAACTATTGTATTTATCTATATACCTACATTTACCCCCAAAACTACGTAAAGGTAGGTAAATATACCATACATGTCCAACTGGTTTTCCCGCAAAACAAACACGAGCTGTTTTGGGATTTTCTAAGAATCATCCAAGTCCAGGTCGGACAATTTGGCAGTCCGTTCTTGTGTCGAGATGTCCCATGAAATGTTGACCATACAACCTTACTAAAACATTTCAAGACCATTAAACCCCTTTTAAACTCAAACATATGTGTTTTTTTTAATGTTTTTTTGTTCATTGTTTAGATGGACGGATCTGTTTTTTGTTGGGGAGAAAAGGGCTTCAACACTTGCTCGAATGTGATATTTGGCGAGGTAGGTATGTGTGTATCAACAAGAGTCATATACCTCAGATATCAGCAACAACCACTTGGATATTGGAAGTCAGGATCAATGGTTAGGATCGATGGTTAGGATCCTGACTGATATCAAGGTTACTAACCATGGATATTGGTTAGGATCAATGGGTTATTGCACCCACGTGCATATGGTTAGTAACATTGGAGGTATAACCCCACTGGAGCCGATCATCTCCCAGCCCGTGACACCTGACATCCTTGGAGCCGGATTTTCCAGATTCGGGGGCGGAAAAAATGAAACTTGAAGATTTGTAGTCCTTGATCCTGTTGTGGGGGTTAGATATGTGAGGGTTAGATCAGGGGGGTTTAGCTCTAAAGATTTTTTTGTTTTTAAAGATTTGAAGTTAGTCATGCTTATCAATGGAGTGAAACCTGGGTTCCCTTAAATAGGTGGGATCGGTACCTAATATAATCACCCAATAGGGAATATATTTCCGTGGTATATAAGTGGTATATTTGTTCCTGCCAAGTGGAGGATTTTTTTTGGTACCGATCCCACCAAAAAAAGGGGAACCAGGTTTCACTCCATTGATGCTTTGGGGATGCTTGGAGTCGTGGAAGGTGAAGAATGCATCCCCCTAGAACAAAGGCACTGAATGAGCTTTGTGGAGAGAGAAGCATGGAATGTTGGCGCGACAGGGTCAATTCATACGGTTCAATTCATACGGTTGATGGAAGAAATCCTGCACCAGTTGATATGGTAAATATCGCGGTACTTACAGGGTTTTATACATCCCAACTGGTGCAGGATTTCTTCCATCAACAGTATCACCCTCCTGAAAAATAGTCTTACCCATGATGGATGTGGGACTGGCATTACCTACATTTTGCCATAGAAAAAAAAAGCAAATGGTGGTATACCATTCCCATGGATCCCTCATGGGTTACACCCTCAAAGTTATAACATGTATAACATAGAACCTAAAAAATGCTGGCTTTCAAAAAGGGATCTCCTTTTCCCATTACCATTTTCAGGGGGCTAATCGGCTAATGTTAAACTTGGGTGGTGCTTAATAAATGGAAAATTCGCCGGATCAAATGTTGAAGCTTCAGAACCTGGCAGGCTGGCTTCATTTTGGATCCGGTATCTTGGCAGGAATATGATGGTGGGACTTAGATACATCGATTTTAGATGACCTGGAATGAAAGGATTGGAAAGGACAGTGAAGCAGAAGATGTATGTATATATTATATGTATATATATATATATTATATAATATATATACATATATTCCCAAAGGACAAAGAAACGAGTCTTCTTGATGAAGTTGACTGGATCTATGAAATACATTTTTCACTGGCATGTGCATAGTTTCGAGACATCTCAACACCATGACCTCACTTTAAACGGCTATTGCCTACCTTTACTAAAATTTCTTTGTGAATAACATCTGCTACAATAACCTAAAACTAACATAGAAACCCCGGTTGAAAGTTTGAGAAGATGACTTTCCTTTTGGGGTTTTCCTCCCCTTTTCACCATGCGGAGGGAAGGAGCCCAGCCGGGCTCCCCATCATAGGTCTGTGTACCTCCCACCATGACCTTGGAAGAGCTGGATGCGTNGCAGGATTTCAGCCATCAACAGTAGGATGTCCCAAAAAAGTTAGGCAATGGGTTATTGCATCTATATACTTGTATTTTTTGTTAATCAAGGTTATAAGCCACTGATCCTAGTTTTTTTCTACTAACTTCCTGGGACATCCAAGTAAAGAATCTATGATTTCTTTATTAAAGGGAACCTCATAAACCTTGAAATAACACAACCTTAATTTTCCATTTATCAACTGGTTTTCCAGGGCTTTCTTTTGCGGAACCCAATGGATGTAGATGCTGACCAACCATTCGTTGAGTTCATTCTTTCCATAGGTTCCTGGCATATCTATTCACACAGTTAGCTTTTGAGTTACTGCGTTGTTCATCCTTCATTCATCCACTTTGAAGCAATTTGAAAAGCTGAAAAGTAATGAGTTGTACACCCCTGAAAACTAACATGACATTGGAAAATCCCAATTTTCAATAGGAAATACATCTTCAAATGGTGGGCGTTCCATTGCCATGTTAGTTTTCGGGGGGGTATAGGAACTGTTGTGATTTTAGCTGTTGGCCTTTTTAGAAGCGCAGTAACCCTAGATTTTCTCTAGGGAAGTTGCTGGAATCACAAATGATTACCCAAGCTTCGTGTGACACCCGCCAGAACCCCCCCCCCCTGGCTTCTGGATGATTTAATGATGATTTAGGGTTGGTCGGTTTTGAGATGAAAACACCACTGGAAGTTTTAAAGTAGCCTCTCAACAATGGTGGTTGTTCAAGACTACTTTCCAATTCGGGAAGGTAGCTTTTCAGGGGCGAACTGTTAAATTTCAGGGTGGTATTTGCGATGCTGCTGTGAATATAACAAGCAAATTATAGCGAGAAAACAACCAGTTGGGAATTCCCCCGAAATGGTGGTTCAAGATCAGGGAAAATACCCAGGTTCTAGGATGGTTTAGGTTAGGAATTACTGTATAATGATTGGGCAAATAGATCGCGCCGGGGTCCCGGGTTGCAAAGTTTCACATTTGGTCACTATGTTTCGTGGTGTGGCTGTAGTTGTTTGTTTGTTGTGGTGCGATTTTTGTGCAATCACATGTGATGATACACACCAGTGATTGCTGAACAATTGAGTATACTCCTAGTACATCTGAAATACTTGTGCAATCACAATCCTTAGACATATAACGTTTAAAAAAACTCCAACAAAGTAAAATCAACACTCATCCTTCATATAACGTTGGGACGAAGATGTTTCTGCCGTTTTGAGGTTAAAGAACAAGTTGGGCTTCACTGGATTTCCAGTTACAGCATCTTGGCATTTTGGCAAAGTCGGATTTTGTGATATCCTCAACTGGTTGTTTCCCTCCCTAAAATTATAGTCTCTAAAACTACTGTAGCCGTAGCCAACCACCAATTTTCAGTGGCTATGTGAGCTTCAGGGAGAGTACCGGTTTTAAGACATACTGTTGATGGAAGAACTCCGGCTAAGGAGTGAAAAGATAGGTTATCAGGTTATTTGCAAGTTTTATTTTGATACTAGGTGGTGCAGGAATTCTTTCATTAATAGTATCAGTAGGATTAAGAGGCAATGGTGATTCATGTCTCCCTCAGTAAGAAGCCCTTAGTTTCGAGTGAGAAGTTGTGAGGTACATGAGTTGTGCATGTGTGTGTGTGGCCCTTGAAAGGAAGCCGCATGGTCTTGTAAAGCACTACCCACCCGAAGTTTAACACAGACCCTGAAAAATGGTGGTTGGAAGACTACTTTTCTATTGGCAAGGTAACTTTTCAGGGGCGAACTGTTAAATTTCAGTGGTACACTCCGGTAATCTAACATAGCTATGGAAAATCCACCATTTGAAATATTTGAAGATGTATTTCCTATTCAAGATGGGGATTTTCCATTGCTATGTTTGTTTACCGGAGGGTAACAGTGCAATTATACCTGCAACAGGGCAATTCTTTTGGGCATGGTATGATGACCCCACAACTGTCGGGGCTTCATCATGCTCTGAAAAAACTCTATGGAACTCCATCATAATCAAAGCTCCCATCATTTGCTCCGAACATATTAATACCTCTATGTTCCATCATGTTTTGAAACATATCTACGAACTTTATCATGATTATTTTTATAGATACAATATATACATATGTTTCATAGTGTTTTTGTTTCATGCCGGGTTTTTGGACATCTCATGTTGATACAAACAAACCTACCTCGCCATGTCATCCGTTTCACGAATATCACATTCGAGCAAGTGTTTTTCAGCATTTTTTCAGCCACTTTCCCCCAACAAAAAGCAGATCCGTCCATCTAAACAATGAACAACAAACATTTCAAACAACACATATGTTTGAGTTTAAGAGGGATTTCATGCCAGGTTTTTTGGACATCTCAACCCCATTTCCAATCTCTTCAAATAACAACCTGTTTCAATGAACGTTTTTTTTTCGCCCCAAGGAGAGCGGCCGCATGGGCGCCAAGTTATTGGGATTGGTCACCAAGCGCGATGCCGATTTCGTGGAGGCGGCATGCGGATAGTGCGTTGAACCAAGGGGGCAGAGGTTGGGGGAATTTGAATGAAAAAATGCTGGGTTTCTTACCCTCCCTAAAACTAATATAGCACCTGATGGGTTTGAAGTTGTAGCCGTTGTAGCCCGACCTTTCGGAAACCTTAGAAAGGCGCTGAAAAATGGGCAATAGAGCAAAAGGAATTAGCTGCGCAGAGGTCCAGGATTATTGGGGGTGAACCATCCCGAATCATATGTCGACATGTGCAGCTACGAAGAAAAGCCAACATCAATAACCATCAACTAACCATGGGATCAATTGGTAGGATTGACCTCTTGGATAACTTTGATATCATCATCCCCCAAAACCTACCTCCATCAAAACTTGAATGGGACCTTACCAAAGGACCCCGTTTAGTAAGTTGCGATCGAGCGATTAGATACGCAGGTTGAACGGGATCCGTTCAGTGGGTCCCTGTTGGAGATTTCTTGGACTACCCTTCAGGTTGTTTAGGGGACATTCGGGAACCCTAGATGTGGTGTTTGTCTCCGAGTTTGCGTTTTTGAACCATTTGAATCCATCGACTCAACCTGTTTTTTGGGGGCGGAAGGTTAGATGAGCAGCCTCAAAATTTCGGATGTGGCTTGTTGCAAAAGGAAAGGGTTGAACAAATTGATCTATATGTTTCTTTCATCACTTTGAGGATGCTGAACAATACTGAGATTCTGCATCTCTCAGTAAAGAAAACACCATTTCATGCCGGCTTTGTTGATGATGCTCTTTTGGTTGCTTTGAATGATTAAAGTCATAAACCATCCGAAATGAAGCTAGATGTCACTGTGTGTGTGTGTCTCTATGTTCCCTGACCATTTGTTGGATGCTCACAGCGCACAGGACCGCAAGACCCGTTTGAGTGCCATCATGACGCCAGTCAAGGAGATATTCACTGGTGGGTGCGGATTTTCGAAGGTGTTACTTTGGAGCTATCTTAGCACCATGTCTTTTTAACAAAGTGATGGACACAAAAAGAACGGTTCACAGGAAGAAAACAGAAAGAAATAGGGCAAAGTAAAAAGTATCAACATTTAGCCTGGAAGGTAATGTTGCTTTTGTTAGGGGATTAGAATAATTTTATCCCATACTGTAGGATCCATGGGACTGGTATATGTACCTACATGTGGTTGATTGTTATGCATACATTGATCCCATGGGGTATGTATACATTTTCACAAAAATTATTGGACCCTTCTATTGGAGGTTTTTTGACTCTGTACATATTGTTGATTTCGACCTCAAATACAAACCTCTTAAAAGTCCAATGATTCTTGAGGTTATATCCTAGATTCCCGGGTGTTTTTGTAATATACCTACATGTGTGCCCAAAACTACCCAAATGTAGGTAAACAGACCATATGGGTGTTTCCTAAAATGGTGGTACCCAACAACCATGGGTTTTCCTACTAAAAATGATCATTTTGGAATGTTTTGGGGGTACCACCATTTAAGGAAACAAACCATATATTGAGCTTTTGGGTATGTTTTTTGTTTGAAGATGTAAAGTCGAGATGCTGGTGAAGTTGGATCGAGACGTTAGCAGTGCAAATTATAGTGAAACCACAGTACTTATTTATACCGTGGTTGGCGGCAGGGCGGCGGAAGGTCTTGTTTCAGAATATTTTGTGTAGAACAACGGCCATATAGATATATTATGTAATTTTAAATGGTATATATTCTGCTATATATATACATGTATATCTATTTCTTAGCAAGTATACATATATATTTAGTTGTTTTTTTAGTGCATTATTTTTATTTGCCAAGTAATTAATCATAATTTGGACATGACTACCAAACCGACCGTTTCACCGCCAGGATTTAGTTGTGGAGTTGGAAGGATGCGATTTATTGAAATGCAACGAGAAACTACAGAGCTCCAAGCATCTTTGATTATAGAGGAATTTGGTGTAACGAAAGAAAATCTAGGTGGTGGTTTCAAGTTTCAAATGCTTGTTTCCACTTTTGTTTGGGGGAAATGATCCAATTTGGTGTGGAATTTGGTGTGAAGTACTATATACCCTGCCTGAAACTAACAGCACATCACCCCTGAAAATCCAATGGTTGGTTCAGATGATTGTATCCTTTTTGGGGCTTTTAGGCCAATTTTCCGGTGGTGAACTCGCTGTTTTCGTTTCAGGGCAAATATCTTGGGGTGAAATGATCGAAAAGTTGAACATGTGGACTCTGGTGGGGCTAAACTTGGGGGATTTTTGCGGCTGGAAATCCAGGGATTCTTCCGGGGTTGTGACCTTTCTTTGGGTGGCCCTAGCCTTCCAGTTACCTATATATTTGGAACCAGGGGGTCTAGTTACCTAATATACTGGTATCTGGGGGATTGGTTACCTAATTGTGACCTTTCTTTTGGGTGGGTTTTATCTAGGCTGTGATATTGGGGGAGCTAAGGAGCTAGGGGTGATCTATTTCCCTACTAATTAGGGAGCTAAAGAGCCCCAGAATCCTCCAAATCACAGGGTAGTTTTATTCGTGACCTTTTTTTGGGGGGTGAAAAACAAGTGACCTCCAAATTTGGGGAATCATTTTAGGTCACGAATGGAAGAAGCTGGTCTTTGTTTTTTGTTTGGTGATTTGTGTTACGGATTGGACCATGGGTAACACCATGAATCACACCATGAAAAACATACCATTTGGGAGAATATGTTCCTTACTTTTTCCAAGCATCCAACAAGGAAATCAGAGGTTGGCGGGAATTTTGGCGTGACATACATACCTGAGGGATTTTGGAGATGCATTTACCCTCACGGATTTACCCAAGAAAATCAACCAAATGTGACTCTTCCCATATATCGAACGTGGGTCCGACGTGGGATATGATAGAGGCCGAGCATGATGTTTTCCAAGGATTACCCACGCCACAATCAACAGGGATGTTCAAGACAGGGATGTAGAAGTTGAAGATGTGGTTTCAAATCTTTTTGGTTAAATTGTCCAACTGCCACTTTGGGGAAATGATCCAAAATTGCAAGCTGCAAGAAAAAAACGGATGGAAGAAGCTCCGTTTTTTTGTATGATTCTGCTGATGGAAATGGAAGAAATCCTGCACCAGTTTATAGGTAGCTGTTTCACACTATTTACAAGGTTTTATACATCCCAGGTGGTTAGCCGGATTCTTCCATCAACAGTTCCTTGCTTTCAGACTTCAGGAAAGGCAAGCTGCCAATTGTTACTCCCAGCGGCTTGTTGGTGGCCATGGTGTCACGCACTGACATCAAGAAGAACGTGGAGTTTCCTCATGCCACCAAGGCACGCGTTTTTTTTCCAACAGCCTTCAGGTGGTTGTGGTTTGGTAAGACAACTGAAGCTGGAAAACCGTCGGAAAAACATGAAAACATGAGAAACAAAATCAGGTTTAGTGAGGATGGTCCACAATGACCTTGCAACAGTCTTCCAAAAGAACCTTCAAATTTAAGTTGTTGTTAGTTTTTTCTTTGGGGTAGTTCTTTGTTCACCTGTGATTTTTTTGGGTGGGATCAGAATCCTCCTGCGAACAACTGTGAGGCCAAATCTTTGTCAAAATGAGCCATCCAGGTTCTGCTTGCTTTTTTTGGGGGGGCTAAACAATCAGGTACCAGATCACCAGGTTCTTCCGGTTGTGACCTTTTTGGGGGTTACAAAAAGTGACGTTTTTTCAGGGGTTTGAAAACGTGACCTCTGAAGAAGCTGGAGTACAAAGGCAATCCAAGTTGCCTGGGGATGACCAAATCACCAAATCCTCTGAACTCGATAGCCACAGTGGAGATACCCTCCCTGAAACTAACAGTTCGCACCTGAAAAATGGATGGGTTTTTTTCAGGCGATCCTTTCGTTTTGGGGATTTCGACCTATTTTTCAGAGGCTTTGGGCCGTTTTTTTTTCAGGGAGGTACAGTAACCTTCGTAGGAATCACGTGATGCCTATTGTGGGTGTTTCGAAAAATAGGGATACCCCAAAATGGATATTCGATGGTTTATAATGAAAAAACCCTATTAAAATGGGATGATTTGGGGGTAAAACCCACTATTTTCGGAAACACCCATGTTGATCCCACGATGCTTCGGAGGATCCACTGAACAAGCAGCTGCTGGTGGCGGCGGCCGTAGGAACTCGTCCTGCGGATCGCGATCGTGTCAACGCATTGGTCAGTGCAGGCCGGGGTAGCCAACCAATGGGTGGATGTCCCAGGAAGTTAGGATCAATGGTTATATATATGGAGGTCCAGACTGAACCAGGTCTTTTCCAGAATGCATCCGGGGCTTTTGGGCCCAAGACAAAACTGTAGATAAACCAGGATTTGGAAACTTGATTCTTCTTGCCATGCCAGTGTGGCGAGAAATATCTAGCTCAGAAGAAGAGGACAGGGTATTGTTTTTCAGCTTTGTTAATAGTCTTTTAACCTCTACCCACTGGCCTAATCTAGCCCGAAGGATGATCCAATGCAGCTCAACGCCAACCAGTCCACTTATGTCAATTGCGGGGATTCTTTTCGCCAGAAAGCTGGCCACTTGATTGCTCTATGTTTCAAGCACCGAATAGATTACTATCACTGCACTGTCTGACTCAGTACTTGATGGGGATTGAGGCCTAGATAGCTTCCTGCGGTGTTGGACCAAGCAGTTTGGATATGCCAGTGACTGCAGCTAAGCTGAATATGATTCTGATTCTGCTTAGATTAAATGAATATGGTTTTTTGTTTTCAACCAATCCCCCTTCATCCAAGGTAGCGGTATGGATGCGCCCCTTTTAGCTCTTCGTGAACTTTTTGGGGAAAAGGCACACCTCCTGAAGTACCTGCCACTTGGCCAAAATGCCTGTTTCCATCCTTTTCCCACATGCTTTTCCATCCTTTTCCCACATCTTTTGAGGTCCAACAGCGAGCGGGATCATGTGGCGCGAAGGTTTTTGGAGACCAATTTTGAGGCTCCAATGCAGAAACTTGTCAGCGACTGGTTGATGGCTGGTGCTGTAGTGCCGAACCCTCGCTTCCATGAATAAAGTTAAAAATTAGGATAGATTGAAACCATTTCTTATCTGTCATTTAAGGACAACTGATGATGTGGCAAAGACCAAATGTAAACCTCTCCGACAGAAGGCAGGGGATGATGTTGCTCTCTGTTGGAGGAAGTTTCTAAATATCATATGATTTCCCTTACCCAACCTGATATGCGAGGTCGGACTTTACTGTGCTGGTTTTCCTTGTACTCCATACTCGAGTTTGCACTCGGCCAGCATGTTGCTTCAAGACTCAGAGGCTGAGCAATTATGGGCCGTGCTGGCCAACGTGGCCGGCATGCAGCCCGCTGCCCCTTAGCAAATGAACTAGACATACAAAGAAGCATTTGATTCGCATCATGCAGTTAGACTGAATTTCAAAAAGTAATAGATATATAATTTCCAAAAATTGGCAACCCCCCCCCCAAAGCTAAGGCTGCTCTATTGGAAAATGTGGTCGGATTCCTTCGAGTATGGTCTGAAGTTCACAAGGTCATGCAGAGCCGCCTCAAAGGGTTGCTTGGTTTCAAAATCTAAATGTAATCCATACCGGCCATTGAAGGGGTGATTCTTGAATAGCCATCATCACTTCACTGAGGTATCACATATCCCTGATAGAATTGGACCCGCTACTTGGTTTTTTTGATAGAAAAGGCCATCCAGAATTAGCATTTACATTCAAAACATTTAAGGAAGGACTATGGTTGCCCAATTTCACGTCGGCGGGTGTATATCCTGATTCTGAAGAAATCCTTGATGGTTGATCGTGACTTGGAAAGCTTCATTTCCGAGATGAAAGCTGCACTGCAAGAGCCAGCCGCAGTACGATGGCATCTCGATTTTATTCTATGAGCGTATGAGATATCTGTTAGTTTTCAATTCATTCAAACACTTTTGCTCATCTTCAATCGCAATGTTTGCCTAGGCAAGATCTTTTGTTTGACAAGTCCAACTCATATGTGCAGACTGTGATGTCAAACAGACGATTGCTGGCAACACGGAATCGCTATGTCAAGCCCCTTAACTCAATAAGCCGTACAGCAGGGCAAACATGATAATCAGAAAAAACAAATTTTGGTCCCTTTAGACGTTAGACTGCCAGCCACTTTAGGAAGAAAAAGGGTGCAAAATGGCCGAAGCAACATCGCCAATGGGCAAAAGAGAAAGGCGTGCCTTGACTCCGAAAACCGTAAACAGGTGGCCAATAAGGCACAACAAAAATGATAAAATGCAAACTGAGTGTTACTTAGTGTTTGCCTTTGCCATTGACACCTAAGGTGCGGAAGGCTACTGGTGCTTTTTCTACAATATGCCCCTTGGGTGTGTCGCAAGTGACGACACAAAGGGAACTTGAGGCTAGGTTCAAGTGGTTTCAAGATTTTATGGCTGATTCTAGCTTTGTACACTAAACATTAGTCATTTGTCACTCACTGTTCTTTCATATTATTTCCTCTTTCGTTCAGGCCCTTGATTTGATTGTGGCTTACAAGGGCCGCTTTGAAGCAGCGAACACGTCACAGACGATCTACCGTTTACCCTGCGTTTATGGTGATTCACCTCTGATGACTTTAACGTAGGATCCTCAGTAGCTACATTGTCCATTATAAATCCTGAGCCTGGCCCTGTCCTTCCTCTGTTTCAAATTCGCTTCGCTCAGGCCGCAGGGATCATACTTCGTGATGGAGCAGCAAAGGTACATCACTGGAGCCTTGCCTGCAAGAGAGTGTGGTGTCGTTTCTGGCCGTTTTTTTGATTTTTTTTAGCGGCCCCAAAAAGAAATGAGGGGTGGTGTTTGTTTACTTGAGGTCCAGAGGCCCTAGTCCTCATGGGGCTTCCGCTTGAAAAGTTGTCGATCCAACACTTCACAAATCGGGTGTCTAGACTGCATTCAAAGGATCCAACTGATGGCAGTATGTTTTGCAACTTGAGAATTTTTTTGAAACAGCTAAAGCAACACTGCACCTTATTAAGGATCTTCATAGGATGGCTGGAAATTCAATGGCGATGAGGGCTCTGTATGTTGCAATTGCAATCGTGATTCGTTCCCTGAACCCTCAGAAACTGGCCGCCTACTTGGCTTGAGGTGTTTTTTAGCACCACCATAAATTTGAACTGATGCAATCCAATGACAATTCAGATATTTCAGGTCGGGTGAAAAAGCTTTTTGCAGCAACCGTGCTCTGTGTCACTTGTGCTTCAAAGGATGAACTCTTAACTGAGATGTTTTGGTGAACCATGATCAATGTCTACTGCGGTGAATCTTGGCTGAGGGGTTGATAAATAAATGGAGGCAACTGTGTGAGTCTGACTAAGAGCCTTAAATAAAGCGCAGTAACAAGTAAGAAACATCAGACATTGGTCCTGGTTTCTAAACAATCCAGGGGTACGATAAATAAGATATATAAAACATAATCCCAAAGAAACATCAGACATTTGTCCTGGTTTCTAAACAATCCAGGGGTACGATAAATAAGATATATAAAACATAATCCCAAAGAAACATCAGACATTGGTCCTGGTTTCTAAACAATCCAGGGGTATTTTCCAATAGCGTACCATATGTTTTATCCAAATTGCCGAGCCTTGGAAAAATGGGTGTGCTTGGCCGCTATGATGACGACCGTGATGAGCTGCGGCCTGTCACGAAAGTTGTGAAGCGTGCATGGCGTTACGATGAAACTTCTGAAACGAGTGAAAACAGTGGATCTTCAGAAACAGAGCTTCTTGACTTATGATACGACTAATTGTACTGTTTGAGCTAGACCTTCAGGTGGCAATTTTCATTTGCATAAAAATACTTTTCTATTCTAAAAGATCTTAAATGTTCTGTGGAGCTCTCTTTCCCATCCTCTTTCCATCTTTGATCAGGGGATCTACGGAGTCTACATCTGGCTCTAGCTCTGGTTCTGATGCTCGGCATGGTTCTGGAGCAGTGGATCTTAAGCTTGCAGCTCTCGAGTCATTGCACAGCCGGGAGGATAATGTGGAGCTGTCTACGTATGCATTGAATGGGACTGATGTGGATAGACTTAAGGAGCTCCTTAGCAATCCAATTTGTCCATGTAAGTGTACGTTGCCCCTCAAGATCGTAGCCAAGATTTGTGGTTCTTTCTGGACTTTACGGAAGGAAAGTCAGGATGCTCTTTTGTGGAGCCTTCAGTTGGAGTCAGGGCGGGGCCGCAGCAAATTTAGCATTGAAGGAGATGGGTATCAAAAAACTGCTAAAAATTGTTTTTATTCCCCAAGTTTTGATGGTTTTGTTGAGTGATGTGGTTCCTAAACCCTGCCTACCCCAGTGGTTGGTACTAGAGTGGAGGATTTCAACTTTGTCGTGCTTCATGGTTGCGACTTTTGGGTATTGGAAAACAACGGTGGCAAAGAACTGCAAAGAGATTTCGGGGTATTGACGAACGAACCCTTCCCAACGGCAACATGGCATCATTATCATCATGGAAACATAATCAATCTAAGTACCTAAAAGTCATCACTGCTTTAAGTCTCATAGCTATACACGATTTTTATTTGAACAATCCGAAAAAATCACGGAATACTTTTATACCTTTACTGCCTCAGGTAAGATCACGCCTTTGTCCAAGCAGACCTCATCAGTACAGGGATTCTTTGGTCATATCTACTGGACAGCTGCTGAATCTATGCCCGCTAAGTGGCTTGGTTCTGACGTTTGTGGGTGGTTTGGGGGTTTCATATCTTGGGTGGGACCATAACTGAAGGGATGGATTCCTTGATGATGTGGTTTTTAGGTTTCAATCATCAACGACTCGAGCTATATCGCAAAGTGATGAGTCCCTTCGAGAAGAGATGCTAGGCAAGCTGGTACAGGCCAAACTTTTGGGCCCCAGCAGGCAGGTTGTAGAGTTGAAACCGGAGAGCTTACCTATGAGAGAACTCCCACCAGGTACCACAGCCGCTTTGTATTTGATGTATATAGCTTTTGTGAGACCTTCTGGAATCCAACCTGCCTCCAAGAGCACTTTTTACGAAGTAGCTAAGCAGTGGAAATGCTGTTTGCGATTCAGAGCCAAAACCGAACACTCCATGTGCTTAGTTTGCCAAACATTGAAAGCTGCTATCCACAATGCTTCAGAATCTCAACTTGATGAATTCAAGATTTTGCTTTGAAATAGAGGATTGGGTTTTAAGGGGTACTGTATCTTGAAAAATAATGAATCCTGAATTAGTGGTCTTTGTTTACCCCTGCCCTGTTCAAACAACTTTTCCTTCAGGACTTTGCGACCCACGCCCGCAAATGTGATGAGTTACTTCATCATTATACTGCTCAATGGCGAGACAGAGAAATTTATTGGAGTTGCAGGGATCGCAGTACTACACATGGAGATTTACTTTGCGTTATTGTTGACAGCTTTGACCGCTCAAAGCTCTATATCCCAAAGTACCCCTTCAACAGGGTTCCAAAGCGGCCAGTATACCAAGCGTATCATAGAGACTTGATTCCGATTCCTTACCTAATTTTCAGGATTTTGGACAAACTGATCTCTTTCTACGAATTAATTAAAAACTAAAGCAACGTATCGATAACGTATCGGCTGGATAAATCCTCTTGTGACACCCTGATGCTCAGGAGCTTCACTCACACTCACGGCTGTTCTTTGCCACGGTCATGGATGCTGGATGTATTTATCCGCTGCTGAAGGGATTGGTTGTGGCAGTGGTTGGAACTGGGAATGTGTACCTTACTTCAATCATGAGAATTGGGATGGGCATGGCTAATTCCAAAAACTCCAATTTGTCGGGTAATAGGGGCTTTGCTTCAAAAACATATCATCATCATCATCATCATCCTCAAAGGGGTTTTTCTCTCTCAGCGGTGTTTAACTTTGATCAAGGACTCCAATTTTAGTGAAAACATCTTCTAAGGTAATGCGGTCACTGCAAAAGGTTTGGGCAAGGAGCAGAGCCCACAACACTCTTTTCCCCAAAGAGAAGCTCTTCTTTGAATTCATTTCCTTTTCCTAGTTTTTCTTTTCACGCTCCCCCAAATAAATTGTAAGATGTAGTATACTTTTGCTTCATTTTGGGATCAAGGGGTTCAAGAAGAAAAGGTTGTGGGTACAAAGCGACAATACCGTCAAAGAGATCAGAAATCAATATGGTTGTCGAACTTTAGCGGCTCTGAGCCAATGTGGAATTTTCCAAAGTACGTGTGAGGCCCACCTTCGGGTGGGCCACACACACGAGGACGTAGACGGATTATTTAGCCTTGTGACAGCTGCTTTATCATCGTCCCCAGCTTCAAGTATTCAAACCCCATCCGATGTTCGTCGAGTGATTGATGAAAAGTTGAGCCCAATCTTCCACTCAAAAAATCAATCTTGGGGAATCGAGATCGTTGAAGCTGTCTCTTGACTTGAAGGATTTCAAATTATGATTTAATTGGGGTGTTTTTTCCGAAAGATATTTCTGGGATTGAAGGTTTTTCACCATCAAACCATACCAAGGTTCGTGATTGGGTTGCTATCATGCCAGATGCTGTTACGTTCAAAAACTGCTTCAAAGCAAGGAAACTTTGCTATGATGATGATGGGAATGATGATAGACGACCTTTACCACAAATGTTTACTTTCCTGCCACGTTCTGCTCTTCCAAATCGGGGGGAAGGATTGGAGCTGAGTGACCGTCAGCCCCGTCAATGGAAGGGTCAAGGAAGCAGCAATGATGATATCTTCTGCTTGGTGAAGGAAACAATGGCATCCCGGTCGCTTTGTCAGCCGCCCCTGCTTGTGTTCCCATCTGCCCTCATGCCTGAGAGTGAGAAGTTTCTTTTGGATGCAAATAGTGAACAGTGTCCCCTCAAAACCTATCAAGTTGATGGTGACCGCTGGGAGGAACTACGTTTGATAAGGTTTGCCCTCAAACATGACTTCCCCCATTTGACTCGAACTTTGGCCTGGTATGAACAGTTGTTACGTAATCCATGCCCTGTCCCTCATTTCGGACAGATTCCTCAGCTAAGTTTTCTGCGGCATGCATCGGCCCACCAGCAGGATTGGCATGCTTTTGAATTGGGGTCTCGACCGCTCGCACGAAAGCCGTACGAGCTTGAGGTCGTGTTTCACAGGGGTCGCCACTAAGGGGATGTGAGTGGGAAAAGAATGCATCCATCTTAGCCCATCTCCTGTTTTGCATTGAAGATTAAAAACTGTCATATCTTCAAGATTGTTTTGGAATCCAGTTGTATCAGTTTATTCCGGAGAGATTTTGTGCTAAAGGTGAAACTGTGTAGCACGTTAGTTTGCAACCTGGCTCTGTGCCAGCGTGTGTGAGTTGGGTATAGCTTATGTCGGAACATGAGCCCCCGACCGATGATGGACCGATTGGGCAAATCCAAGCCTACTTTGAAACTGTTACTTGGACTGTATGTCAAGTGACCCCAAAATTGTTTCTTATTGACAGGATTCTTTTGATGATCACAAGAATCTCATCCACTCTGTACTCAGAAATGTTTCAGGTGATTGGCAGCAAGAACTTGGGTGATCACCTACAAGCTGTGTATCCTGAATCTACGAAGTTGGACCAGGCTTCATCAGCACTCATCCAATGTGCAAACAATCTATCACCACATACTTCTTGGGGTCATGTTTCAAGCCGAAATTCTAATAGGTGATGTTCCAAATCGTTATTGTAGGTGATGAAAGTGCGATTCTGATTTTCCCAAACATCCAAATCATCAGTGAATGGAGGCCATCTACGAGTTGGTGCATTCCAAAACTGCAGATTTACACGGAAATACCTCTTTGATCCCTACCGAGACAAAATCCCAGTTCTGGCTTAGCTTGGAGAAGTTTGACTACTCACCCAATGCCAAGAATGGATGCCCGGGGCTGAAAACAATGTTTGATGTTTATATATTATATGTTTATCAAATGTTTGAAGTTCCAACAGTTTTATTCCGTTTGAAGTCCCAACAGTTGTTTATTATTAGTCCAAAAGCATGTCAACATGTAGTTCTTTATCCCTGAAGATTATCCTTCAAACCAACAATACATCAAGCACTTCGCGGAGTTCCTGAAGTTTGGGTACCGCCCACAGCTCGGTGCTGTGGAAGTGAAGTTCCCATGGAGGGACAGGGATGGCAGCAGGGACATTGGGGATCACAGCGTTGGCATTGTGGATGGTTTTGCGAAAATCATTTTGATGCTATCGATCGTGTCTTTCTGCAAAGAATTAGAACTGAATGAGGTGGATCTTCAGCATCCAACATTGCGCAATACGTTGAAATCCTTTTCTAGCATTTCCTGCTCATATGCGCATTTCAATCACCCTGGTCACCACTACCTGTACTCCTTGAGATGCTGAGAAGTGTATGAGTAACAATTTTCAGCAGCATGCTGTATATGTCTCAGTGTCTTTTGCCTAGTTCCTTTTTTGAATTTTCTGGAGAAATAAGGGAGCCATGGCATAAAATGGGAGAGAAAAAATGTCCATGATGATTCCCCGAAAACATTTCAAAACTAAGAAATGGGCTTCGTCACCTCCGAGAAGATTGCCCCCAGTCCCTTGACCATAGTGTCTGATCTGGGAAAAGCGATAGAATTTGAGCGTAAGATGGCAACTAGCCGCCACAAAGTTCCACTCAAAGATGTTCTCAGCCGCGTCATCGCAGACTTCAATAAAATGGTCACCGTCAAAAAACACAGAGTGGACACTTCTCGTCGAAATCTTTGCTACAATTTGACACTTCGGTTGAACTATCACACTTTTGGGGTGATGTGCATATACAATGTATAAAACTGTTTATTAATAATTATCATCATGTTTTTTTGAAATACAGGATCCTTGCTTCCATTGAAGTCTACTACCCACTGAGGCTGAGATGCGATGAACGAATTTTGCACCTCCTCCACCGGCACTATGATATGTACAAACACGAACAATCAGGCCCTCTAGTCATACAAAACAAAATAGAATCATCTTGGATTTCAAGTATTTTTTCACAAACATGACTCCATCCCTCATCTCTTGCGCCCTGCCAGCACTGCCTCACGATGTACTTGAGAAAGACTTCTATGTGCCTGGCACTTCAAGCAGACTGGAATTCTATAAGAGTAAGTCCCCAATGCTGGCAGATGCTTTGACACTCACAACAGAAACGGCAATGTTGTACTTCCAAAGGGCCACCCAGGACCGATTATTGGCAAACAAATGGTCGACCATTTTTATCTTTTCCGGGCCAATGGAATTAAATCAGGAACAACCAACTTATTCCTCATCATGCGCTGCCAGGACTTTTGCAGGAGAGTTTCCAAAGAGTCCACTAGCAAAGCCAAGGAGATTTGGGCAGTGATGGTGATTCAAAAAAAGTGCGTTTATTTGATCTGATAATATGATATCATCTTTTTCACAGGATCATCATGTAAGCATCATCATGAATCAGTTCTTTATTGATCTTACGTTGACCTCAATGATCTCCATCCCCCTTCCTTTGCAGAAAACGGCCCAGCTGGAGCTGGATGGCCATATCACTCTGCATGACTGCTGTGCTCTTTGGATCTACATTAAGAAGAAAATGGACACCCTCTTTGCTGGAGATATCATTGACCGGCATGTAGCGATGTTTCACGATGGGCTCTTTGCCAGCAAATTTAGATTACATCAATTGCCCGATTCAATGAGTTTTTTTACTTAAGGTCCCAAACATGATTGGTCGCCAAATATATTTGGCTGGGAGTCCCGAAACGTGATTGGTCGCCAACTATATTTGGCTGGGAGTCCTGAAACGTGATTGGTCGCCAAATATATTTGGCTGGGGTCTCCAAACGTGATTGGTTTTGTGAAAACCCCGTCGCAATTTCCCAGCCAAATATATTTGGCTGAACCAATCACAAAATGCTCTTATCTCTTTGTGCAGGATTGTGATTGGTTTCCCAGAAAACCCGTCGCAATTTTGGATCTTTGGGGGGAGGGCATCGCAATCCAAAAGGTTTGCCCTTTTTCAAAATGTCATTGTTATGTATCATGGGCTTGGTTTAGTGATTGGTTTTCCAGAAAACCCGTCACTTTGACAACATTTTCTGGAGCCTGGAGTTGTGATTGGTTCTGTTGAAAAGTCTACATGTTTTTTGAAAATGCTCGTCTAGGCAAAGAAGTGGGCACCACCCAATTTTGTCAAACTTGTTGAAATTTCACGAGGATAAGTTATCGTCTATTATGATATGATAATTATATTATATAGAAAGCATAATATCATATCAATATATTATATTATAATTATAATAGAATATGATTGTAGATAAATCTCTGACTGTCTCCTTTCCCACTCCGTTCAAGATAACACCCTTTCATGGCCTCCGTGGCAAGGCTGCTTGATGGAGATCTCACAGCAATCCTCCGGGCCAAAGAGGACTTTGACATCAACCGGGTGCCGTTCATTTTGGAGGCTTCGCATTTTCAATTCTATCTTGCGTGGAATTTGGATGGATTTGCAGTGTATGATTCCTAAATCTAGCCTATAGGTAATTTGAACAACATTTTCTGACTAAATTCACTGCAAGAATTTTGAACGTAATCTTGTCCAAAACTCTTCAGCTTTAAAGTGTTAATATACTCCTTGTTCCAAAAAAATCTGACTTGGCTTTGAGCATGCCAAACATGGAAAAACTTGCACCTCCTTATCCTATCTTTCCACAGCCTCATGTTTGACGGATTTCAGGCCCATGGAAAGACTTTGGAAAGCTATGTTGCCCAACACCAGGATTCGGCCAGAAACGCCTTGGAGAAATCCAAGGAAGCAGCTTACAACTCCTGGGTTGAGGAGTTGCGTGCGGACCAAGCGCAGTTTGTTTCTGAGAAGATCCTGTACCCTGACTTGAACTAACCGATGAAAAACAATCATTGATTTCAATTCCCAATCCACATACTTCAAATGAAGAGTGTGTGACTGACTATAGGAAAAGTTTCGATTCTCAGTTTCAACCCACATACAGACTTGAAATGCATGGATTTCGGTCACTTGAACTATTGAAACTTATTGGAATGTATTCTCTGTCAATTGAACCCACATACTTCAACCGATTCAGTCCAGTCTAAATCTTTTAGGTCAAGATACCTACTTCCTAACCCCAACCTAAGGACTGAGAAGGAAGGTGCAAAGACCAGAGCCAAGCTGGTGCGTCAACTCGAGGATGGTGTTTGTTGTTGTGTCGTAACGTTGCTGGTGACAAAGATCATCTTAAATTTGGCGGATTTGCTTGTCAAGGAATTTGTTACGCTAATACAAATTTGGCGGATTTGCTTGTCAAGGAATTTGTTACGCTAATACCCTCAAAGTATCCACTGAATTCCAATGCAAGGACTGTCACAATCGAGCTTGGGAATGTGTTCGAGACTTTATGGACCAGAACGTCAAGATGTTTTGTGGCCGGACATCAGAGGCAGAGTCGACCTTGATGCCTTTGTGTCGCAGCTGGCTTCGCGAAACAGCGGCAGAACTTTCAACAGGTACAGAAGATCATTGCGTGATGCTTTTCATGGTGTGTCCGTGTCTGGGGATACTTTCAGCAGCCCGCACCAGCTTTATCCTCAACTTTGTGACCAATGTTTTATCGGACTTTCCCCAAAATGGGATATGCTTCCTAGTCAAGCCCAACAGGGCAGGGCAACAGGGCGAAAGGAGGGGGACTGTGATTGTTGTTCAGCGGTATTTTTTCTTTCATGTGAATTCAGTTCAAGATCTGGTCAATGTTCTTAAGCTGTTTTGATTCGATGAATCTGTGGTTGGCATTTTTTAGGAATTGTAGATTACAATGCTTACCCTGAGGAAGAGCGAAACCAAGGAGGAGCAGGCAAAGGATGAGGAAAACGATGACAATGTGAAGAAAGACGAAGCAGGGTCCGATGAAGATAATGACGGTTCATCTTTAAAGAAAAAGGAAGATGCGGAGGCTGTTGAGGTTAGGGATGTCAGCTACCAACTTGAGATACTTGATGAATATCAAGTTGATTTATACATTATTTGAAAGTGAGTCAGTGTGAAGTCTGGGTTTTGTTTTGTCCAACCTTCTTCAAACAGACATGTTTTCAATAGCTCCCGAACCAAAAGTAAATGCATCCCATCTCAGGAAGCAGCTTGCGATGAAGGAAAGAAATCTCAAGATCCGGAATGTGACATGGGTCTTCAAACCAGTTCCTCAGTTTTTTTATCCATCAAATTTTTTCTGTTCCATTCTCGACTCTTGACAATGTATTTGCTCCCCACAAATCAAATCTAATGTGCTCAGTGCTCGAAGTTAGATGTGGGTCCGCGGACCTCTTTAAGTCCCACTGCCACTGCATTTGCTTTGATCCTTCCTACTTAGGATTCTGTCTATGGAAAGCGGGATGGTTCGATCTCCGGATGGGCAATTACCCGTAAAGATGAGAAGAGTCTCATGTGGCAAACGCAAGGATGGAAGACAGGAGTGGTGCTCGACATCGCTATGTTGCCAAGATCTGAAATGTGGAAGCCTGACATTGTACCTTAGATACACGACTTGTTACAGTTTCTGTCACTCACTAGCTCCCTGATGTTTTCTGCATCGTTTTGTATTTGAAGATTGCTAGATACACTGAGTCTGACCTTACTATAAAAGTCCATTACCTTTCAAAGTCGGTTTTTTCTCGCAGTTACATCAATCCATCACGGTACCCACTGCCAGCTCCTCCTCTTCAAGGTATCGCCCACCAAATCCCGATTGCCTCATTTGGGGAGAGCTTTCACCGATGTGCAAGAACTCAAGCAGGTGACTTGTCCCAGGGGTTCGATATATCATTGGGGGTGTTATCCATTGGCAACTGTCGAAGAGATTTCCGTAATGATGTTTGATGTTTGGGGGGGACCATCTAGTGGTTAAGTTAAGGTGGCGGCAGGAACCAGCTTCATCAAGGAGACCATGAAATCTTTTGCTGTTCCGACCACCCGGACCAAACTGGTGGTTGACATGGCGGGCTACGATGGTTTTCCCGCTTTGGCCGCGTTGGAGGTTCCCCTTTCTTTAAAAAAACATGTTGCAATAAACCTGACACTGAATGACAATGACTTATTACATGTCATGCTCTTTGAATTGTTGTGGGGTGCAGTAATTGATGACAATAACCCGAGTTCAGTTTTTTTGAACGTTATTGGAAATGAGATCAAACACATCAAAAAAACTTGGAGGAACTCCGCGACTCCAAGAAAACTTTGTGTGCCACACTGTCATTGGATGCGAGTGGGCAGGATTTGATCAATCGTCTTTCGAACATTGTCTACGAAGATTGTAGGAGTGGTCGTTTGGTGCTACCTTCCTTTCCGCAATTTGATGTACTTCTTCAAGCGCTGAAAAATGGGCAGAACAACAATCAAACGAAAACCTTTAGGGTAACCACACAAATCCACGATCAGTTGTTGGTGCTGGAGTCGCTGGCGAAACGATGGACGAACGATGAATTGACAGCTGAGAAAGCAAATGCTGTCATAACTGCCCACAACGAAGAGTTCAACAATACGGGTGATTTTTGGAGTCCTGAAAGGACTGCCTGTCAATCCTTCCCTGTGGTTTTCTCTTCGGTTATATTCTTCATTAGTCAGTCAAGATAGATTTGAATAATAATTAATTTCAATGAGAATCTTGAATTTGTTTCCCTCCCAACCAGCTTCACTGGGGTCTGCTGCAGGACTGCAAATGAGCCATCTGGAGACTCTGCGCAAGAACGTCCTTCCAAACGAATCAAGGTTGAAGAGTGCTCAGCGGATGAGGTCTCCAAAATGGAAAACCCGCTTCTTGGCTACTCGTTTTTGTGGGGGCCTGGGATGAGGAGCTTGATTTCTAGTGTAAAAGTTCTTAACTCAATCATTTCTACTGTAAAAGTTCTTAACTCATCATCATTATTATTTCAGAATAAAGTTTATCTACAACCCTGCAGGTTGATTTTTAGTGTGAAGTCTACCTACAACCCTGGCCACAACCTGCTGAAAGGAAAGTGCTGAACATCAACAACATTTGCGAGCTGATTGCTGGAAATGGCGGCGATAATCTCTACTTGGTCTCCCGTGGAAAAAACCAGTTCTTTGACAAGCGGGAACTGCATCTTGGCTTTCAGCGGAGGTTGCAATGTCTTGGGAAGGGGGATGAGTGCAGCAACATCTTAATCATCGTGAAAACATGTTTTGTCACCTAGACCAACATATCCACCAGGATGTTTTTGATCAAAAATTGGCAACATTTTAAAACCCAACCTTGCTTGAAGAAAACATCATATTGTCCTTTGACTCAGGTTCAGTTTTGGAGGTGGAGAATGGCGAGATGGCCCTGTGCCTTGTTTTACTTTCACTTCATTCAACACCAAAAAAAATCATTCGATCTGACTGGTGAGTTTTATCAAGTCAAGTTCGTCCCAACATGTTTTGGTACCATTACGCTTTCCCGAAGAGTCCCAATGTTCCTCAATTAAGGAAGGGAAGGAGGTTATGGATGAACCTGAAGGGAGGTGGTTTCCTTTCAGCATGACAAACACAGCCTTCATCATATTGGAGAAAAAGCATCTCCCACAGCACCTGACCTCGATTGAATCGCTCGAATCACCAGTGACCTTGCAGAGTTTGGTCAATGATCTCCAAGATGCGGGAGAAGTTGCTAGGATAAAGTTCTGAAATCTCTATCTTGGGACCGGGAATGGTTGTGGTTTTCTCCGATTTTTGATGAAGTATCATCATCATACAAACCTGGAATCGTCTATGTGGAGTAGATATGCAAAATATAGAATACATGCTACTTGGTTTTTTTTCCATGCTGCGCCAGTACTGAATGTATATGCATTTCATATGTTTGACGAATACTATTTATTCTACGCATTGAACATTTACAAGGTTTAGCCTTGGGCAATATATACTATTTGGATGAGAAAAGCATACTGTGGGGCATTGCTTCCAAAAACCAAGGTCAAGATCGGGGTGTCACACCACCAGTCTGATGATGGGGATTGGAAAAGTGAGAAGCCATTGGTCTTCGTACTTGACGAGCCTGTCACTGAAGTTGTTAAAACTGAGAAAAGCAAGAAGAGAAAGAAAAATGCTCCACAGGTGACTGCCAAGAACTTCGGAGGGCACCTCAATATTTCCAAGATCAAGGATGCAGAGATGTTGCTCCTGGCGTGGCGCTGCAGGTTTCTTGACGTACATGGATGAGAAGTTCTCACTACTTAAGTTGTAGAGAAGTTGTTCGATGGAAAATGTCTCCCAATCAATCTCCAAATCTCATTTCCTGGAAGAATTTCATTTTGAACTGCCAATACTGACTTTCTCATTGAAAATCAATCCATAATTGAAAATTGAAAAATTGAAAATTCAATCCATATCGCATGAGGCTGGACTCTTCCAATTCTGATGGAACGAAGGTTCTCACTCCGATTCGCCCCGTCATGTGTCTGAATCAAAGCATGGACCTTGGTGAAACCTCGGTTCGTATTCTTTGATCACTCCCGACCTTTACCATGTCCAGTTTTGACCAACATTTCCCATGAAGATTCTGTGTGAATCAATGTTTACACATAACATCATCTCTAAAATTGTGGAATGGTTGGGCAAGTGATCCAGCAGGTTTGAGAGGCGTATTTGGATCTACTTTCCAAATTCTTACCATATATTTTTTGTCCATCCAATCTAAAACGATCATTTAACGTATTCTTACCGTACCATCCGTTCCATCGTGTCCAAAGTTCCTCGTGTTGATCTGCAACTCAGAGCCTCGTAGCCGCATGTGCAGGCATGAAGGCTTCTTTGGAGATTTGGGGTGTGGGGTTAGGCCAAGGCACATTAACGTTACCACATATAGTCTAGTTGGTTTCAATGCTTTATCGTTGTTTCATGGGCAATGTGTTGAAACAACGTGCCACCAACTGACACTATTTGGCCTGTAATGAGGGCTGGACTCCCCCACATGCTTTTCAAGGAAACACTGGCTCTACTTCTTGATTGTCCAAAAAGGTGATGTGTTAACCGGTTTCTTACAACTTGAAGGATTTGTATGGTGATGTGTGGTGGCTGTGCTCTAACAACGAAACACATTTCAATCAAGAAAGAATAAAATCACAGCAGCTTTTTTTATCTCATCCAGCCCCGGTTTTTCAGCCTGGGCCTATTGGGATCCTATTGGGGGGTTTCAACCGATGTCTTCGGATGGTGAGAGCGTTGAAGAAGTGCCCTTAAGCAACAGAGTTCGTGCACCGGTCCCCTGACTACAAAATGGTTTAGTTGAAGGCAGTTACAATTGCAGAGTATGAGTGAATCTTGGTGGTTTTGTCCATCCATAATTTCCAACACAATTTCTTTTGCATAGTGAATCTTGCCCTTGTAGCCTAATCCCCCAATGATTTGAGGTCTTCGATTTGCAGAGGATCCTATCTGGGCGTGATGTAGCACCCAGAGCAACGCCTACACGGAGAACAACACCAGCCCCTCCAGTTTCAGCTTCTAGGGCCACGGCCTCGGCGGCTTCGCAGCCTTCAGTTCCAAATCCTGTGTCAGCGGTTGCAGGTGAGAAAACTGAAACAGTTTGAATTTCTGAATGTAAGAATCCAATGTTTCGGAATCTAACGATTGAGAATTTGAAGACTTTGTCCGTATTTTGAATTAGTTGGTCATTGTAACGTACTTAGTACTTGTTATCAAGTAGTTTGTGGTTGAATCATATATGCAAAAAATCCTGGGAAGGAGCTTTGGCACACCATCGTTTGCCTCCTCGTGTTGGGGCTTCAGATTCCTCTGGTGACCAAAAAGTTGATGATGGGAAGAAGAAATCAAAGAAACAAAAGAAGAATGAGACAGAGGAGAAACCAAAGAAACGCAAGAAAGAGAAGAAGAACAAAAAACAGGATGATGATGAAGACGATGGTCCGGATTCAGAACATGATCCTCTCGGTAAAGGTGATGATGACGATGAAAATGATGATGATGATGATACCACTGCTGCTGCCAGTGGGTTGGATGATGGCCTTGGTCATTTGAAACCCCAGACCAGCAACACCCAAAAGAAGCCTTCCACGCGCTCCAAAGCCCACAAGAAGCCAGCTGCCCGTGGCAAAAAAGGTGACCTTGGATCTGAGGACGGGCATGACCCCTTCTCACATTCTCACATTCTGTGTCAGGATTTCTTCAGTGATACTTGATATTTTTAAATTCCTGTTGTTTGATTCCTGCATCTACTTGTTACTTGATATCAGTATCAGTTTGCATCGCTGAGAGGATGAGTGCAAGGATCAGCCTTTTGCCTTTGAAATTCAATCGCAAACAACACCAGAGATTCCACAGCTCTTTGTCTCATAATTCATATTTCCGTCATGAATCGTTCAGTGCGCATAGTTTTACACTTAGTACAACATGTTACTGCTGATTCATGAAGTAAAGAAAATCCGAGGAAGGTGACTGTGCAAGCCTACCTCGATCAGTTTCAGTGGCCAGAGAACCAACTGGGCATGGATATGTCCCCTTTCAACAAGTTCCATTCCAGCCAACTTTCTGATACATATGTTTCTTGGCCCTATTTGATTTTAATAAGTTTTTGAGTTTCCCCCATGTATCTTTAATCCCCTCGCGCCGTTTTTGCTGAGGACAGTGCGGCGACTGGTGATGTGGCTGCAGACCAACATTATCCTGAGGTTGATGGGGATACAGATTCTTAACCGAAACAGTGGGGAAATCTGAGATCATTTGTGAGGTCACGGTACTCAATTCAGAGCACCCCACTTGGATATCCATTGAACTTAGAAAATAGTCGGTTGGCAAGATTGGTCCAATATAAAGTAGACAATTACTTACTAGGACCAACTATTTACCAAGTTCCCCGGACACCTTCATGGACCATTAGTGTGTGAGAAATATTAGGAACATAAACATAATACATAATAGGAACATGTCAACACATAAGATGCTTCCAGCAAATAGCAAAAAACATTACGTACAAATAATGGCAAAACATATCAACAGTCAAAAACCCAACACATTTGTACTCAGGAAATGTCTGCTGCAGTTTCTGGATCTTTGGAACACTGTGGCTCTGACTCTCTGACTGAAACTTTGGGAGAATCTGACATTAGTCGCAATTCACATCAGTTGTGCAAAATTGGAATGCTTACGCAGGTACGCAGTTGACAAGTTTGGAGATGTATTTTTTCAATCCATAATCCCAAATATAACATTGAATATTTATCTTTCTCCTTTCATCTCAGGAAATTCCTGCTTCTGATGCTGAACCTTCAGAAACACCCAATGATCCTTTGGAGGCGAGTTCCCAACCATTGCCATTATGCAAAATATGGTTTCACAAGTATCGTCTCACGATTTGTGCGTTCCCAACTTGAAATGTTTTATATTCAATAAGGCCGAGCTGAGCGAGTTCATGCAAGATCTTGCCAAAAACCAGACAGAGACGGAGAAGAATCTCTTTGATGCAGAGGCTTTGGCGGCTTCTGCGGGGACGTTAGTGCCTGTAGCTGTGGTACAGTCAACCCTTTCAGCGATTGATGCGGCGCTTTCAAAAATAGCTAGAATTACAGATCCTGACTTAGTCAGTCATGATAGCAATGGATTCACAAAGGAAGAACGTGAAGCTATGGCTGAGGCTGAAAAGTTGGGAAAACCGCTAGGTCCCGAAACGAAGTTCAGTGCCAATGAAATTGAAAACATGATCCATGCCGAGCTTGCACAAGCACTTGTTCCGATTGACACCCCGCCAAAAGAATTGTGTCCTCTCCTTCCTCCAAGCCCTGTTGCTAGTGAAGTTACACCAACGCCAGTGCTTCCTCCCCCTCCTCTTGGCAAGCAGAACGTGCCGAAACGCCCCAGAAAACCAAGGGCAACCAAGCCAAATGCAACCAAGCCAGTTGCCACCAGCACCAGGAATGCAAAGTCAGGGAGGAATGCAAAACCAAAGGCAGAAAAGGCAAAGGATAAAGGCAAAGGGAGCAAAACAAAGGCAAAGGAAGCAGAAAAGGCAAAGGAGAAAAACAAAGACAAAGGCAAAAGGAGCAAAACAGAGGCGCATGCAACAGCAGCAGCAGTAGTACCAGCAGTGGATGAAACGCAGCTTGCGGAAGACGGTCTTTTGCGGAAAAAACTGCATTCAGTTACTTGGTAAATAAACACTGACTGAATTCTAGTATGTATGCAAGTAGATAGTATCAAAATAGATGCGTAGTCTTGTCTTCGCTGCTTAGGTTTACTCTGGGGCTTGGCATGGCGCAAAAGACAGTGGTCATTCTAGCGCAGAATGCAAAAGCATTGCATATGAAGCCAGGAAGATGTGACTAAACTCAATCAATCAGCTCAGCTGCAATTCTTCGCTTTTATAATTCTTCAATCAGCTACTATCAGTTTTTCTCGCTAAGGTGGATTTTGGAGAATGGCCATTCCAACTCTCCCATCGTGAGACGATACTTGTGAAAACCGGTTCACTTGATGCAACCAAGCATCTCGAAGTGGGATCACGCACCGCTGGGGTTTGCAGGAAAAAAGGTGAGTTACTGCGGCATCTCTTGAAAAAATTGTGTCTTACACGCTAAGTCTGAAGTCTTCTCTTACTTTAGAGTTCTGAATGTTGGTTCTTCTATTTGTTTGGTATGATGAAATCATGCAGCTTGAGAGACAACACTTTCACTCAGAAACAATGGAAACACAACATGATCACAAAGTGGGAAAGGACCCACTTTCACTTTGGAAAGGACCCACTTAGCATTGGAGTCTCATT
>DF239126.1:76589-142050 GCA_000507305.1 Breviolum minutum Mf 1.05b.01
TAATATAATATAATATAATATAATATAATATAATATAATATAATATAATATAATATAATATAATATAATATATATATATATGTATCAAATTGTGATGAAGCTCACCTTATTCTCCCTTGGAACATCCAACCTTACGAAGTTCGCCCGGTGTTTTCGTACATTTTTTCCACCCGTGTTTTCTTACACCCGAAGTCGGAACTTAAATCTTTGGTTGACTGCCAAAACCGAGCCTTTGATAAGTGTAGGGAAACTCAGTCAAGATAGTAGGGCGTAGGGCTGACTTTTGATAGGCTGGGATCGAGATTTTTTTGAGAAAAAAGGTAGGGTCCAGGCTCTGAAATTTTGCACGCTTGCGGGAAAAATCATCATGAGAGATACTTTTTTGCAACTCAGGGAGATTCCGCGGAAAGATCTTCCGTTTCGATCCCCGGACGTCACTGCTTCACAGTGGAACGACCGTGAAGGTTAAAAAACGGGGATCCCTTCGATAAAAATGACCCACTGTGAAAACAGCTCCCAACTGATGCGGCGCATGGATGCGTTTGGTTGTGATTATCGGCTTCTTGAGGTGGTTTTGTCATATATCATCAGCCCAAGTGGCAGTCCCAAGAAAACCATATTCAGAAGTATAGCGTATACCAGGTATAGTCCCAGTCCTTGTGTTGGTTCCAAGGGGGTGTGGTATTAGCTATACCTACCACCGGTTGTCAGAAACCAAGAAAACAAAACACCCCCAAAACCAAGATGGACACCAACAAAACAAATAGTTGAAAGGAAATTCCTATTCCACACCATCATTTTTTAGGGTCTGACTTTTAGTTGTCGGGGTGTAAAGCGAGTTTCTTCCAGATTATTTCTTGAAATTGTGAGCCCCAAGCCCCAAAATAGTGATCCCTAAGAATGATTGGCATCTCAAAACTGGTGGTTTGGAGATCCAAGAGAATCCTGCGAAAAACCAGAGTCAAACACCTCTTGTTTGGAGGGTCCAATCGTTGATTCTTGGTGATCATTATTTTCCCACTGTTATCTTGGATTTGCAAAAAAAACTTGGGAAACAGTTCCACAACATACTCTCCCAGATGGTGGCTGGTTTGATGGTGAAAATCTCATCCCATGGGATCCCAATCCGCAAAAAAATCACCAAGAACAAACAAATCCGAGCTTGAAGATTATAAGTAAAGGTTATTTCACCCCAGGGAAACCCATTGATTTTCGGCCATTTATAGGGGTGAAATCAACATAACTCCACTGATAGCACACGATCGGCTCCAAACAACCCCACCTGCAAGCGCCAAGACCAACGATCAGACCAAGGTCGCCACCGCTTGGAGTGTCCTATGCCTGACTTTTCTTTCCGGAGAAAAAAACAACAAAGCAACCAGGAGATTCGGCCGCCGTGACCTCTTGATCCCCTAGTTGTTGGAAGGTCACTTATATAACCTTTGAGTTCGGGTCACGGATCACCATCCCAAAAAGGTCACAAGGAATTGCCCGGAAATTGTTGTTGTGTTTCTTCCCAGCTTTTCTTCCCACTTTGTAAATTGATATTCCAACTTGGTGATGATCCCAACATGACGTAAAAATTGACAATTAAAAACCAATCCAAAGGATCCATCAGCAATCGGACCCTCCAACGGAAGGGTGAATGAACCTGTATTTTGCAGGGGTGTTTTGGTCCTGAGTTTTGAGGGGTTTTGGGATACTTAGGGTACTTTGAGATGAGGTCACTTTGGATATTTTTAAGGGGGGAAGGAGTTCACTTGATTTATTTTAATTAAAGATACTTTTCATGTGGATGAGGTTCCATGGATTTTTTGGGCTTGAAGGGTTGACGAAAGTCAACATTTTGCAGGAAAAAAACATCCCATGACTTCTGCGAAATCCTGGTGATTGGACTGAAGGCCAGAAAAAGCCTTGACCCAAATGACACCATGTGGAGGATGACACGTTCCATTTTGATTGGATTATGATTCATTTGTCATTAGTTACCGCTAGTGACCATTAGTGACCACTAGTGACCATTAGTGACCATTAGTGATGATGATGATGATGATGATGATGATGATGATGGATGAATGATGCCTGGATCATCCCAAAACTTTACCTTCTCTTTGTTTTGGATATCTGACGCAAGATTTGATTGGCTAGAGGATATTTTCTCGGATGTCCATGATACATTGAGAAGCAAGCAACAAAATGTCCTGTTCCATTGCACTAGTTGTTTGATAGGGGGATTCCCATAGTGGGCTACAATAATATACAATAATCCCTATACAAATGGTAGTCTACTTGCTTTGATAGGGGGATTCCCATAGTGGGCTACAATTTTATACAATAATCCCTATACAAATGGTAGTCTACTTGCTCAATCGTATCACACATAGCTTGGACTTTGAGAAAATACATCAAATTGAGAGGTCTTTCCAACAGTGACAAAATATGTTTTTTGAATTTTTATTTCTGTAACTTCCACTCTAAGGGGTCAAAATTGAAAAAAAAAAACTGCACCCAAAACGCCTCCTGAGTACAATGATTGGCCCAGGTGAGCTAAAGGGCAAATGAGGAAAAACATCCCCGGAAAACTGTTGGAAACCAATCAGCGAGTTGAGCAGCCCGAAAACGTTTTCTCGGAATTTCCCGATGCCGAGCACCCAAAGACACAAATGTGAAAAACACCCCAAAGCAATGGCGGATTCATTGCAAAGTTGCTACTTTTTTTTGTTTTTCTGAGATGTTTCACAGGTTGGAGTTCCTTTGACAAAAACAACCCAATCCCGAAAAAGAAATCTCCAAAGAGATGGTTGAAGATTTTTGAATTTCTCAGTAGCCATGACGGATTCAAGTGACGAACGGTGTATTTACATACTAATTTACCAAACAAAAACATCAACCAAATGTAGGTAAATATCATATTATATATATATACACCAGTTTCATGGATCCGTCATGGGATATCCCCATATAAATCCTTAAGTCTACTGCTCAACCTGGATCTCTGGACCAACCTGCCTTCGCCGAGATCTGACATGAAGTTGGCACGGACATCCTGAAGAAATGTTGCATTTTTTTCCAACGCGGCGCCAGATTTTCATCCATGTGTTTTTTGGTTGGATTTGAAAAAATGTGGATGGGGGCTTCTGAAGAATTGCGTCATCATCGGTGATTTACTGTGACATTTCTTATTATTCAACAGTTGGAGGATACTTTACCTTTGAAAAGCCCCCAAAAAAACAAGCAATACATCCCAAAGTTTAACGTAGCCCCTGAAAAATGCTGGTTGGGAGACTACGACTATATATCTACTATCCTTTTGGGAAGATAACTTTTCAGGGGCGAACTGTCAGTTTTGGGTACTCTGCTACTCCGGGTACTTTTCACATGGCGCGTCATGAGGGGCAGAGGTTCTTGGATTTGCTGTATTAAATGGTACTGTTGATGGCTGAAATATGCTGAAATCCGGCCTTCACCAGTTGAGGTTGGTAGTTTATCCAGTTTATCCCATTATTTACAGGGTTTCCAAAACATCCCAGGTCGTTGTTTGGGATTTCTGAATCATCAACAGTCTGAGCGGAAAAAAGTTTCAAAACAACAAAAGAAACACTCCCGAAAACTCAACGCCGAAAACCCCAAAACTCATTGAACTTGGATGAAAATTTGGCGATGGTATATGTAGTTTTTTGGTGTCCATGCCTAGTTTTCAGGGGAGTGTTTCCATTCCTCTCAATATAGATAGTGGATTCATTATTGATAAATCCATTGGTGGTAAAAATCATGCAATCTCGTCGGTTTCAAATCATTTCTCAGAAACCTTACGGAAGTGAGTGAAACACAGCGAACACAACTGTTTTTGGCTATGATGAAGCAATCATCAGGAATCACTTGAATTCTTCATTGCTCAAAATAGATCCATATATACTTATCATTCAAACATCAAATTTCAATATTCTCCTATCATTCATTAACTCCCCTCAAAACTAACATATCCCCTGAAAAATACTGGAAGACTATTTTCCTTTTGAAATGGTCCCCTTTTACGGGATATGCGTTAATTTTTGGGTGGTAGTACATCAAATTTCAATATTCTTCCATGGCCATCCATGATACGTGGCATTGCTGGAGTCCAAAAACACCTTTTTTGTTGCCCATGTTGCAGCTACAGCACATGCTGGGTTTGCTTGAAAACTCTTAACTCTTGACGCTTAAGGCCAAGAATGGAACGAAGATGAAGATGATGTTTAACGTTGTCATCCGGTTTCAAGCTTGAAATCCGAATAAAATTAAAGGCCACAAACATTTTACTGAAAATTTAACATAGCCCCTGAAAATAGGCCTTCCCAAAAGGAAAGGCTTGTCTTCCAACTATCATTTTTCAGGGGCAAACTGTTGAATTTGCGGGTGTAATTTTGCCATACAATTTTTGTTGGCCACCCCAAACTGGAAAAGGGGAAACGATTATACTCACTCATATCAAAAATTGAATCAACGGACCTTTTTTAACGGACCATTTTAGTAAATTGCGATCAAAATTATCAGATACTCCGGCTTTTTAGGGGTCCGTTCAATGGGTCCGACCGTTGAAGATTCCTGAGAACCAACTAAACCGTGGTGTAAATCTATGTCGCCTCATTCACCGGCTTCGTCCCGCTGTCCGTTTCAGCCAGATTTTTTTTGGGGGGAGGATTTTTTTAAGGTGAAATGTATGCCCTTGAATTCTAACAGTTGGATACCCAACACAGACATGTTTGAAAGGAGATACATTTTTCCAAAGCATGATTTTTGGGTATCTATGGTAGTTTTCGGGGGTGTATCCCCTCAGAAAAGCACAAAAAGATACCTTCCTTTAGAAAACCCTGCGTTTTTTTGTTTTTGGCAACAAAAATGATGAGCAAGATGGATTGGCAGCCTTTTTAAAATACACTCTTTCAGTTGTTTTTTCAGTCAAACTGGATGAAAACCTCAACTTTTGGGGCAAAACATGTGGAATCTGGATGACATTCAGCACACTAGACTATGAATCAGGGATATTCATGGATTTCAACTGATTTCAACTGATTTCAACTGGAGTTTGTGCATCAACAGTTATCCCAACAAGTGGCCAAAAAAAATAACCATATGTTGGGTGAGGGTGATATATTTTTTGTTAATGTAGCCTCAGTCTCAAGTCATATCATCCAAAGGTCCCAAATTGGCGAATTGATGTCCATTTCTACATGAATTTCACCATGCTACAAATTAAATAGTATAAATCACTGTTTATGTAAATGTACCTTTCGAGCTTCAAGAACCCGCAAGCTCAAGTAGACCCCAGTGGAAAAAACCAAGAGGTTTTGAACGAAGAAACCGGGTTTCTGCAAAAAAACATATGTTCAATATATATATATATATATGCGCTTTGTACGTGTTAAATATGGCTGCTTAAATACGGGTTTTGCTGGGATGAAACCGGTCTTTTTTTTTGTCAAGAACCAGGTTTTTCCAGAAAATTGACAAAACAACATGCAAAAACCGGGTTTTTGAAAAAGCACCGACAATTTCTTGGGTTCGGGAGGCTCTAACTTCCTTGGAAGCACTTGGTGTGTCATTTATCATATTGGTTTGCCAGAAAAGGGTTGTGGCGCCTGGGGGGACGACTGGTATAGCCTGGAGGTCAACCACCATTTCAAAAATGATGGTTCATTTTGGATGATAAATGCCTATTCAAACAAAAACATGTTGAAACTCGTTGCCACCCAGCTTTAAAAACATGGTGAAACTCGGTGGACTTCCAGGGAATACATAAAAAGCACACCTTGTCTAGGGACAAATCGATTCACCATCCTCGAACGTCAGGGGTGCCGGAAGATCTGCTGTGGCGACCCCCCCGCAAGCGGCGACACTCAGGGTGGCTTGGGGATTGGGGATATCCTGGAAATAATCAAAGTTTCTTGGTTGCGCTGGATGCCTTGGTTTCTTATTTGATGGAGTTCCACTGAACCTAACTAGGGATGTTTTGATATCCTAAGATTCGTCTTACTTTAGATTTGGAAGCCTCGTATGTTTTTGGAGTGGGTCATGGAGTGCTTCTCACTGTCGGTTTGGCACAAACCTCTTACAGTAAGCGTCAATGAAAGAGTGGATTTGCAAGGGAAAACTCGCCTTCAATTCTACCACATGTTTGCAGTTGTCTTCGTGGCTAAATTCTATTCTCTTTGTGGTAGTTGACCAGTGCACTGGTGCATTCAACAAATGGTTCAGAAAGCCACATACAAAGTGGATAAAAAATGCATGGGGCAAAAAACGAGAACCATTTACGATTGGTGCTAAAAGTTAGTCTGACACAGGGTACCTGAAAACATCTTCCGCAGTTGTATAAACCCAGAACTAGATTCAATGATCTTAGATATTGAAAAAAAAACATTTCTGAAACCATGAACAGGTTTCAGAGTCAAACATATGTGCGGTCTTTATTGAGATTTTGAAACAAACAAACAAACAAACAAACAAACAAACAGACAGACAGACAGACAGACAAACAGACAGACAAACAAACAAACAAACAAACAGACAGACAAACAAACAAACAAACAGCATCAACAACTACTCACTCACTCAGGGTGTTTTCCATTTCCACTTCCAAACATTCTTCTCATGTTACCCCTTTTGGATGGCCAAAAAGGGACGGATGTTGTCCACCAAGCCCCCTGTTCGGTACAAAGAGATGCCTGGTTCAAGCGTGCCAGTGATAGCTATCAAACACAAGAGTCGTATCAACAACCCTGGAAGTCCAACCAGCCACCATCTTTAATAAGTTTACGAGCTTCCTCCATTTTTGAAGTGGGGATTTATCATCCAAAATGAAGCATCATTTTTGAAATGGTGGTTGACTTCCAGGGATACTGTCTATAGAAATAAGATAGAGAGAGATTGTAGATTATATAGCATACACTGAATGATTGACCGTCTAATCTGATGATGATCCAAAATATTCAGACATGATCCAAAACCTCTTCTTTTTCGAACGCACTTCGACTTGTGGTAGTTTTCTTTTTACTAGGCAGGATCTCCACTGACTACATCGTCCAACTGCACTTCATCAGGCCTTTCATTGTTGACAGGGTTTTCAAAGGTTGACAAAACCTTCGAAAGAACCCCTTCTAAACGTCTCAAAGAATTCGCATTTCAGCCAATTTTTACACACACCTTTTTGGTGATTTCTGCTAAACCGTCTGTTCTTTGTTTTGTTGCTGTGTAGGTTGTTGTGTTCCGTCTTATGAAGCTGCGCATTTAGAAAAGGTGCAGGCATTTCTACTGGAAAAAAATAGGAAAATCCAAGAAAATAATGCAGCTTGGCCGGGACAAAAAGAGGGGGTTAATTTCAGCCTTTCATCTACTTTACTATTTGATGAACAACCCTTCAATATTGAAGATGAAAATTTCACATCAAAGAAAAGTACCCCCAACACTATCAGATTTCGCCGGGGGAAAAGCACCCCAAACATGTTCAATTTTCATTCTTCTGAAGTCTGAGCCATTGAAGATTTGCCAAAAACGATCTGCGGAAATTTTGGTCGAACATTTTCTACGGAATAATATGGGAAGTTTCTGTAAAATGACGTGACAAGGCCTTCAGAAGGATAATTGTTCTGGTCAGTTTCGCTATTAAACACGGAACAAATCTTGGGGAGACATCATTTCTGTAGACTCAGAATTCATTGATCTCAACTTTGCCAAATCTTAGGGTTAAGATTTGATCCACATTGCTTAAGGAAGCTTATCTGTTACCATGGAAATCCCATGGAAGCTTAGGGTGAATTTCACCATCGTTGTTCCTTAACAGGGTTCAAGTGCATCATTAATCCAAACTTCGGGAAATCCTTCAAAACTACCAGCCCCTAAGAATCCGAAAACTTCCCCCTGAAAAAGTAGGGATCATTTTGAGAACCCAACAAAAACACCCTGCGAAAAATAATTCACCCCATCTTTTTGGGAGGCTCCTTGGGGATTTGGGAGATTTCCCTTCTTTAGCTACATTTTGGGGTGAGGTCGTCTGAGATCGCTATGATTTGACCAGCAAAAATGGGTCATATTTCACTGGAAGCTTGGTGTTGAGTTGTGTGTGCAATTTGTGACACTCAAACTTCGTCATTCCACCAACGCATATCAGGAGGAATGCTCGCCTAAGCTGGAAAGTTTGGTGATGTTTGGTGTTGGTGATGATGATGATGATGATGATGATGATGATGATAGTACTGATGATGGTACTGATGATGGTGGTAGATATGATGCTAGTGATGATGGTGGATACGATACATCTGAAAGTCATTGCATATCTTTATGACCTTCCACATAATACTGATTGGTTCATAGGGGATACTTGTGATGGCTTATTAGAATCCCTATTATAAACCTGAGTGAGTATCATCCCTAGATACAGCAAAATAACCACAACCAGGGATTTTCCTGGTAGCTGGTCACTGCTCAATTGGATGACCTTGCCAAAGACAGTAGAAAATCGAGTTGGATGAAGCAAACATCTGGGCACAAAATGACTACCCTCCAGGGAATTAAACATATCCCCCTGATGGTTGGCATATTTGAAGATGATTTTCCAAACTTCCCCAGGTGGGATATGTTAGTTTCCTGGAGGGTATAATTCCCAAATCACTTTTTTGTTCGGTGGGACTTACTAACCTTTTACTACCTTCCTGACACAAATCCACGCACCTCAAAACCTCCAAACCAAGGGACCCGTAAGGAACGTTCGAGGCCAACAATGGAATGTAAAATTCGTCCCGCTTCATCGAAGGGATGATCAGCTCCTATGACCCGCTAAAACGGACCTGAAAAACAGCCGTTGCTGTTAATTTCCATCAACTTTACGCCTAAAAACAACCACAGTTGCCTTAAAAAAAGGTACCAGTGATTTTTTTGGGCCTAAAAATCAAAGTGGTCTTGAATCGATTTTTGATGCATCCCTTTTCAACCGGTCAAATATATCGTTATCTACAATGTTTTTATCTACAGTATGATGATTCTGTATCTTCATTTACGACCCTGAAGCTTAAGATAGATACTTTGGGTCCGGCCCTAAACACTGTGTAGATAAGGCAAATAATGCCCACTGTTGCAGGGTTTCCACATGCCCCAATAAGCTTTCTCCCATAATCATGGAAGTCGAAAATCACCCTAAATGAAAGAAAACTATTGTTGGAGGAAGGGTAAATACCAGAAATGATGCTACTTTTTTCACATGTATCTCCGGCTTCAAAGATGTTGAAACATCATCATCTCTACGCAATTTATTATAAATCCATAACCTGAATGTTTCGGCCATTTTGGGTAGGATTCCCTTGCAATCAGTACCTTTTTGGGTGACCAATCGGCGGGAGTGTGGTCGCTATAAATCGCCGTTGAATCATCTGAGCCACGGTCAAAAAAACCCGGCCTTACTTTCCATTGTGAATCCTGGTTGTTTAAGAACGGGATCCTTATTTCATGGTTTATGAAATAATCCCCATTTAACTATGTATTATAATTCCCTATATACCCTAAACAACTACACTCCGGTAAACTAATATAGCAATGGAAAATGGACCCGGATTGAAGATGTATCTCCTGTTTAAAAAATGGGAGTTTCCATTGCCATGTTACCAGTGGTTTGCTACTTCGAAAGTGAATCATTGATGGTAAATTTTTTAACATGGATGGATGCCGTGGATTTTGCTGCTGGATCTTTTCATCCGAAATTTCGGTACTATCCTAAAAATGTTCATAAAACTTGACAATTAAACTTGATGATACTATCTTCATCCTTAAAATGAAGTCATTTTGCATAAACTTATCTAGACTTTTCTTTACAATTCTGAATTTTCTGCGATTTCCAAAACCGTACAAGGTGGGTGCCTACCAATTATGAATGTGGTTAATTATAACCCCTATAGGTAGGGTGATATATCCCTACCCAACGAGTCATTTTCCGCCAATTCAACTTCTGCAACCTCGACAACCAGATGTCCTGTCTCCTCAGGCACGGAATTGATACTTCCTCAGAGGTCGCTGCTGGCGGCAACCGCGCAGCCAAAAAACTGCTTGGTGGTTGAAGCACCAACCCATCTGAAAAATATGAGTAAAATTGGGTTCATCTTCCCCAAGTTTCGGGGTGATGATAAACAATTTTTGAGTTGCCATCAGCTAGAAAAGTTGTGAACTTCACTTTTTATTCAAACAAAAAATCCTCCCAAAAAAACAATCCCCAAACCAATCCCAACATCCGAAACCACAAAAAAAAACCTCTCAACTAATGGTTTTCCTTGGTGGTTTGAATCCCAGTGGTTTGGAGATTTTTGATCCCCAGTACCCCAATTCGAATCCCAACCGGTAACCCAAAGCACCGGTTGAAGTACCATAAGTTGATGATACATCAACATTTCAAACAAATATGAATAATCAGGTCCTTTCTGTCCTTTCTTTCAATCACCCCCCTTCCATACATCAACCCCCTCGTTCTTTTAGAAATAGAAACATAGGCAAAAAAAAAGGCCAGTAGCTCTACCCCCGGCACCCAGGATTCAATCATCACAAATCAATGAATGTTTCTAAACTTCGGGATTTCCCAACATTGCCTATCCCAGTGGTGTGACGCCAGTCACCCTGGAGAAATGATCCAAGGTAAACCCCCCTTGAAGCAAAGATGTTTGTGTGAAAAAAAAACACCGATTTTTGTTCAAAAATTGAGGAGAAATGATTCCCATTTTTTTTGCATATGGGGGTTTCCTAAAATGGTGGTACCCCCAAAACACCCCAAAATGATCATTTTTAGTAGGAAAACCCATGGTTGTTGGTACCCACCATTTAAGGAAGCCCCCATATATGTTCATGCTTATGCTGTTATGCTCCCCATAATCATGATTCAGTGGAAAATGGCTGGACATTTGAAAAGACATGTTTTTTCACTGAACCGTGATTATGAGAGGAATGGCACAACACCCACAGGGGGGCTTGTTTTTTTGGAGAGTGCACAAATATTCCTTGCCTTCCTAGAACCCAAACAAATTCAAAAAGCAAAACCTCGTTCGGAGAAAATCCCGCTTACAAAATCACCATAGATTTTTGATCATCAACTTTGATCCCACCAAAAAATATTTCAAACCACCAGCCAGAGTTGTAAATGGGGTGAAATAACCCTACTACCAGTTTTTTATGACCCTGAAAAAAGCTGCGTGCCCGCAAGACACTCTGAGTCTCATTCCAGAGGTCCTGCGGGTTGGAATCTGGGGAAGCAAGCCCCGTCGAAGAAGTGTGACCGTATCTTCTCTTGGTGCGTTTGCTGTTAGTTTCAGGGAAGGTTTTCCTGTTTTCCCTTAGCAAAAGGGTCCATTTCAAAAGGAAAAAAAAACATCTATTTTTCAGCGCAACATTCTATAGTTTTCGAGGGACAACTCATTTCAATCTGGGGGCCGTAAACATGATGGACAGTCAATGATCCATTTACCCCCCCACGTTTCATCACCACATGTAGGTCACCAAAAATACTGGAATAAATGGCAGGGTCCAATGTAAAATTTTGCTGAGCTTAAGACACGCCCTGCCTAAAACTAACAGTTGCCCCCTGAAAATAGGCCATCCCAAAAGGAAACGATCGTATCCCAACCATCCATTTTCAGGTGCTATGTTAGTCTCAGGAGTCTAATTTTTACAAATTTCACCAGGCCCCAAATGTTGTTTGTTGATTTTGTTGCCGTCGGTTTCTTTTAGACTACTAAACGACCACATTTTATTCAGAAGGCGAGGGGCACGAAGCAATTTCCGGCACATTACATACTGTCCCTGAAGCTACCTTCCACCCCCGAAGATTGACATGGAACCTGAGAATACACCCTTCGAAAAGAAAAGTCATCTTACAACCATCCATTTTCAGGGGCTAGCTCTTAGTCTGAGGGGAAATTAACGACTTTGATTTGCTTTCGTGGTGGTTTGAAAAAATGACAAACATATTCTCCCAAATGGTGGTTTGATAGTGATGAATCCCATGGTACAATCCAAATCAAAACTACATAAACTAGGATAAACTAGGTATCAGCCCATCATCATTTCCCACCAAAGCCATCCAGCAAATATCTATCTATCATACCCAACCCATTGAATTCATCCCAAAAAATGAAAAACATCGTCCAACCCCAACCCAAAAAATGGAGGTTTCCCGAAAAAATAACCAACAACTCCTGCCATCCATCAGGAAGACCCCATAATGGAGCTCCCACTGACGTCAGAGGCGGTGTTCCACGCAAGGGTTCCCCGGGCTTCAATGCTGCAAGACCTTCCTTGGCAGGGCCCGAAGTTTAACATATGGGTGTTTCCTTAAATGGTGGTATCCTCCCAATCTCCACCCCAAAATGATCATTTTTAGTAGGAAAACCCATGGTTGTTGGGGAAACCCACCATTTTAGGAAAGCCCCCAAATGTTATATAGCCCCTGAAAAATGGATGGTTGGAAGACTGATTACTTTCCTATTGGTTCCCGGTCACTTTTCAGGGGCGAGCTGTTCTAACCTCGCACCGCTGAAAACTAACATGACGTTGGAAAATCCCCCTAATCTTCAATAGGAAATACATCGGCTCATTCATGGTGGATGTTCCAGCCAGTCATGTTAGCTTTCGGTTGGTCAGCTTCATTTAGAAATTGATGGTTCTTTTGGATGATGCATAAACTACTACTTAAAAGATGGTGAAACTCGTAAACCAACCTATAAAGAGATGGTGGTCAAGTTGTCAAGGACTTCCTGGGTTCAAAACAAAGACTCTCAATTTGTTGAGATTCCTTGGGACTTTTTCGACCCAACTATCCGGTTGAAAGTTCCCGGTTTGAACCAACTCCGGGCACCGGAGTTTTCCGGAGTTGTTTGTTGATTCGGAAATGGTTGGGAAAAAGGTGGGAAATCCATATTTTCAGGTGGGAAGAATGATGATTATGATGAAGATCACAAGCTTTTTTTTTGGTGGCTTGTATGACGATGTAACAGCCATGTATGGTAAATTTCAGTATTTCAGGATTTGCAATGTTTGAAAAACTGATGCACCTCCAGAATCAACGTTTTTTGCAAGATGCTGGAACCAGAATCGGCGCCTTCAGGAATCAATCAGAATTATACAACCATGAGAATCGTATCAATTTCTGGGCAATTGATTCTTAAACATCCTTACCCTCAAGGGAACTAACATAGCCCATGAAAATCCCATGTTTCCTGGTAAATACTATCAAAATGGTGGATTTTCCATGGCTATGTTATCTTCAGGGCATTTTGGGCGGATGCCCTTTTCGGTCAATGCGGTCCTGTTTTGAGGACCGCTCGGGATTTGGAGTGAAACCAGGCGGGCCCTTGGTGTCCCTGGTTTTCCACCCGGGCGGATGCCCTTAATGCCATAAAAAACAGTGCCTTAGTTATTTTCCTTGTAGGGTTCTTAAGGGGCGGGGTGTTCAAGAAGAGGGGTTAACTAAACAAACCCTAAGGATTCCTTAGAGAAGAAATCCGGGAACATTAGGGAATAGGGGAACCAGCACCTTCTCCCTTAAGGCCTGGAATAAATCTTCCAAGTACATTCAAGGAACATAAGACCCAGAGGATCCATGGGACTTTTGTATATTTATCTACATGAATGGGTGATTTTGATGGTAAATTAGTAGGTAAATATACCATACATGGATCCTATGGGATAAAATCACTTGAAACAGGGGACCAAAAAAGTCACGCCCAAAGATTTGAGAAAACTTGGTGGCATACAGCATACAGCATTCCACCAACCCCCAAACAACGCGTTGCTAGAGCGAATGCCCCCAAAACTACTGTTGATGGATCAGAAATCCCAAACAACCACCTGGGATGCATAAAACCCTTATAAATAACTGGATAAACTACCCAGTACCTATCAACTGGTGCAGGATTTCAGCCATCAACAGTACCATACACTTTGCATTTGCTTAATCTTCCCACATGTGGATAATTTCATGATTTCCCCTTTGAAGGCAACACCCCCCAACACCCCGATTTCCCTTAGTTCCAAGACTCTCGCGTCAACATTCCAGGCGCCAACGTTCTTGGTGTTACCACTTCCTATCCAAGAGATTGGGTGTTGTTAGACAAGTGAGTCTTGACAAGTGAGTCTCGCTTGTGTTTTTCTGTTTGGAAAAGTGTTGCTTTAAAAATATCTCCCCCAAACAGAGCCTAAAACTTTCAATTGAAACATGAACTGTTTTCAAACAGAGAACATGTTCAAAATTGACATTCCTCCAGAAAAAACATGCCCTTGCAATCAACACTGTTAGTGGAAGAAATCCTGCACCACCTGGGATGTATAAAACCTTGTACATGATGGGATTTCAACTACCAACATCAACTGGTGCCGGATTTCTTAAACCATCAACAGTAGGGAAGGAGTTCATCTAGTTCGTTGTTTTGAGGACTTACACCTCAGTGCTATCTGTTTACCCATGACGGATCCATGTGTTTACTTGGAGGATCATCCATCTGTATCTGTTGAGTCCTGAGTTGATTCTGCAAGAAACTTGCATTTGCTTTTTGGGGTCATGATTGATGCTCAACAGAAGGGGGTACTTGGACGATCATCTTGCTTCGTAAGTAATCACCCCCATTTATTACCGCCATGAGAAGGCCATTTGGAAGGGGCATAACCCCACTTGAGGGACTTACTAACCATTGTTGCTAACTACTTTCTAACCGGGATCATATAATACATGGATCCGTCATGGGGTAATGATGTTAAAGGCTTCTACAATCAACGTATGGGATCTATTCTGTTCTATTCTATTCCATGCTAGTGGAAAGGGGCTGTAATATTTCCATAGGATTCGAGTATAGGCATATTGACCTATCCATTTAATCATGAATTTAAGCCAACCGTAGGGTGATATAGCGTACATTGTCGATATTTTTTCCGAAATTCAGAGTGCTTAAATATTGACTCACATCAATTATCAACATAAAACCCCCATTTTCTCTCTGCAACACAAATCAACTTGAATTGACATCTTAATTGTGCCTCTGCGAAAATCAGCTCCATTGGTTTGAGATTATTTTTCCGACTCAAAAGAGTTGTTTTCTGGTTGGTAGTTTCAACGCCATTAAATATGCTCGTCAAATTGGATCCTTTTCCCAACGTTCGGGGTGAAAGATAAACAAACATTTGAGTTACCCCCCTGAAAACTAACATATCCCCTGAAAAATGATGGTGGGTTCAGATGTATTTCCTATGTTTCATAGTCCCTTTTTAGGGGACGAATTCGTTCGTTTTCTGGGGTGAAAAATCCACCCAGTTTTTTTGTTCTCCAAAACCCACCAGCCGCCTTCTCCTGGGACCCGGGCCTTCGCCTCCTCTTCCATCTCCAACATCACATCGTAGGCATCTACAAAATCGCTTAAAACCTGGGAATTTTTCGGGCAAAAAAAAAATGCCAAAACCAATTTCTCATAGGATTCCCATGGAAAAATGGTATATTTACCGGATGGGTTGACTTTTTAGTACGTAGTTTTATGGTAAATTAGTAGGTAGATATAGCAATCCCATGGATGGTATGGGATATGTTTTTTTTGGATACTATTAGATTGCCCCTTTTTCAGGATGCAAGTTCCTTGCAAAAGGTTTAGTTCCGATTCGAAATAGAATGACATCCTGGTGCTGACATTTGACATGGCTGGGAAGGGTTCTTTCGCATCACAAAGTATAGCTAGTTGGTGGTTTCAACCCCCTTTGAAAAATATAAGTCAAAATGGGTTCATCTTCCCCAAATAGGGTGAAAATAAACAATATTTGAAACCCACACCTAGTTTTACCGCTTCGTCGAAGATACACAAAAAAAATTTGAGGTTTCAGGTGCCAGGTTGAAACTTGCCCCTTTGACAACCCGTAAAAATCGAAGAATCATGAGGGTCTCAAAACAAACACACGAATGAAGAAAATGTTGGGGAAAAGGTGGTTACTGTACACCTAAGAGTAACAGTTTGCTCCTGAAAAAATGGTGGTTGGAAGACGATCCGGCGTCCTTTTTGGTTTCGGCCCATTGGCAGGGGCGCACTGTTAGTTTTAGGGAGGGTAGATTACCACTTTCTGACTTGTTGACAAAGTTTTGACCTCGAGACTAAAAAGGAATGTTTTTTCTTGATGCTGAAATCTGCATGAACATGTTTTTTTTGGGCTTTGACCCAATTTTAGTGAATGGTAGCCAATGCTTGCCCTTTCTTGGCTGACATTGCAATATAGCATTCATATATACAAATATATGGCCTTGTTACAAGGGGTTGTATGTCACCTACCAGAAAACATTATGTTCACAAGAATCCTTAAGATAAAACAACCATATTTTGGAAGAGTGGACCTTTCCTCCCAAAAATCACAACCTATGGCAACCAGTAAGAAATGATCCCGAGCTTCGAGATGATGAGACAAAGACATCTTCTGAAATGGTGGTCTCTCCCACCAATTTTAACAAGTCTGAAAAAAATGGAGATTTACCAAATATAAATTCATATTCCATACCTGTTATCAACTGGTGCCATAGTTTTGTCCATGTTTACTGTGATACACCTTCATAGCACGGTCATAGGATCATAGAGATACATCTGGAAACTTCCCATCCCGCGCCATCTTGGTGTCATTCATAAACTTAAAACCTCTTCATGTAGAGATTGGTTCAGCTTCCTGGATCCTTATCATGGCATAATTGGTTCATCCCTGAGTAGAAAACCTCATCTCCCACAAAAACAGCAAATAACCATTCGGTCAACTCGTCCCTGCGGATTTTTGAATGGAGATAACTCAAAGAATCCACGGGCCTGTAGTTCACATAAACCCATAGGATCCATGTATGGTATATTTACCTACATTTGGTTGATTTTCATGGTAAATGTAGCTAAATATACCATACATGGATCCTATGGGAAATGATTTGCCCCCAAAAAAATGATCAAAAAAACACTTTAGATGTCCCCAGGTTCAAAAACTCTTTTATGATTCAAGATGGTCATCCCTTCAATAAATAGTACTTTAATTGAATGACAATCCCGACAAAACCCAAGCAATTTCGGGAATTTTCCACCAAGTTCATCAACTGGGTAGTATTATCCCCTATATACCCGAAACAACCAGGGGTCCTTTTTTCATTACTTCAAGTGGCACAAAGTTCATCGCGATCCTTTGGCAACTCCTTCCGTATGAGTCTGGCAGTTTCCTGGAAAAATCGAGGTTTCCCGACCCGAAACCGGTAGCGAACGGAGGATCATCCCATGACTTGGATCCATGGGACGGTTCACGGTATATTTACCTACTAACTTACCATAAAAATCACACATTCATGGCTCGGTAAAGATCCAAAAGTCCCATGGAACCCTCTGGGATGGTGATTTTAGTCCTGGAGGAGATTTTCTTGTAAGTAAGTCTTTGCAGGAATAAACACAAGATGATTTTGAACCAATTGAAAAGATCGGTTGCTGAATGGAAAATGGCATATAGTCTCTTCACCACTCAAAAACCATCACAAACAACACATGTTGTAGGTGAAGATCTTTACCCTTCCTCCCACAATCATGGAAGTGACAAATGGTTTCCTCCAATAGTTCGTTTCCTTTCATTTGGGGTAGTTTTCCACTTCCATGATTGGAACGGGCATGCAAATTTCAATCTTTGACAGCAAAATCCTTCAAACTTATTGTGTAAATGAAAGAGATTTCACCAACCAGGAAGATGAATTTTCAGGGTGATTTCCCCTTGTCCTAATCTAAGCCGCCTTTTCTTCATGGTATGTCCATCCGTTATTTTCGGACAAAAAATATCACCTGAGATCTTTTCATGCCAAGTCAGGTACAAACATCCCCTGCCGCCGTAAAAACTTTGAGGGGAAGGGATGTTTGCACCAAACCATTAGATAAACGGTGGGCCCAAAAACCAGTTACAAATTTGGGGTGTATATATATATATAACACCTATAAAAATGGCCAAAAATAAAATCTCGGTGGTGTTTTGTTCACCAACCCATGTGCAAAATATGAGTCAAGTCAAATTGGATTCCCCAATACCCCCAAGTAAGTCGGGGTGAAAATCTTCAAAAATCTTTGAGTCGAATTTGAGGACCAAAACGTCCATTCACCCCTCCATTGGAGGGGCCAAAGGATTCTTATGGAAGGTTTTATACATCCCAGGTGCGGATTTCTGAACCATCAACAGTCCCATCCTTTTGTTTGCAGGTCCAACCATCCAGTCTCCCTGGTGTTTTTTTCGAAACTTTCCTTATGTAAATCTAATGGAATCTGTATACAACCCCCCCTCCAAGAAATAGCCGGCTTTAAGGGATGATTATATATCCTCCCCCCAAGAAACAGCCGGTGTCATTCATGGATTATGTATGAAATCACCCATGATCCCTCACAAAAATCCCGAAAAAAAAGGCCATAGTTCCCTACAGGTTTTTTAGGGTGGCGGCCATCCGGATCTGCCGTTGTAGGCCCTCCTCGTTGACGGCCACCACGACGTCGTACATGTTGAAGTCTTTCGGGACGAAGGTCCAAGGTGGAACTGCCAAGTTTTGTAAGTCTTCCTGAAGGCCGAAGTCGGCCGCTGGGCTTTGAAGGAATGGCTGAAGTTCAGCAAAAAAATCCTGAAAAATGGTGGTTTAAGATGTGGGAAAAGGACATAATCCCGTCCGGATTCCTTTTTTGCTGCCTGGCCTATTTGTCAGAGGCAAAACACACACTCCCTCAAACTAATAGTTTGCACCTGAAAATAGGCCATCCCAAAAGGAAACGATCGTATTCCAACTATCCATTTTCAGAGGCAAACTGTTGGTTTTAGGGAGGGGAACAGGTGATTCAATTCGTTCACGGTTGAGGGATTTTTGATTGGAACAACATGGATATCATCTCACACTACTGTTGATGGAAGAAATCCTGCAGCAGTTGAGGTAGTTTAACCGCGTTATTTACAGGGTTCTATACATCCCAAGAATTCATATTTTTTTCAGAATCTTTGATTTTAGGATCGAGGATCCAGGTCCAGTGCCAAACAATTACTGGGAAAGGGGACAACGGGTCTGCAATCTTTGAACTGGGCAAATTACTATAGTACCTAAACCTGAATTAGGGGAATTTTTAGGGGACACTTCCAGGGTTTAGAATTGCAGGATACAACAAAAAGACATCACTCATAATTAGATATGACTCCCACAACAACACCACAACTCATCAAACAAAACTTCTACAAACAACAAAAATCTAAAGTACTATCCAAATGTCAGATACAAACATGTTCAAACACATTCTTTATCCAATAAAACAACATGCCAAAGCCCAAAATCTCTAGAGCAAAATATCCTATCCCTAGAAGTCCAGCCACCATTTTTTATAGTTTGATTTACGAGTTTCACCATGTTTTTAAAAGGGTTCAAAAGGAGTTTCACCATTTCCAAAAATGGTGACAACGACTCCCAAGGGATCTCTTACAGCACCTCCTTCTGGCATACTAATCATGGCTGGAAAATGACCGGATATTTGAAAGGTAGAATTCATGCATTTCTTCACTGAAACATCCCTTCCTATTTCACTGCCACTTGCTTTTGCTTGGAAAATACCCCGCTTAGTAAGTAGTTACAGTAGTAACCCCTATTTATTACCGCCATGAAGTTCGGCCATGTGGAAGAGGAGCAACTCCAGGAATCGGGCGAGTTACTAATAATAGCCGGTCGTTTTTTTTTTTTTCGGGAAACCGGGAAACCAATGGTTTTCATAAGCCCTGATCATAAGGTACCTTACAAGGGGGTGGTAGGTTCACTTTAGCGATGAGGCTGGTAAAGGTGGATTTTTTCCATAAAAATCCAAGGCAAAGACACCGCATGAAGCTCAGGTACTGCAGAAGCAACTTCCAAACCTTCTTTCTCCTGAAGATTTGTTCGGAACAAACAAACATGGGGAACCTTTGATTTGTCTCTCCGTTTTGAAGGAAACAAACATACTACGTACATATTTTCAAATAAAGATGAGATTCCTAAAGAATAACAATGACATAAATAATTTGTTAATCTATCTTTCCACCAGTCTGGGTTTTAAGAACAACATCCTTCCAAACAGGCCCCATGGAAGTCCCAGCAGTCTGACATCCCGAGGCCGAGGCCGCCGAAAAAAACAGCTGGTAACTTGATACCTGGATAATCCATGGGTCACTTGGTCCCTTGGTGGTGGTTTTGTGTGGAAAAAGTCCGGAATACCCCAAATTTAAGGGCCAAAAATCATCACGAACTATTCCCAAGGGTGTATATCTGAATAAGCAGCCATTATCTGAATGAACCTTCAAACAGCTTCTTTGTCACTGGTTTTCTGAAAACAAACTGTTCATGTTTCCATCTAGAATAACGAAAAATCCAGTAAACCAAGTGAATTTCAACTTTGAGAAACATATTGATAACATATTGTACGTTTTTGAAAACAATAACACACATCTGAGAAGATGTGTTAGAACAAAGTTCCAAAAAAAAACATCCGTTGATCCAAAAGAGCGCAACCGCTAGTGTCACGATATTGGAAATCCTGGCAATTTGTAGTCATCAGTCTATGTTCGATTATGAATAGTTCACATTGACAACTTGATCCTAGAAATGATCATCATTTCAAACCTCAACCTTCCATTTTGAGTGCCAAATTGGTTCCGTGGTTCCAGGGTATCAGTTACACTGATGTGTTAGGGGTTTTCTTGGCAGCCCTTGGAAGGGTCCTGGTAGGAACAAAAATGACTTGGGGATGCAAAAAACCTTCCTCTCAGGATGCCGGGAAAATCGGCATCCGGTTGAGGCAACACCGGATCTGTAAAGATCTTTATTTTGCTGGTGATTTTAGTGCATCTTGGGATGCATCCTAAATGATATCCGTGAACCAACCATAGTGAAGGCAGTGAAGGTTAAAAAATGAGTTCACGACTCATACACATGAATTGATGATTTACCCGCTGTGAACCAAGGGTTTTGAAGGTCAACCCCCAAGTAAAGGCTGCCCTTATAAATCCCTTTCCATCCGTGTCAGGCAGCTTTTTTTTGTTGCCATGACTTTTTTTGTTAGCGACATGTGCTCTCGGCATCGCAGTTTCCTGAAGAGAATGATAGGTTTCACACCAATTTTTAAAACATATCGACTGAAAACTAAACATTCGTCACTCTCAAAAATGCTGCCAAATCGAAGAGGAGAAAAAATAAAGATCCATCAATTCAATTGATTTTTACGTTCGAGCCGTTTTCGGAGCTGGCCAAAGAATTCCACGTCTTTGACATTTCCTCACCCAAAAAAAAAACGAGATGCGAGTGGTTAAGTTTGGAAGCTGGAAAGAAGCAAAACAAACCATGGAAAACTGGCAGGTTTCTTTCATGTAGCAGCTTATCCTTGAATCAATAAATGACCTGCGAACAAAATTTCAACGAAAATCCATCAATTTTCATCATTCTTTCAGGAAACATTGCCCATCAACTCATCCCAAGTGAGCAGTAATCAGAACCCACCGGGGGTGACATGAACCATGAAATCCTGATTGTTTTAAAAATAGGGATCCTTCTAATGGCTTATGAAATAATCCCTATATAAAGGGGTAGGATTTCATCCCCTAATATAACCCTGCCAACCAGGGTGGGTTTTGATCACTGCCCGAGTTTCATTCACCCCTCATCCTCATCCTTCTCCCAGAATTTCACTTTTAGTGACTCTGCGAGGATGAGGAAACAAAAACCACAAGTTTTGAGACCTAAAAAAACAAAGATTTTATCCTCCGGCTAACGAACGTGGCAATGAAAGATGGACAAGTTTGAAGATGTATTTCCTATTGAACATGCAGATTTTCCAGTGCTATGTTTGTTTGAAAGAGGGTATTCACATTGAATCTTGGGAAAGAACATCATGCAAATTATCAGAAATAGATTACAAGATGAAGTCAAGGTCTCAAAATTTTGTTAAAACAATATGTGAGAAAAATATTGGATCTGATCTTCTACTATCCGTAGAAGTCCAAAGACCCGTCACTAAAGATTATTTCTTAAGTAGAGAATCTGAATCATCTAAGATTTGTGGCTATCATTTTCAAAGTCTTTGACTTCCAGGGACTATTGTGTTTTACTGCAATGATGTGTGCTTTGACAGCATCCGCAATTTTTCTTGGGTCCAAGATCAACACATAGAACTGCCAAGAGCAATGATGCAACAGCAACTCCACCAACGGTCCATCGGCAACTCGCTGAGGAGAAAAATGATGTGGACGAATCCCCGTTAGACGTGGTGCCATAGATGACTACTGGAGCTGGTTCTACACCGTGACCTGTTTACAGGTGGGCTTGATCTTTTAAAAGCACACCACGAACTGAGGAGACTTCTTTTGTTGTGAACAAAAACGCAAAAAAAAACAACATACAGTACACGTCCACTTTATAAAGAAGATACACAACCAACACCTGAAAGTCAGGCAACAGAAATTATTGTAGCCAAAAAGGCCTCTTATATCACTTTGAAAGCCTGCTGATTTGGCACCTAAAAATCGGTGGAAAAAATGGATGACACGTCCAACAAGCTAAACAAATTCACACCAATACAACAAAACTGCTGTCAAAAATTCTCCCCCAAAAAACAACCTGCCATGCACGGGTCAACGGACCCCCAAAAAATATGGCAAGGGAAAGGAAGAAAAAGAAACACTCCCTAAAATGTGTGATGCCAAAATTCCCCGCCCCAAAATGTTGATTTACTACTAGCCCATAGAATTCCTTGAGAATTTTTACCTGCCATACACCCATTTTCATCCGTTCGAAAACGTACGCTCCCCAACGACCACCTGACATGTAGAGTTACCATATCAAGTGGTGCAGGATTTTTGTCCATCAACCGTAGGTAAACATCAAACAAAAAAAACAAACCAGCATCAAATGACTGTATCGTGTCCATTCTGCGGTGAGTTCATCTGCATGGTATTGTTCCTGACCATTCATGGAAATTCTCCATCCTGGGACATCCTGACGCTCGGAAAAGACGAGCTTTGGTTTTTGGTAAAACTTGGCAGAAAATAAATTGAGCAGTGGTTGTAAACCCTTAACCCGCTGGAAGTTTAAGATAGCCCCTGAAACAAAATCAACCCAAAAGGAAGGTAGACTTCTAAGCATCATTTTTTTCAGGGGTAAACTCGCTCTTAAACTTCGGGGGGTGTATGACATTCCATGAAATTCCGATTGGTTCATGACAGGATCCTTACATTGGACTTATTACAATCCCCACAAGTGGTCAGTATAATTCTTGATGCAAAACAACCAACCACATTGAAATGAAAACTGCTCAATTGGCGACGAAATTTCGACTTTCTACCAAAAAATGGAAAAACAAAATGTTGGAAGCCTAAACCAAATCCATGAAGATCACATCCATGTACTGTACATTTAACTACTCGAAAAAAAACTCACTTTTCCAACCTAGAAAAACAGTGTTTGATAAATCTTCTTCGGGATGGAATTCCAACATATAAATAATTGAACAGCATTACATGTCGTATCGTTTTTCTTTTTTTGAGGAAACAAAAACACATTCACCCGAAAGAACATTTCGCACCCCCTTGAAAGCGGCATCGGCTTGAGGAAAAAAACACATACACCCCTGCTATACAGTTTCAACTCCCATGAAAGGATGGCCCCCAGCTGATTCTTAGGGCTTTCCAACAAATCCAACCCAACATGGGATTCTCGACTTGGGAGTTTTTGTTGGGTGGTTCATAGATAGTAGTTGGGCTGCCCCCAATCTTTTTGGAAAATTGGACGTTATTTCTGTTTAAGCTTTTTTAGGATTTCCATTTAAAAAAAAAGAAGGTGGGATTGTAAGCACCTACCTTTTTGGACAAAATACTCAAAACACCAATTGATAAGAAAGATTGATATGATAAATTACAATAGTCAATATGATCAATATGATAATACAAATATGATAAATTTGTTTTTGGATAAATTACAAAAAGATATCATTTAAGCATTGCCCAAACACGCCAAATATTCGTTATTTTGTTGTTGCCATCTTTTCTTCACACCCGGATGTCCTTGTTGTAAAAGATTTCAATCAATCCCTGCTGATTGCCATCCGATGAAGGTGTGTTGATATAGTATGTTTTGCCTTGGATGCCAGCCCGCGACGACTCGGGGAACCCGATGCGAACGGAAGCGGTTGTGTTTCCAAAAATCTCCCAAACGGTGGCCGTGGTTTGATAGTGATTTTCATGCCAATGGTAAAAAAAGTTAAGAAAAACACACCTTAAACATATCTTCGATCTACCCCCCACCCAGTAACATTCACAAGTGAATATTTATAGGGATTCCCCTACTAAAAATATAACAATCCTAGTGGTGACTGGCATCCTGGGTGGGGGGGTAGTTCCAAAATATATCCAAGTCACTAGTATCAATCCAACTGTGCGCTGCATTGGGCGTTGCCTTCTGGTAGATACCATCTACACTGCTACGCCCAGCACCCGACACCGTGAGGCAATCGTCACAAACGGCCACGCCCCCGTCGCCGTGGCAACGGATTAACAAGGTGAAAAGAAGAGAAAGACGTGCCATGGCGCTATGATGAGTGGAAAAGCCCAACAAAACAATGTGGGTGTTTTTTGTTTTTGAACAAAAATTGGATGAAATGCAATGTCATTTTTTCGCTTCCATCTCAATAGGATCTGGTTACATGATGTCTTATTTGCTTTGGGTGAACCTTTTGATTGGCGTGTGACGACTCATTTTTTTGAAATCTCCAGGATTTGTTTCGATGACTTTTGTGTCATGATTTTTGATGGAATTTTAGAGATCTAACATCAACGGCAGCAAATGGGATTTTTGTTGTTGAGAAAGATCAGGTGCTGAAAAAAGTGGTGAACATAAAAGCCAAAGTGAAAATCATGAAACATCATGAAATCAAAGTTGGTTGATAAGGATGCTTAGAATGGATTTTGTATGATTCATTGCATGCTTCATCATAACTGAACTATTTCTTTCCTGTATAGTACACCCAAACGTGAAACTCAGTGCATTTCCCGAAACAACATATAAACTGCATGGGACGCTACGCATTCAGGAAGTCAGTGCAGTCAGTGCAAAAGATAGTAAAACAGCATGGCGACGCTATTCCAAACATGTTATGTGTTCAAACCATGATTTTTACCAGTTTATAAATTCAAAACAGCATGGTGACGCATGGTTAAAAAAGTTCAGAAACATCTGGGATTTATCAATAAGAAACTGCAAAACACAATGGGACGCACATCACTAGCATAGATATCAATCTTTCAACCAAACGATCATATTCAATGCACATTGCTTAGAAATCGCTGCTTGGGAACACGCTTTTTGAATGGGAAGTGAACGAGGTCTGGAACGAGGTATGAACGAGGTAGTGAACGAGGTCACAAGATACTCAAAGCTAGGACACCCCAGATCAACAGTTAAAAACACCTCTCCTTGGGAGAAAGCCGCACCAGAGTAGTACTGGAGTAGTACTTTGTAGTACAGAGTAGTACTGGAGTAGCACTTTGTAGTACAGAGTAGTACTGGAGTAGTACTTTGTAGTACAGACTAGTACTGGAGCAGTACTTTGTAGTACAGAGTAGTACTGGACTGGAGCAGTACGTTTTAGTACAGAGTAGTACTGGAGTAGTACTTTGTAGTACAGACTAGTACTGGAGCAGTACTTTGTAGTACAGAGTAGTACTGGACTGGAGCAGTACGTTTTAGTACAGAGTAGTACTGGAGTAGTACGTTGTAGTACGGAGTAGTACTGCAGAAGTACTTTGTAGCACGGAGTCGTACTGGAGTAGTACTTGGTAGTACAGAGTAGTACTGGAGTAGTACGTTGTAGTACGGAGTAGTACTGGAGTAGTACTGGAGTAGTACGTTGTAGTACGGAGTAGTACTGCAAAAGTACTTTTTAGCACGGAGTCGTACTGGAGTAGTACTTGGTAGTACAGAGTAGTTACTTCATCTCACCCATCAATACTTGATCAATATCCATCGTCATGTTAGTGCACCACATCCCAAAATCCAAGAGTCTGTCCAGAAATTGCAAGGAACCAGACACGTATTGGGCTGCAAAATGTCAAGATGGATTAAAAAGTCACACATGTACAATGCAACCAGAGGACACCAATCACCATTATACATTCATACATATTAGCTGCAAAATGTCACAATGGATTGAAAACCAACATACAAAACACCACCTGGACGCAACATCGCATCGACTTCCCGTATTAGTTTCCCCAAGCTAGGACGCATAATTTTTGAAAACGCATCGACTTTCACACTTGGGAGTACTGCATAACATCACCTACTAGATGAACTTCGCCAAGGTCGACAAAATTCTGACAAAAACGGATCTGTTATCTACTCCAAACGGAAATGTGATTCAAACCTACACCCACGACTCAAATCACACAGTATTTTGCCACCGTCGACTCTCCTGAAAAGTGCTCTGTATGCCACCAGCAGCACAGTAGAGTAAGGAGGAGGTATCACGGCTATGGCAGACCTTCCTTGGTGCGTCTTTGCTAAGAATTTCTTGGCTGAAACGAGTTGTTGGGTGTGTTTGATTTTCAACATCCATTCAAGAAACATATCAAGTCAAATTAGGGAATCCATGGGAATCATTTCATCCCCCCATTTTTTTGGGGGGGACGATGATATTTTTCTCACAAAGATTCGGAACCACAAAGGAATTCCTATGAACATAAGGGGTATGGAATGAATATATATATATATATAGCTTCGGTCTACCCCCTCACCCAGGATTCAACCGTCACAACAATGAGTCGGTAAACCTTCGTGATTTCGGAGCCGAAAAAACATGGATTCCGCCGTCATCCAGGTTTGAATCCTGGGGGGGGTAGCTCCAAAGAATAGCTGATGCTGTTTTTATCGATTCTATCTTGGATTCCAACGGGAGAGAGGGAGACCTTTATTACGCCCTTGAAACTTTGCTTCCGCCTGCGCAGGATTGAGGGGGCTTTTCGGATTCTTAGGTCTCACAACCAAAAAATCTCTCCCCGGTCACTGGAAAAAACACATTGCAGGCTATGCGGCTATACCCTCCCTAAAACTAACATAGCCCCGTGAAAAATGTTGGTTGGGAAACTACTTTCCTTTTGAGAAACCCTATTTTCAGGTGCGAACTGTTGGTTTCGGGAGGGTAGCTAGCTAGCTTCCTACTCTTTCTTCCATAGTCATGGCTATAGCTAGCTTGCTTCAAACAAAACATCTCCTCTGTCATCATCCCAGGTGGAAAAGGGTAAAAAGAAAATCTGCAAAAGACCAGCTTCTTCAACGTGACCCAACTTGATCACCCAACTGGAGGTCACAAACTTTCACCCCTGAAAATTTTGTCACGAATAAAACACCCTTGAAAAGGCCACGAATGGAAGAACCTGGAAGTGTCATTCTTGAATATATTGGATCAGCTGCATTGTTGAGTTCGAATTCTCTACAAAATAGGCTCTATAATTTCCATCTACAAATTTCAGTTTTCAACCTATAATTAACATCCCAGCATCATTTCAAAACAAAAAATAGGTCCTGCAAGTGCAAACACCATTAAAAAAACATGCGTGTTCACTATATAAGTCGGCTATCTGTTCATTGACTTCAGGGTATGTGGAAAAATCTTATGACATTTCATTATGGTTGTTTAAGAACGGAATCCTTATTTCATGGTTTCTGAATAGTCCCCACATAACTGGGTAGTATAATTCCCGTACAGACCCTAAAGAACTAGGGTTTGTTTCATTGCTCAGTTGAATCTAAGGATTTATTTTTTAGATATATTGACTTGTCATGTGACTAGATGGTTTTCGGAACATGTACCACACCCTTGATGTTTAAGAATGGAACCTGAAAAATGGGGCCTTGTTGGCATAAGGAGATAAACCATACTTGGGGTTCAAGACCGGACCCAACGAAAACGCTAAACGTCAAGGAACTCGAAGAAATAACGTGCTAAACGAGCTCTGGCATAGGAAGGCTCTGAAGCATCCACAAAGTAAATCCAAAGGTGATAACCTCAACTTCAAGGGCGTTGGGCCATACTTATCAAGGGAATATTATATACATAAATATCTCACCCAACAACTTGGAAAAATCCCAAGTTATTGGCGATTTGTGACTAACTCATCGATTTGTTTGGTGGAATCATCCCTTGAAAAAGCGACTGAAAATTCTTCCATTCGTGACCCAAGTTCACCACCCAAATGGAGGTCACAAACTTTTCACCCTTGAAAAGGCCACGAACGGAAGAACCTGGAAGTGGAAATGTGACGGAAAAACTCCCCTTTTGTTGAGGTTTTAGAACATGCGGATGATGATGAAATCAAACTTTTCAACAAAAACTATGTGTATTGAATGTATTGCACCAGTTTCTTTGTATATATATATATATGATATATGGCATTAACTAAAGGCTGTGTCTCAAAATTAGGGGACCTCCTATGATGAAATAAATTGTATTGAATGTATTGTACTGAAACCTTGGCCACCTTTTTTCTGGCGGAAAAGACTTTGTACCAAATTTCAGGTAAGATTGATAGCTTCAAAATGATTATCCACTCTCCCCGGTGCATTTTCAGACATTTCACCCGACACAAGTCGTGAAAGTTCAGTGAAACTTCAGCTATGCTAAGATATGATAAGGATTTTTTTAGTCACATTCTTTTTGGGGGGACTTGTTCGCCTTTTTTGTTTTCCCGGTCTATCTTTTTGGGTCCCCCTTTTTAAAAATGAACAACCATTGTAACTACCAGTGTAACCACCATTTCAAACATGAACAGCCATGATGCATCTTCACTTTCAACGTATTGTCAACCTCGAACCCCTCCCAAGTAAAGGTTTGGACTCATCCAATTGAAACAACAATTAGCAAATGGTTGTATAGGGTTCCAGGTATGTATAATTCCTAAACCTATTCCGGTATACCCCTTACTTTTCATCACCATTTGGGGTGGCCTCGCCTGCTATCATTTAGGGTGAACCAATTTTTTGGAGCGACGGATCGGTACCCTTGGGTTCTCCTGACGCGTCCAATCCAAGGTCTTCATCAAACGAGATCCTTGGAAGGCCCAGGTCTTCCTCCAGGTTAAAGGTGTCGAGTTAGGAAACCCTAGGAGAGCCGATTTTCTCAGGAAATATTGGGGGTTCAAATCAGATTCTTACCCTCCCTGAAACTAACATGGCACCTGAAAATAGACCCCTGGAAAAGGAGATCCCTATTGGAAACCATCATTTTTAGGTGCTATGTTAGTTTCAGGGAGGGTAGAGCACTCACATTTTCTAGATCTCCTCTTTAAAAAAGCAAGCAAAACTGCGAGCAACCGCGTGGTTGCCACGGTCAACAAAAATCGGGGTCCCTTACTTTCCGTTGAATCCTGGTTGTTTAAGAACGGGATCCTTATAATACCATTTATTACATAATCCCCATTTGACTGTGTAGTACAATAATCCCCAGAAAAACCCAAACAACAAGTTATTTTCCATTGCTCACTTAGTAAAATTATGAAATTCTCAAGCCAAAACCATAAAAAAACCCAAAAAACCCTGAGGGCAGCGACTGCGGGCGAAACGCCATTGCCTGAAAACGATGCGACGATGAAAAAAACAGCTTCAACTTGAGACTTGATTCAAAACGAAACTGGATGGAAAAACACATTGAATAACTACTTGGCGTTTTCAACCCCTTTGAAAAATAGTTGTCAGATTGGATTCCATCTTCCCCAAGGCTCCGGGTGAAAATAAAAAATATTTGAGTTGCCACTACCTAGATAACTATACCACCTGGAAAAAGTAGATGGCGCAACGCAACTCCCATATTATTGGTTTATTACTTTTCGCCACCTTTTGGGTTTTGTGCGAAACGCCATCTACTTTCAGTACGGTGTATGTTTTTTGGGCTTTCGAAATCTTGGGTTGTTGAAAGCTCCAGGATATCCAAGTTTTGGGATATCAAATCCTAACTTGAGCTGTTTGGGGAAATTGTGATGAGCCTTACAGTTTCACCCCGGAATGTTTGGGGTTTCATGATCCAATTTGACGGTTGCCGGATTTTTTCAAATCACTTGAATCAACGAATGGTTTCTCCCTGGAAGTTTAACAGCTCGCCCCTGAAAATAAACCATCCCAAAAGGAAATTCATCTTCCAACCATCATGTTTCAGGGGCTATCTTAAACTTCGGGGCTGTAACTGTTGGCTTGGGTCCCGGTGGTTTCGGACCCTTACGAACATTCCTGGGATTCCCGAAAAATAAAAAGGAATTGTTGTTACTTAAGGGTAATCCCAAACCACCGGGCCCCAAAGCAACAATTAACCATTAGTTGAACCAACTGGATTGAACAGAATATTGAAACCCTGAAACTAACAGTTTGCACCTAAAAAATGGTGGTTTCCAATAGGAATCCCCTTTTCCAGTGGTCTATTTCAAGGGGCGAGCTTCAGGGAAGGTAAATACTCTCCCCACTTTGTGGCTTTGTTCCAATTTTTGTTGTTCATAAAAAATCATGAATGAAGATTTATAGTACTTTTAAGATACTTAAGATACACTGTGTTTTAGATGATATGTCAACACCTATGCATGACCAAGTAAGACATTTATGCAGCAACTCGAATGTGAAAAGTGAAACTGTTCATGGAAGAATGCTGCACCACCTCAAATCTATAAAAGTATGGTAAATAATGGGATAAACTACCAACCTCAACTGGTGCCGGATTTCTGAACCATCAACCGTATGTCAACAAAACCACCCCCCCCCATTTGCGTGCCTCAAGATATGTGGCGACTCAGCATCGCCCGTCAAGGACACGCCACGCCTTTGACGGGCAAGTTGTTATGATGTTTTTTACATCCCCGAAAACTAAGATGACAATGGAAAAACCAAGTATTTGAAGATGTGTCTCCTACTAAAAATCGTGATTTTCCATTGGTAAATAAAAAATAAACTGAGTTGATGGTAAGATACGACCACAGAACCTGCGAAATGAAATCAGAGTTGCCATCTCATGTCAATGTAGGCAGAACGATGTGATCCTTGATGCACCAAAGAGAGTTTGGTTTGGCTTATATAGATTCAACTTGATTCAAATATAATCATGAACTCTCACATGGAAAGAACAAACACTGTAAAAGTTGGGATCTCATACAAGAATCTGGAATTTTACATGGTAAACGACACAATAATTCACCCAACCCCAAACCCATAGCATCCATGGGACTGGTATATTTACCTACATTTACCATTTAAACTCCACCGTTCATGTAGGTAAATATACCATACATGGATTGTCTGGGAAATTGTTCTGTAGGGCCATTTTTGGTTCCTCGCTTTCAATCGTACGTTTCACCACCACATTTAGATCGTGTCCAACGGTTTGGTCAATATAGTTTTGACCAGATATATAGCTATAGCCGTACCAATACCATCCATGTATGGTACGTATACTTACCTACATTTGCTTGATTTTTATGCTAAATGTAGGTTATGGGGTATAGTATCTGGATAGTATCATCTGATGGTTGAAAAAAAATAGATACAGAAAACGATTTTCATATCCCCTGCCGCCGCAACACTGAGTGGATGATTTATATGGGGTACCAGATGTTTAGCTCCTTAGTTCCCTTCCCTTCCGTAGCTCCAACTCCCACTTTGACAACTCACGCCTCACGCATGGCCTTTCACAACGTGACCGGCTCTTTTTGCTCGCCACAAGGGTGGCCACGGCAAGACACCCAGCACCTTGGAGTCTGTGGAATTTCCCATGGCGATCGTCAACCTACCCCCCTATGGGTACCCCATTGGTTTCCCTTCATAAGGCCGGCTATTTTAAACCCTTAGTTCCTGAGGGCGATACGTTATACAGATATACCCTCCATAGCAACAACAACTGAAAATAGATGGTTGGAAGATGATTCATTTCTTTTGGGTCCAAAGGGCCTATTTTCAGGGGCAAACTTTACTTGCAAGCTAAAGGTAAATCGTGCTGAATCAATAAAATATTCTCACCTTCACCCTTTTTCAATATTTTAAAACTATCAAGGTTGGTGGTTTTTAACCAACCCATCTGAAAAACATGCGAAAGTCAGATTGGATTCCATCTTCCCAAGGTTCGGGGTGAACATGAAACATATTTAAAACCACCAACTAGATCATGATTATCCCACCGATATGGGTTAGTTCCTGAGGAATTTCCTGAATGAACAAGGTGGTCGAATCCTGACAGGAATCATTATGATTCCCTTAACATGACCATGATTGCAGGAAGATTTTCCCCCATCATTTCTTGTTGAATGCACCTTCACGTGCTTGAAAAACACATGGCAAAAGGAAACGTTCATTGCAATACTGTTTACAATTGTTTGAATTTCAAACTACTATCAACAACAATCAACAAATAAAAATAAAAAACAGAATCAAAAATTCACACCAACTCAACAAATACATCCAAAAAATACCAAAAAGTCAAGATGAATCCATGCATCCATACATCTTTTATTCTCAACAAAAAAACTTTGTCCAAAATCCCCTTCCGCACCTCGAGACCAACTCTTGGCGCGGAGCGGTGGGAAGATTTCGGAGCGGTTTCGGCCCTGCGGAGGATTTTTTTTGGACCCAAATTTTCCCCGGAGGTTTGGACCCGAATTTTTTCCCTCTAACAAAAACATATCCCAGGTTGAAAAATCTCAAGGAATTGGAGTCTAATGGATTTTTTTTGGATTTTTTGCTGTTTGGGCGTTTTGGATTGGGGATTCAAATGGATGGTGGGCGTCCTGGGACTTTAAGGGGTCGGTAGGAACTGTAGTATACCCCAATCCTTTTGGTTTTTAGGGATCCCAAAATCCCCAATCCAAAGCACCAATTTGAGGCCCCTAGTTGGTGGTTGAACCACCAACCCATCTTCCCCCCCAAAAAAATGCGCAACGTCAAATTGGATTCCATCTTCCCTAAGAATAACGGGTGAAACCACCACCTAGATCAGCTGATGAAGGTTGATTCAGTTTCGAAAATAGCTTTTCTGTTGAACCATTTTGGTGCCTCATATTTTGGTTGAAGTTGAAGTTGAAAATTGCTTTGAAGGAAATTGAGTTTCAAACACCTTAGAGACTTAGCATCGGCCTTGTTTTTGGCTGTTTCCAAGGCTTTATTAGTTCCATTTTGTTTGGCAGTAAAAGCAAGGACAAAACAACAGGATATGATTTCACATATCCGGAAATCATGACAAAGCACCTCTTATAAAGTCACCAAATTTAGTTCCCTAAGTTGAATAGATAGAAGTCTTTCAAAAACAATTCAAATTTTACACAAACCCAACGGATCCAGGGGACTTTTGTGTATTTACCTACATTTAACATCAAAATCAACCATTCATGGATGTTAAATGTAGGAAAATATACACCCAGCACCTTCCGAGCGGTGCCCCAATAAGTTGCATTCCTAAACCCTAAGGGATGGGTTCAATCATTGACACCCGGCCTTACTTTCCATGAAACACTGGTTGTTTAATAGGGATCCTTATAATGGTTTATTATAATCCCTATATGCCTGATAGTATAATCCCCTATATAACCCTAAACAAGCAGGGACCTTTTTTCATTGCTCATGTGGAAGGTCCAGGAATACATACATCTTCCTGCATTTTTGGTGCTGGCATACAATCGATGGATTCACTACAGTTAAATTGGTTTCATCCACCACATAGGTTGAAGTCATTGTCAAAAAAAAACATGGTCTCATCTTCAATTGCCTAAATGGCTCTCAAAATGAGGATGCCGAACAAAAAAAAATAGCCACAAAATTGGGAGGTTCCCCAAAGAAAATATCTTGTATGAAGCGTTTCGGTCTTCTACGAGAACCTCATCAATTTGGTCACAACATACTAGGTTAAACTAGGTGGTGGTTGAGCATTTGACAAATATCCGCAACTCAAATTCAATGATCTTCCCAGGGATCAGGGGTGAACAAAAAAAACATCTTTCAAAACCACCACCTGCAATTTACCTCCCTAAAATTCAACCACACCCAAAATTGACACCATTTTGTGAAGCATTTTCCCTATCCCATCAGATTCACGTGAACATCGGCGCTCACCTCGACGTTCTTCGGGACACATGGCAAGGGGCCAGGTTTGGCGGCAGAAGCCGTCGACAACATCATGCTGTGATTAGTCTGCTTAGCATTGGAAGAATGTTGGATGTTGGATCTCTTTAAAACCAAAAAAACAACTTCCACAAAAATGTTGAAAAAATGAACTCAGAGTTACTCTTGACGGGAGTTAGCATCAAAAACTCATTTGGTTGTTCGTTTCGAGTCGTCGAAGGTTGTTAGCTTTACCATGCTGAAAACCACATGTTTCTTATCGTCAATTCTTTGCTGACCAAAAAAAATGAGTTTTCTATGTCAACATCTTTGGCGACCAATTTTCCCCAGTTGAAGGTTGCTCACCTTTTGACAACAAAAAACTGGCCGATTTTTGGTTGTTGACGCCACGCATGTTCGGAATCTGGGATCGTTTTTATATCTTTTTATGCATGGACCAATTTTTGTTGCGGAGCTGAGAAGCCAAGCTGGAAAGATGTGATGATTTTTCACCTGATTGATGGTTCGATGAAACATGAAACCCTGGTAGGGTTTTTACCCATATGGATCCATGGGACTGGTATAGTCACCCACATGTCGCTGATTGTTATGGTAAATGCAGGTAAATATACCATACACGAAATCCTCGTGCGTTTTTTTTACGAAAACATGGGGAGATTTCAAAAAAAAAGTTAAAAAACCCATAGGATCCACGTGACGATTGTATATTTACCTACATTTGCTTGATAGGTAAATATACCAGTCCCATGGATGGAATGGGGTATACTGTATAAGTTCTCATTGAACTATACCAGGTGCTTTTTCTCGTAGGGGCATCCTGGTTTCACAACATCTGGCGTCGAGCTGCAAGGTTCTCTCCAAGCTGGTAGCTATATAAATATCATGCTAAGAATATAGAGGGAAAATACCAGGTCTCTTTTGGCATGTTCCATCTTTTCCCCCCTGTTAATTATATAATTATCTTTTATTAACAACGAAGGTGACAAACATTATCACCAATGGTTACCAAGAAGGAAGCCCCGTCCGGCCTTTTTTGAGCCACGAGAAAAACCCGTGGCAACTTTGCGTTATAAGTTGTTCAATAGGGATCCTTATAATATGGTTTGATATAATCCCTATATACCTGATAGTATGATCCACTAGATACACCCCCGAAAACTAACATAGATACCTAAAATATCCCAAAATGATGGTTTTGAAAACGTATCCCCTTTCAAACATGGCCGTTTTGGGTATCTATGTTAAATTTCCAGGGGGCAACCCTAAACAACCAAGGTTTTTACTCTCATTGCTCCTCTCCACGGTCAACGGTCATATGTTTCCGGACCTCCAAATAGTAAGTGATAGCTTCGTCCATTTGCGCCTTAGTTGGAGTTCTTGCGCCGAGTTTTCCGCATGAAAAACCTAGGGGTATTGGGAAACATCCCTATGATTTGAAGCCAGGTTTTGAACGACCAAAGTCTGCCAGGTTGAATCAGTGACTGATTCAAAGTCTCAACAATTTGATAGTGGAAACACCATTTTTTCACACAAAAACCTAGTGACTTTTCAAAATGACATGTAGGTGGAAAAAATCAAAAACCATGCATGAAGATGTATCACCTATAAATAAATAATGATGGGCTTTCCAGCTAGTCATGTTAGTTTTCAGCCCTGTGTTTTCCCAGTTTTTTGTTTCACCGCCCCAACAAAAACCAGGAACGGGAGTCTTGAGCCGGCCTGAGTAAATGAAACTAACCATTGGGGGGGTTACCTAAGAACCATTTATAGTTCGCCGTTCGGGTGTATTTTAGATGGATTTTGGTTTTATACATGGGTGTTTCCAAAAATAGGGGTACCCCAAAATGGATGGTTTATAATGGAAAACCCTATTAAAATGGATGATTTGGGGGTACCATTATTTTTGGAAACCCCCACATAAATCTTCCCCCCCCAAAACCAACGAGATCCAGCTGGGTGTGCCCAGGCTGCGCGCCCTGGAAGTTCAGGATTAAAATCCAATTTTTCCAGCTGAGCGCCTCGGCCCCCGGTGGAAAAACAGCAGCAAACTTGACAAACGATGAACGGTCACGCCGGTTGTTTGATCAATCTTATGGTTGTTTCATTGGATGATGAACCAAACCTTTACGAATCGGAAATGGTATGGAAATGGTTGGAAATCACCATTTCCATCCTGTCACAAACTGGTTGTTTAGGGTTGCAGGTGTATATATGTATTCAAATTGTGTTTGAAGGAGAGATCAATGTATGAAGCTAAAAAGAAACATGATCATTTACGAAACCTCCATGAAAGGAATAAAACAAAACATTTCAATTCACAACTATAGTTGGTGGTTGAACCAACCCATCTGAAAAACATGCAAAAGTCAACTTGGATAATTTCAAAAGGGTTCGGGGTGAACATAAAGTGCCCCCAACATGTGATTTTCGGATGGGTCCTTTCTTGGATGCGGAAGCAAAAAAGTTCCATCCACATCTTCTCCCAAATGGTGCTTTGATGATGAGTCCCATAGGTACCAATTTGTAAAACATATCACCTTAAACAAATCCAAGATGTTTTTAATGAAAGTCTTGGGGTTCTTTTTGGGGGGAAATAAATTGACTCTATAAATTAGTTGTTTTTCTGACTTTTTTTTTATGGTAGGGGAAATCTATTATGTTAACATTTGAAGCGAAAAAATGATGAAAACCTTGCCCTAAGTATGCTGACCCCTAAGTGCCCTAAGTATCCAAAACCCCCTCCAAACTGGCGTGAATTTGAGAACCCTACCCCTGATACAAGTTCAAACCCTTGCATTGGAGGGTCCCATCGCTGATCCTCAGGGTATGATCAATATCCAACCCAAGCAAATTATCTGTAATTTTTGGTTCGTGAATGTTGCGGAACTACGGACAAAACAATAAAAAACAATATAATTCACACCAAAAAAAATCTGCTGTAACTCACCAGTATTGAACATTTTAACATACACAACCAAAACAAAGAAAAGTTCAGAATTTTTTAACGTCGCTTTCTTATCCATGTCTGTTTGTTCTCCATGGTCGCTTTTTGGTCGGTTTTTTAGTCGTGACCACCAGAGTTTGGAAACCCGTGCGGAAGTGAAAAAGTGCCACATTCCATGCACTAGCATCGACACAGGCCTTGGAAAAGGATTGGATCAAATCTTTAAGGGAGCAAATGGAATTAGTTCACCCTTACAAAAATGGCCGAAAATACATCGGTAGCTGGGGTTATAACCCTATATAACCTATACTTATAGTGGTTATAACTCCATTTATAACAGGTAAAGGAAAGGGTCCACCTTGTGAGGAGCTTCAACGGCACAACGTTGGATTCTGGTGGGGAATTCAAAAATAGGTTGCTGCAAAAAAGCCACAGATCTTCGAACGTCACAAAGCCATAGCAAAGCCACGGGATCTAATGAAACCGCCCATTTTCTCATGTAGGTAAAATCTACCCATTTCCATGGAGATTTTAGTTATGGGAAGAGATTTTTCGTCTCTCTGACCACTTTTTTGAGCTTGAATTCCACAACAAAAAAAACGGAAACCACAAATCCGACCCAAGCCAAAAACCAAATTTATGAGAAAAAAAATCCCGTCAAGTTGTCACTGTGATTCCCTGGAAGTCCAAGCGGTTCACCAGTTTTTGATAGCTTGGTGATAACGAGTTTCACCATCTTTTCAAGTAAGGGCTTATCCGAGTTTGTCATATTTATCATCCAAAAAGAGTTTAAAAAATGGCGCTAACGACTTCCCGGGTGCTGCTCCAACAAACAAACTGCAGAAACGTTCAACTCTTAACAAGCCTGCTGATTTGGAGAATTCCCGATGTTCCAACGAAAAACATTCCTTTCAATTTCTCCACTTTTTTCCGGATTTATTTATGTAGCTTCCCCCCCAAAAAAAACAAGCAAACAACACAGGGGGTTCATTTTTTGAAGCACAAGAATGTGGGGATCGAACCTCCATCAAGAACTTTCAGTGGGCCACGATCGTTATAAATGGAGGTACGCAAATCCCACTATAAATGGCCTCAACATAAAAGGGTAACTGGGAATGAAATAACCCTACTTATAGCTTATAGAGGGGCCCCATTTCACCCCATTTATACCGGGTTTCTTGGGCCCATCTTGCAACAAAAATAAACCAAAATGGCAACAAGGTCGATCCTCTGGGTAAATTCGTATAATTCCTAAACCTGAATGTTTCGGGGATTTGGGGGGGACACTTCTCTTGCTTTTCACCACCATTTAAGGTGACCTTGGCTGCGGGCCTTAACGGATTTCGCATTCGCCAGTCTTAGTTGTCGTTTGGGCAGCAACTTCTCTGCCTGGTCATTTGGGGGGGGGGGGGGCGAATGAAGGATTTATAGCCAGAAACTCAACATACCCTATACTTGGAGGATCATCCCATGACGGACGGATACGTGGTTAATTTGCCCATGGTTAGTTGTTGTTCTCTAAGTAGGGTTGTGGGACCCCTTCCAAATGGCCGAACTTCATGGCTTACAAATGTGTAAGATTTTTGTTGGAAAATGTATCTCTCGGTTGCTTCTCAACTGTTGCCGTCAGAGATCTGGCTTTTGTAAATTTCATCCGAAAAATGAAAGACAAGGGATTCCCATCAAACTGGTATATATTTACCGACTTATGGAATGCGTTAAAAACATCCTATAGAATCCATGGGACTGGTATATTTACCTACATTTGCAAAAGATTTTTTGGTGTTAAATGTAGTTAAATAGACCAGTCCCCCATGGATCCGTCATGGGATGTATAACATGGATTTCATTCAACACACTCCCCCAAAACTAACATTACTTAGCTACAAAATCGGATGCTTGGAAGACCTTTGAAGCCGGCTTTCCAATTTAGGGGCTGGGGTTCGGGAAAAATGGCCGATTTTCCAGGGAATAAGAGCAAGCATTTTAGGCTTTTAGGGACATTCCTAGAACTCTTAACAACCAGTTTTTGACATGGAAATGGTGATTTCCAACCATTTCCGATTCGTAAAGGTTTGGTTCATCATCCAATTGAAACAAGCATTTAAAGATGGTTGCTTAGGGTTCCAGCTTTACAGCATCAAATCATCAAATTCTTGTTGAGTTTGTGAAATCTATTCTCATTGACAGTTCGAAGGCCAAGTGAATTTCACGAAAAATCCATCAAATATCCACCGTGAGCAAGCGTGAAAACAACCGGCATGTGACACGAACCAAAAGTCATCCTGGTGAAAATAGCAATATTTCAGTAGCCTCCAAAAAACCAGCAACAACAAAAATCATGATCAACTGGTCACTCCTCACATTTTCAAAAAATCATGAGAATCTAAGGGGCCCACCCACCCAAGAAATAAGGCCTTATTAATGGACTGTTACTATTACTATTACCCACCATGATTCCCAAGACATCGGCATCCAAAGTTTTGGAAACAGTTACGGCACGCCTGTCGCATGGCACGCACGGCACGCCACCAGTGTTGTCCAGGTGCTAAAACACAGCTCGAGACCACGTGCTGCGGCGGAGTTTGTCCAAATGTGGGGATTTCGGACCATTTGGGAACTCCGAAAAAGCAACAAAAACCAAAAAACACCTGAAAAACTACTGTTTTTTTTTTCAATTCATGACTTAAATGCCGACATTTCAATGACATTTCATACATGCTTCCCTTTTCTCAAAGGAAGACATGTCAAAATGTGTGTCTTTGACGTGAAAACTTGGGATATTTCTTTGGATTCTTGTCAAACATATTGAGGATCACTTCAAGAAATGCGAAGCCAGTTTTTTGGCAGAGATGATGATTCTGATTCCAACGTTGGAAGTGGCTCAGGGTTCTTTCCAAACAAATTCTCCACCAAATGATCTCAAAAAACATCGGATCAAATTACCATAGAACATCCACCTTCTTGTCCATCATTGTCCATCAACAAATTCAGCAAATCTTAGAGATATATTTAAACAATGCCTCTATGAATGGATTGTTGATGTTTTTTGCATCTAATCACTGATGTGAGCTAAAATATGTGGAGTCGATACCCCTGATTTTTTTTTCAGGCGAAAGGAACCTAAGTGAATCACTCACTTGAAAGGGGTGTTCCATCTGAACCAAACCTCCACCTTTTCAGTTCCATGTTACTTTTCCAGGGTGTACCCTCTGGTAAACTAACATAGCAATGGAAAATCACCATATTGAATAGGAAAATACCAGGGTGTACGTGGTTTTTCCTCATTAGTTTCCTATGATAACCCTGCAGGCCTCCTACTGGTCATAATTGCACCAACTTTCAACAAAGTCCTCTTTGTCAATTGGCAACTTAACCCTGCCAAAAACCCTGTCAATCAAATCTGGTTGGTGGTTTTTCACAAACCCACTTGAAAAATATGCGCACGTCAAATTGGATCATTTCCACGAGGATCGGGATGAACATAAATATTTGAGTTGCCACCCCCTAGAAATACTATCGCTTGGACGGTTCTTTTTCCTTAATCTCAAAGTCATTGTGTACATAAGTATCCTCCAACATGTGAAAAAACATGTCAGGTGCCAAAGATATTTTGGGCTAAAATTTCAGCCGTATTTTTCACAAGCCCAAGGCTCAAAACGAGAAAACGGTCCGATTCTTGTCGGAAACCTGACCTCGAAGGTATCCAGATTTGGCATGTTGATGGAGTGCTCAAAAATCTCAAAGACCGGTGCAACAGCACGGCAATCCTCCAATAGATGTCAGGGATCTTTTTTGTTGAGGCTGCTCCGTTTAGCAGGTGAGGTCGTTGTTGGTTTCTGTCAAGTTGATCTGCGGATCTGCAGGTGCTTGGTGTTAGTGCCTATAGTTTTCGTGGATTCGTCACTAGGTGGTGGTTTCAGCCCAATTGACAAAAAAGGCTTGTCAATGTGGGAATCTTCCCCAAATGGATGAACATTAAAAAATATTTGAAACCACCACCTAGTTCAGCAATATGTGTGATTTTTTGGCGTCTCTATTTCTTAAACACTCCCCATCTATGTAACAGTTGCCGAGTTTGAGTTTCCCTGTAGTTCCCTCACCAACCTCAATTTTGTTTAAAAATCAACAAGGAGCTCTTAAATCGTATTGTATACACACACGTTGCGTTAATATAAATGGAACAGTAAACTATTTATACCTTTAAGATCCATGGGACTGGTATAACTGTCGTCCCTTCCGGAGCCTCTGGGTACAAAAAATTCCAACATCGTAACTATACATACAAATATGACGTAGGTTTATACCTGGCAGCCACGTCTTTTTTTGGATTTTTGAGGCCGGATTTTGACCATTCAAGAGGCCCAAAACAAAAAACTTCCAACAAAGTTTGAAAATTGACACAAGGCTCTTGGGGTATGTGCTCAAAGCACTATACACTATGCATGTATACCATTTAATAGATATATAATATTGATCTGAGATTACATGTAATATACATATTATTCACCAAATTATACAAGATGACTAATATTATTGTGTATGAATAACATAAGATCTAATGTATACTATATGTTTACTATATACTTGCATACACATCTAGGTGGTGGTTTCACCCCTTTATTAAGCCCACCGATGAAAATGTAAGTTCAGGTGCTATCCCCAACAACGAAATTCTCGGTGCCTGATTTTGTGGGAAACGTCTTTCAACATGACCACAAGGTGGGCCCCAAAAACGATCGTTATAAATAGGGTTATAACCCCGCAGGGTTATATACCCAATTACCCATTTATAAGCCCATTTATAGGGGTTGTAACTCCATTTAGATGGATTTCCCCTGCCCCAGGGAAATCCATATATTTCAGGCCATTTGAGCCATGTATGAGATTTTCCCACCATGACGGGCCCCATCTTGCATGAACATGGCGCTTAAAGGATGGGTTTCAGTGACAGACCGAATCAAACACATTGAGGACGGTTTGTTTTTTTCTCCTTCATTTGCAATCCCTGAGAGCCAATACCAAAGCCTTGTATATTATGATAATCTGATAACATGTTTATAATATGTATATACAATATTACATATAGAATCTCTATTTGGTCTTCGACTCAAGAAAAACTGAGTCGAAACGGCGAGTCGCTATTTTTCATGGGCCCTGAGACATGCCAAAATAATCCCCCGGTTGACCAAACCCTCTAAACCAGGCCTTACAAATTTCCAAAGCCCAATTCCTCAAGGTTTCGTGAAAAGGTGGAAGTTTCAGAGATGGCAACAACACTTCCCATGAAGATCAAAAACTGATGAATGTTTTTTTTCCGACATCAGGAGATTTCATAGGGCTTATTTATGAAAATAAACAGTGGCAAATATAAGATGGGTACTCCCCGGAAAATTAACATGCTTCAAATGAAACGGGACCATGTTAAAAGCAACCTAATCTTCCTTTGGCAGCATTTTTCAGGGTGATATTCGTTAGTTTTCAGGGGCCCCGTTGTATTTCATCTCCTTTAAACAAAATGCACACACTGCAAATTCACCCCAGGTGAACTGGCCACTGCTCAAAGTGTACTTCTTTTTGACCTTGGGAATGGGTCAATTTGAGGGAGTAATTTTCCAAGAACACCCCGAAAACTAATATGACAATGGCAAATCACCATTCTTCATAGCAAATACATCTTCAAATGGCGGTGTTTGCATTGTCATGTTCGTTTTCAGGGCGGGGTATTCTCCCTTAATACGGCCTTATATTTCCTGGGGGGTGACTTTGGGGGTGGTGCCATTAAATTCCTATGATGTGTTGTCCTTGATGTGCATGTAAGACCTGGGATGTGAAAAAAAAAAAAGATTTGTAGGGTAGTCCACCAACTCGGTCTGTTGCGCAAAAAAAATTCGGCCAGTTGAGATTTGCAGTTTATCCCACCATTTCCAGTACATCTCCCCAATAGTTTGTCTTTAGATTTTTTGCATCAGTACGTTGACCCTGAGGGGTGACTTTTTGGTAAACTTTGCGTTCCAAAAAAGGGATCCCATTCAGTGTTGCTGTTGTTGTGTCTCAAAAATATCTCCGGTTGAACTCAACTACCACGATGAAACCAATCCAATTGCAATCCACAATGAAATTTGGATGTGTTTTGGAAAATCGAATTGATATCCTTTATCAAATTCCTCATGCACAAATCAACATTTTTTTTTCAAATTCATTCAGTCACCAAAACCATCATCAATATATGTTCACAAAAGTATCACCTCTAAGGAATATTGAACTATACCCTTCCTCCCATAATCATGGCTCCGCGAAAAAATGGATGCATGTCCCATAGTATAGTTACCTTTCAAATAACACTCTCATGTTCAACTTTAATGATGATTATGAGTCATACTGGCCGTTGAGCGAATTACTTGTTTGGTAATGTTCGAATGAAATACTTGATGGACAAACTGACCAAAGATGTTACAATTATCAGTCAACCAGTCCACCTTACTCATTGATGCTCCAGAAAACATTGCCATAATGGGAGAAACAAAGAGGTAATTTTGAATCATCTCGATGTCGCTGAACTGAACTTTTTTGTCACTGAACCGAAAAACATCAGTTACAAACAAAAGCGGCTGAGAACGAAGAACATGGCTGAACGCATGGTTTCTCAGCCGAAAGGAGATTTGAATCTTTGGTTGTTGAAGTCGGACATTTTTTTTTAGAGATTCCGGGAATGATACTGTTGATGGCTGAAATCTTGCACCAGTTGATGTAGGTAGTTTATCCATTATTTACAGGGAATTTACAGTATCAATTATTTACGGGGTTTTATACATCCCAGGTGATTCTCCGGATTTCTCAACCATCAACAGTATCATCAAAGATGTCATCTGTCTAGGTTTAGATCCATCTTTTGAATTGCCAAAGAATCATCAATGACTATTGGTGGTTCAGCCACCTATCTGAAGAATATTAGTCAAGGTGTAGATTGTTTCCCCAATTTTCAGGGTAAAAGAATCCTTGGACCCTCCAATAAAGGGGTTTGGACTTGTATAGCAGGGGTCCGGGTCCTCAAATTAGTCACTTTTGAGGGGTCAGGATTCTTACAAAGAAACATCATTAGATCTATCCCCCACCCAATAACAGTTGCAAATAAAGGTTTAGTTCGGGATTCCCGAGCATAAAATGTAATGTCATCCTGGTGATGACTGGCATCATCTGTTTTTCTGGTGCCCAAACAAATTTTCAGCAAAAATCCACAAAATTCACAGGTGTTGAATTTTTTGTGTCCAGGGCGCAGTGTGAGCACATCCGCTTGGATACTTTCCTGCAGAAAGAATCATTTCGTCAGATCAACTACTGGTACACCTAACGTGGCCAAACCACCAATTTTGGGGTTCCAGTCGTTAGTTTTCGGAGCTGTAAATTTCGGTATTTTGGGTCCCGGAAATTTGGGATTCGCATCTTTTGTGCCCTTAAGTATACAGTAATTGAAAAGTAGATGGCACAGTCCCTACATATTGGTTTATAAGAACCCTTTACTAACCTACTAAAATGGTATCTGTGCCATCTATTTTGACCCTTCAGGTACCCGAAAAGTCCTTTCATTTTTTACGGATCCCAAATATATCCAAACCACCGTGTAAGATTTTCCAGGCAAAAAAAACCCTAAAGTTGAACAGGGCTGAGAAGCTGGAAATGGATGGAACCCCAAATTATGGGTTAGGGCTATCTATAGTTGGTGGTTTCAACCCATCTGAGAAATATTAGTCAAATTGGAAATCTTCCCCAAATATTGGTGAACATAAAACATATTTGGCCCCATGTTTCAAGTTCCATTATTAAACATCAAAGGTGTCGTACATGTTTCTAACTATCTAAGTCACAGGACAAGTCAAGCATCTAAATCATAGATCCTTATATTAAGTGGTTTTGCAGTTTTGCTGTTGGAGACCTTGAAAATGTGAGCGCTCTAAGAATCCGAAAACTTCCTGCTCAAAACTGGCGTCATTTTGAGAACCAAAACACACCCCTGCGAATACAACCAACCAAAAACACACAACCGAAAAACAATACATTGCAAATATTGAAGAGTCGTGTCGGGGCACCCGAGAAAAAAACAACACTTCTTTAATGGATGGAAGTTGGGAATGGAGATAATTCAATATAAAAACTCTTTGTTGAAATGAAGCAAACACCAATAAACTAACATAACCATGTAAAAATCTCATCTTTCTTTGTAAATGCCATCAAAATTAGGAATTAGGTGCATCCCAAGGTATACTACTCTTCGCAACGTGAATACGGAATGGAATCGGAATATCACAGGATTACTTGGTCAGAAGGCGAGTTCACGGTTAGATTGCATGCGTGTATGTGACACAGCCTGTCTAAAAACTTGGAGCTGCTTGAGACAAGACATGCATGAATGTTTGAACGAATTGCTTGGAACTCGGCTTGCGCATCTCCGGGAATGCTTCCCGGAGTCTGCTTTTGGTGGAAGCTCTGTCCTGAAAACGAGAATTTCGAAAATCAATACTTCTTGGAGAAAATCTGAACGGAAATTTCACCTGCCGAAGATGGCGCACCACACAGGCCACCAGGGCTTGATCCTGGAGTGAGTATGAGCTGGGAACATGTCAGTGATTGTGCTCAAGCCCATGGAGTCATGCAGATCTGCTGCATCTCCTGCAACCTCTCTTTTGTATGCCAATGATCACTGGTCAGTGTGTTGGTAAACCGAAACTTACCAGGAAGAATTTGATTTCCCCCTACCCAACCATTTTGCTATCCAAAACCTTGCCGGAAACCTCCAGAGACCAAAGGCATACCACGCCCCATTGCAGGGGGGTATCAAGCAAACAAAACGAAAGGAAAGAAAGCAACAATGCTCTGGAGCAAAAAAAACTCATCACGGCACAGCGGTAGCACCAACATTTCTTTTTCCCACGATCGCTATAGTGCACATACTATAAACCCCGATTGTGGGTCAGTTAACCAGCTTTGTGGGACCGTAGTCCAAAATCATATCCAGGATCTCCGGGGCTACCTGAACCATCAGCACGAAAACGCTCACACCACCCACACACACACACACAACGCGCATGCCAACCTTCGTCTTCAGCGCAAGGTTTTGCTGGCGCCACTCCCAACGATGGTTCCATAGTTCGCCTGAACAAACATCCAAAAGGATTTAAAGGCAAGAAAAGGGAGAAGAAAAAAAACAAGCGCACAAGTCGCCCGCCATTCCGCTGGATCAGGTGGTTGGTTAGCGGTCCACCTCCGCTCATAGAAATGCATCTCGTAGATGTCCTGCATCACACACATTCGTTGCACTTCACTCTCACTCAACCTCACCCCGCACCTTCCAAGAATGCTCCCAATCATAGCAGTAGGCTTCATCGTCATAGTTGTTCCGCTTCCAGCTCATGAGTTCTTCGTACGACCACCAGGCTGTGTCCACGTACCACCAAGCATCCTCGGGCCCCCTTTCCCAAACCTGCACCCAAAAAGATAAAAAAAACAAAAAACAAAGGCAAAAAAGAACAAAGAAAAAGAACAGAAGAACGCGCACCTCCCAGGAGGCTTTGATTTGCGTGTTTTTTGTGTGGGCAAGGCCTAACCGTTGTGTGCGCTGGCCTGCTTGGACAAGGTCTTGTCCAGGATCTGGAGGCCTTCCGACAAGTCCTGCAGGACATCTGTGACGGGAACCTCTGCGAGTGATGCCCAGCTACTTTGATTCATATGGGGCTCGCAATAGATGATATGCGTCATTTTTTAACCGAATTACTTCGTTTTCAAAATTTGTATTCCAGAAATTCTTACACGAATGCGCTGTGGCGACTGTCATCACTTTTTGTGCTGTGCTCGTGTCCTTGAGAGCTTCTTTGTATTCAGCCAGTTGGGCCTTTTTTTTGGCGTAGGCCGCCCGTTTCCTCTGGCGGTCTCGCTCAAGGTCCAACTCCCGCTTCCTTTTGTCCTTCGAGACAGAAGGATGCTTCGCATGAGTTCGGACTGGCTGAACCTGAGAGGTACCAGCAAAAGCCAATCTCTGCACAGATCAAAGGAACAGCGCACCCGACATGCAACTGGCCTCGGGGCGCGTGCTCTCCCGCAGTGCGGCCCTGCGGGCTTTCCTCGCCTTTGCGTGCTTTTTTTGGCTGCGCGCCTTCGCCTGACAAGGAGGAATGAAATCATGTCACAGTGAGGGAGGCATAATTTTTTGGTTCATGGCGTACGTGCCTTCGAGTCTCTGGAGCATTTTTGCTCCAGAAACTTAAGGCGTTGTGCCGCAGCTTTGGCTTTGGCAGCCTTCTTCTGCGTCACAATGCTTCAGCTATGTAGTCGATAATCGAAGGACAACTGGAATGATGTCTGACGTGTCTTTCTGAGGGGTGGGCTTGTTCACTACCTGCCGCCGTTTGACGCCCAAGGTCCGCATTTGCAACCAACTTGCGATCAGGGGCTTTGTACCGTTCCACAGACCGCGGCCTTCGTGGCTTGCCATGAAGACTTATCCATGGGATCCCCCAAACCTCATGTAAAACACAATCCTTTGGTATGTGGTTCTACCATGATAATTCGTCATGTGCAGTAAATTGGGTATAACCAGTTTTGGCTTAAAAACGTATCGTTGGGATTTGATTGGGCCACGTGTGGCACCACGTTTTGCCACAAGAAATGTTTCGTTGGAGTTTCGTTGGGATTTCGTTGAAGCTTTCGTTGCAATAGCAATTATTAGTCAGACATTGAACGAAATTTCAACGAAATTCCAACGGTTTTTTTTTGTGGCAAAAGGGTGTGGCATCGGGCCACACCCAAAAATTTTGTTAAACCACGTGTTTTTTGATTTTTTGGCATGTGGCAATGGTCATTGCCACACCCTTTTGCCACAAAAAAAAATTGTTGATATTTCGTTGAAATTTCGTTCAATGTGTGGCTAATAATTGCTATTGCTACGAATGCTTCAACGAAATTTCAACGAAAAAATGACCACCAAAATGCATGGCCATTTGATGTGGCAATGTGTTTTGCCACAAGCTTTGCCACACATGTTTGTCATATGTTTGTGCGACGCCGGATCGATTATACCACCCCCACTGCAAATCATGGCAGACTCACATTATAAACAATCCTGGTGGTGACTATTGCTAGGAAGGGGGACAACCCAAAGTATACCAGTCCAACTTCTCAACATCCATCTCACAATAAATGTTGGCATGTTTGGGATGCTTGCCTTTCACAAAGAAACAGGTGTGCGATGAATGTCCCCTGTTTACATCGCTTGTCAAACAAAATTAGGAGAAACAAAAAAATTGGCAAGCCTTAGAAAAAGGGCGCTGTCTAGCTGTGAAAAAAGTCATCCAATTTTTGAAAGAGGAACAAAACAAACCAAACCCCTGGGCATGGAGGAAACCCCAATGAGATTTTTTTTGGAGCAAGAAGTCCTTATATAATGGTTATCCGGTATCCACTCCCTAAAACCTACACCAACACCCCTGCCGACACAACTTTAAGAGTCGCCTGGATTCTTCCGAACTTTCCCCAAGTTTCCGTGCAATCCATGGTATACCCATGACGGATCCATGGGACGATTGTATATTTACCTACATGAATGGTTGCTTTTTTGTGGAAACTGTAGGTGAATATACTAATATACCATACATGGATGGTATGGGATTATGTTATGATGCGCTCTCCACTTCCCCTCAAGTCCCGGTAGCCCAGCGACAAAAAAAACGAAAAAGGCTTTGTCAAAAATTCCATCCGAAATCCTTCCTGGTTTTCGTGGTTTGGAACCAACCCATTCGAACAAAAAAAAATGCTCGTCAAATGGGATCATCTCCCAAAGGTTGGAAATAAAGAAATGTTTGAGTCGCCACCACGACCAAGGTCGCGACCCCGACTTCCGACTTCCGTCTCAAGGTCTCAACGAGACCACCGCTCCTCTTCCATGTAGGATAACAACCCCAAGGCATGACGCCACAAATCACCTGCAGAATCCGACCATCGTGACAAAGCGTTTCGGCGGTGTTTGGAATGGATGTGGGGGTAAAACATGGGCAAAAGTAAGACATCACAACCCTACATGTATCAGCCCCCCAAATCCAATTCCAAGAAAAAATAGAATTTACATGTTTCGCACCATGAAAAGACTCGTGTAGGGGTCATTTCACCCCATTTATAACTGGTGACGGGGCCCACCTTGTGTGTGAAAACAGGTCAGGCTTTGCACACCATGCTTCCTGAAAGAAGTGTACAGCATTGAAATGCAAAATCAAGAACCATTATATACATATACGGTTGGTGGAAGAAATCCTGCACCCGGTGATATTATTAATATGGTAAATATCCATTATGTACAAGGTTTTATACATCCCAGGGGTGCAGGATTTCTTCCATCAACGTTACATTGTACATTGAACGAATCATGCGCCTTTTTATGTGTAAAATCAACATTGGGAAAAGGAAGGCCTCCCCACTAGACTGGATAAACAAATGCAAAAATCAAATGATTTGACATCAAACAGAACGTTGAATGTCTTCAACTTAAACAAGAAAATAACTGATATCAAAAACATTCTCACCCTGAAAACCAACATATCCTCTGGAAATTGTTGGAAGATGACTCGTTTCCTTTTAAAATGGTCACTTTTCAGGTTCATTTCCGGTCAGTATGGGCCGCCCCACGGTCGTGCCAGTCCCCGGCCGCAGAAACTTGATGAAGGCCCCTGGTGGCACTTGCGATTTTGTAGGTATATATACCCAAAGCATCCATGGAAAAATAGTATATTATATTTACTTACATGAACCGTGGATTAATCACTCGCTGGTGGTTGGTTCACCAACCCATCTGAATCGAAGTAATTAGTCAAATTAGATCATTTCCTTAAGGTTCCGGTTGAAAATATAAAATATGTGAAACCACCGCCTAGTTGTGATTTGTAGCTACATGATATGACAACACTAAAACAATGCCATTTGCTGCATCATCTCGAATCCAGTTAAACAAAATGTTTGTATCAAATCTCGAATCCAATCAAATCATGTCATACCTCTTTACCACACACTTTCTAACCATGTTCCAAAGAACAACTCACAAATCCCTACAATGTCTGCTTTGTGGTGCGATTTTTAGACATGTTTTCTTTTTCAACTGCACTTTGGGTTTTTTTCCAGCCTTGACACAACCTACGTCTTCAGCTTCAAGTTGAACAAAAACAATTACCCCCAAAAGCTTGGTATTAAATTCCAAAATGACGGATCACCGGAAAGATTTTGGTATATTTATTACATATCATAGACCCATTAGAATGGTTGGCAAATCTTTGATGGGATCAATTCGTAGGTAAACTATAATTATAGAATCCGTCATGGGTTGTGAGCTGAAATTCTTTGGTTGGGCCCGATTTTTGGTGCTCCCAACCGAAAGGGGAAGTTTGGAAAAATCATCGACTCAAAATGTGCCGGCTCACATGAGGGATATGTTAGTTCTCTGGAGACCGCATCTCAAAAACTGGTGCGGAATCCTTTCTTTTCAGCATGAACAGTACCAACTGAGAAAAGATTCCCAAATTTTGTCCCAAATATCAAGTCTGATACAGAACGCAAAACACATTCATAGGTGAAACGTTGAATTGAAAAGTCATCGTCGTCATCATAGTATTAAAATAAACATCATCTGTTGTTGTTGTTGTTGTTGTTGATGTTGTTGTTGCTGTTGTTGTTGTTGTTGTTGTTCTTGTTGTTGATGTTGTTGTTGTTGTTGTTGTTGTTGTTGTTGTTGTTGTTGTTGTTGTGTTGTGGTTGTTGTTTGTGTTGTGGTTGTGGTTTGTGTTGTAGTTGTGGTTTGTGTTGTGGTTGTGGTTTGTGTTGTGGTTGTGGTTTGTGTTGTGGTTGTGGTTGTGGTTTGTGTTGTGGTTGTGGTTGTGGTTGTGGTTGTGGTTGTGGTTGTGGTTGTGGTTTGTGTTGTGGTTGTGGTTGTGGTTGTGGTTGTGGTTGTGGTTGTGGTTGTGGTTGTGGTTGTGGTTGTGGTTGTGGTTGTGGTTGTGGTTGTGGTTGTGGTTGTGGTTGTGGTTGTGGTTGTGGTTGTGGTTGTGGTTGTGGTTGTGGTTGTGGTTGTGGTTGTGGTTGTGGTTGTGGTTGTGGTTGTGGTTGTGGTTGTGGTTGTGGTTGTGGTTGTGGTTGTGGTTGTGGTTGTGGTTGTGGTTGTGGTTGTGGTTGTGGTTGTGGTTGTGGTTGTGGTTGTGGTTGTGGTTGTGGTTGTGGTTGTGGTTGTGGTTGTGGTTGTGGTTGTGGTTGTGGTTGTGGTTGTGGTTGTGGTTGTGGTTGTGGTTGTGGTTGTGGTTGTGGTTGTGGTTGTGGTTGTGGTTGTGGTTGTGGTTGTGGTTGTGGTTGTGGTTGTGGTTGTGGTTGTGGNTGTTGCATGTTGCTGTTGCTGTTGCTGTTGTTGTTGCTGTTGTTGTTGTTGCTGTTGCTGTTGTTGTTGTGGTTGTTGTTGTTGCTGCTGCATGTTGCTTGTTGCTTGTTGCATGTTGCATGTTGCATGTTGCATGTTGTTTACTCGTCGTTGTTTTTACCAATTTTCCACCTTCAACCGGGTTTTGGGAGCCTCAAGGTCTCGGAGCAACAGAGAAAATCCGGTGCAGGGCCACGACCTTGAAGATGGGGCCCCTATGCCACACACCCCTCCCAGGAAATCAGGGTCCTACCGTTGAAGAAATCCGGCAAACTCATCAGTTGAGGTGAAGGTCGTTGAAATCTACCATTATTTACAAGTTTAACAAGTTTACAAGGTGTTTAGCACCATCCCAGGTGGTTTTCTCGCCGGAATTTCTGAACCATCAACAGTATTAAGGGGGATTCTTAGGGGATTCAACTGGTCTGAATGATATCAGCCTCAGCAAATTTGACTCTAGCTATCTGCTTTAGAACATTTCTTGTTAGAGGTTTCCCTCAGGTTTCCAAAAAATGTTTTGGATGAAGCTTGAAAAAAAAGAAAACAATTATGATAAGCTCGAACTATACAGCCAAATACTTACCATCAAACACCTTACCACTAGTTGGTGGTTTGAAACCCATCTGAAAAATATTAGTCAAAATGGAAATCTTCCCCAAATAGAGATTAAATCAAAATAAAAAATAGTTGCAACCATCACCTAGACTCCATGTTGAGAAAAAAAAGCAAGTCACACCTGGAGTGTCTGGGATAGATGTATATAACGAGTGGATGCGTTTTCACGAGGGCCGTGCGAAGGTTTTCTGACGTCAGGTCATGGATCCTTCAAAAGAGCATACCCTCCCTAAAACTAACAGCTTGCCGCTGAAAATCAATGGTTGGAAGATGAATTGTCCTTTTGGGATGGCCTATTTTCAGGGGCGAAGTGTTTGTTTCAGGAAGTGTAATACTCACCGAAAAACAAAAACAGCGTAGAGCTTGTCAGGATCAATTTTTTCGTAACAACGTATCAAACATTACGATCCTAAAATGATCAAACATCAACGGCAAAAAAATACGAAGAAAACTCCCCCACCCACAATCTTCACTGAAACAAAATCCACATCACGCCTCCCCCGAAAGCGAACAAAAACAAACAACAATCACACCTTCTGCGCAACAGCAACCAGCCGGGTAAAAACACACAGAGTTTTCCCCGCACATCTTTTTGTTGTTTTCTTCGCACCGGAAAGAAATCGCAAGAATTCTCCGTGAGCGCCCATCGTGTCATGGGTAAACCTAAGGTAGGTTGAGACAGCACGGCGTCTACAACGTAGTGATGCTGCTGAAACCTGACAAAAGGGTTGCATCAACACGGCCGTGATTCGTTGCTAGGATTTTTTGCGTCCTTTCCCCATGACGGATCCATGGTATATACCGATCCATGAATGTGTGATTTTTTGTGGTAAATTAGTAGGAGAAATACACAATCCTCCCATGGGAATCCTATGGGTTAGAAGTAAGGCTTAAATATGTCAATACTCTTCCTTGATCAAATCTCTTGTGTTAAGATGTTGATTCATTTCCATGATACTGTTGATGGCTAAAATCCTGCATCAGTTGATATGGAAAAAATATCCCGTTATTTACAGGGTTTCATACATGTCAGGTGGTGCGGGATTTCTTCCATCAACAGTACTTCGGCTTACTTACAAACCGCCGGTTCCCAGTTACCCCCTCCCCTCAAACACCTCCCCTTCCTGATGCCTATCGACATGAAACCATCCCAACTTATATCCTTCAACCCATCGTTCGAAGTTGCACTTCGAAGAGTGATTCTTTAGGGCTACTCTCTTCAAAGCTATGGAAACTTCACCGTTCAACGGCCGAAACAACCATCCGCCGTATACTAAATATAGCCATGGAAAATTCCAACCATGAATTTCAAGATGTTGTTTGTCCCGAAAAATTATGGGGTGATTTTCCAGCAATCGTCTTCTTAGTTTTCTGGGGGGGGAGGTATCCCCCTTTTGAGCCTGCCGGTTTTTTCATCACCAAGTTGGATTCCTAAGACAAAGTTGGAACCCGAAGTGTGACTATTGTGACTATCCAACCCTCCTTGGTGGTGCAAAATGCTTGATTTCCCTTCAAGTTTTTTGTAGGATTGTTTGGTGAAGGCAACAATATTCAAAATATTGAATTAATCAACATATGAACGAGCTAATCAACATATTGAATTAATCATCATTATTCAAAATCACAATATTCGTATGTCATATGTTGTAGTTTTTCGCACAAATATCATGGCTTTTTGTTGCACAAAAAAGTGGGTGAAGCTGAAGTTTCATGTGATTTTTGAGTAGGAAACAAATCGAGCTTCCAGGTGCAACAAAATCAAAACCCACCAGTGACCTTCCATAAATTCCTGGTTGCTTCATAGATCGATCCATAGTAACTGGCTTATGAAGTAATCCCGGAAAAACTATATAACTGGGTAGTAGGATTTCATCCCCCAAACCAACCCTGGTTTTCATAGGGATCCATATATTGGCGATCCATATAATCCCCAATATAACTGGCGGCTGGATTTATTTCCCAGTTTTCCTTTTTGGGAGTTTCACTCGTGACAAAATTTTCAGGAGTGAAAGTTTGTGACCTCCATGGACTGGGTGATCAAGTTGGGTCACGAATCGCATGGTTCAGAATTGCTGGCTTATTATTGAAACAAAAAAACACTTCGGAGGTGGAAGAAAACACAACACAAGACAACTTACAACACCCTTAAATTATCCAATATTCCCCCTCAAAAAACTGACTATAAATATTCTTAGGACCCCAAAAACACCCCGACGCGAAAATCCATTACGAAGGTTGGAAAAAAATTCACTGTGACTTCCTTTTTGGGAGGCTCCAATTTCGCTGATCCTTGGAGCAAAGGATAAAAAAAGAAACGCAGAGAAACGTCGGGGGAATGCTGCATTATCACCATCCCTTCCGGAATAATGTTTTCCAACATCTCCCAAAGACCATTGGGACCAACCTGGCTGCCCGAAAGACATTGTCTCGCAGGGTGGCATAGAGGTGGCGACTAAGATGCTGCAGATCCTCACGCGATCAGCGCGCCATTGGACCCCGGGACTCAGCTGGAAGGGTGAATTGGCGAAGCTGTTTTTGATCAAAAAGGGGTGGTGTTTTGGGATCTCAAAATGACAAACAAGTTTTGCGGGGGGAAGTGTTTTGGGATACTTAGGGGAGGGTGAAAACACTTGTGAGCGCATGGTTAGTTGATTATTTTTGCGGGAAGAAGAATGACAAATCACAAGCTTTTGGATACGAAGATGTAAACCTTCAACATTTACATGCTGACATGGCGTGATGGAATCAATGGAATATCCACCATTTGAATCAAACAAATGATCATTTGGAAAATGATGTTTGTTCCATTGCCGTTCTTGGTGGTCATTTTGGGATTTGTGGGTCAATGAAATACTTGGGGTGAATGAAATGTTCATCCAGTGGATTTTTTCTAAAATTCTAATGTATGTTTTTCAACCATAAGTGAGCTGTTTCTTTTTTGATAGGAAATCCCTGTAAGTTTGCTGTTGTTACTGGGAAGGTGGACAACCCAAATTATATTTGCATCTTGCGACAAAAAAAACACATCAAAATCATGTCATCGAAGACATCAGGGTTCCATCTTGCAGCAGAAAGTCTCGGGTCATCTTGGGGACACCTCCCTTACTTTTCAGTGACCAAGCGGCGGGGTGGTCGCGGTGAAATTTGTCCACCTAATTGTGGTGGTTCAACTAAAAATTGCTAATCCCTAAGAATCCTGGGAGCTCAAAACTGTTTTTTGAGGATCAAAAAACACCCCTGCCAAAAAACAGGATCATTCACCCTTCCATTGGAGGGGCAAAAACCGTTGATCCTTAGGGCAGGATTCGAAACATTTCCTTAGATGTTTCAGGTGCAACGAAAAAAACACCACAGGTCATTCTTCCTCGGTTTCCTTCAAAATAAACCGTCCAAAACACAAAAAAAACACAACACTCCTGTCGTGGCAGTGCATCTTCCTGCCATAAAAGTTGTGATGTGGCCACCTAAGCTGATAAAAAACATCGCTTAAATGCTTGGGTAAAGGTCTCGGGCGAATACTTCAAAGGAAAAAAACATGGAACAAATGGAAACCTCACCAAAACTTCGACAAACAAAACGCCATACCTTTCGGAAAAAAAAACACACAAAAACATGGTTTAAGTCGATCTTCTTAAAAGCTCGATTGTTCATTTCAATGGATTTAACATCAGCTTGTCCATTTCCCAATAATCCCATAAGTAGCAATAATGCTTGATCACAATATCTTATATATCTTGAGGCGTTGGATTATGAATTGGGCCTCCCCAAATTCTTGATTCTTCAAGGTGGGCCCAAAAAACAATTTTAAATTGGGTGAAATAGGGTTATAAGTTATTTCCGCCCAGTTCCCCATTTCTTCTCGGCCATGAATTAGGGATGAAATAATTCCATTTAGAACTAGTAGTTGCCCACCTTGTTGACCCCTTAAAATGGATGATTGACTCACTTGGTTTTTTTCGGATCGAGCCATAGCCGGGTGTCACATCATGTTTAAAGCTCCTTCATCACTTATTGATGTTAATATCATATAGTCTTCAACACTCCCCAAACAAAATACAGGGAAACATGTTGAATCTTCTTCACTGAAGTTGACACATGAAGCTTCCAATCATCTGCGGAGAAAAAAAGGTCACACCATTTTGCTCTTGGATCTGCACTTCATCCCGTTTTACCCTGCTTTTTTGTTTTCGGGATTCCCTGACGCCCAAGCTGAAAGCACGGTGGTAATGTTCGTCATGGAGACTCATCCTCAGGAAAAATGGACGGCCAATAAAACCTGAAGAACGTAAATCTTTGGAAGTGCACAAAGATTTACAAGAACAAGAAATGTCTGCAGGGTAAATTACTGCCTGGAACTCTATACAACCAGTTTGTGACATGGCGGGTTACCCGTATACGCATTCCATGAAATACTAGGGTGTTGAATGACGGGATCCTTATTCGATGGTTTATGACATAATCTTCAACTGGGTAGGAATTCATCCCCCAACAAATACCCCTAAAACAGTGCCTAACTGGGCCCTCTTGGCTCAGGTGGATCTCTTCATCATTTCAAGGCCCCTTAAAGGTGACATGCTTCCGAAATCTAAAAGCGCCGGAGGTTGAGAGATAGAGAATCATGAAGCATCATGGTGAATTTTTGAAGGGAAATTATGAAATGCCCTAAGAATCATTGGACCCCTCAAGAGGGCAAAAAAATGAGATCCCGAAACACCCCTGCGAAAAACTGGTTCATTCACCCCTCCATTGGAGGGTCCTTGGGAATTCTTAGGGTGTATCAAAAACAGCTGGTTTGCATGAAATGCGCCGCATCATATAGTATGAAAGAGGCTCTTTTTACCTCTGCGTATCTCAAAAGTTTCGCTCACTAAAATCTTGGGGCTCTCCAAAATAGATGGAACATTTAGGTACAGGTCATATTTCATTTCTTGTTGGTGGTTTCAACCCATCTGAAAACTATTCTCGTCAAATTGAAAATCTTCCCCAAATAGGGATGAGCAATAATAATATTTGAAACCACCGCCTAGTAAGTCTTGAATCGAAATTGAAATAACATATCCCACCTAGAGAAAAGGAACATCATCTTGAAAAGTGTCTGGGTATGGTATATGTTAGTTCCCAGGAGGGTATTCCATTTATCATCCCTAAAATTTTGGACCAACTTTGCCATAGAAAAAAACAACATGTTCTGTCAAGAAAAAATCCACGGTTTGCATCCATGGCACGATTGTATATTTACCGACCTACACTTAACATAAACATCAACCATAAATCTTGGTAGATATGTGTACCATACATGGATCCTATCAGAATGGTTGGCCATTGTTTTATCCGCAGAAATTCCTACATTTCGTTGTTTCTTTTAATGGTAAATTGGTAGGGTAGGATTTCATCCCCGAAAAATCAATCAAATATAGGTATATAATATATACACGGTTCGTCACAATGAATCGTATGAGATATCTCCAAACCCTTGGTCAACTGCATGGATCTTCTAGGCAAAGGTACCTTTCTAAGGTTTCTCTTAAGGTCGCAATTGCAGTCGTCACATCTGCCCGTCTCATAGTCGCCTGTCAGGTTGCTTTTCAGCTGCAAACTGTTAGTTTCAGGGAGGGTAAGAACAAAAGCCCCCTTAAAGACAGGATGCTTGACATGGGATGGGAATATTCAACCTACAAATTTCAGGTTGTCAAACATGGTGGCCATGTTTATCCATGTTTCATGTAGGTAAATAATCCAGTCCCATGGATCCGTCATGGGTAAGGGCTTTCCAGCTTGCTGAGGTTTGAGAACAAACATACAAGGTGGGCCCCGTCACGACAGTTATAAATGGAGTTATTTCATCCCTATAAATGGCCGAGAATAAATGGGTATCACTGGGGTGAAATAGCTCCTACTTCTCGGGGCTATTTCACCCCATTTATATTTGGGTCTTGGGCCCACCTTGTATTTCCATGATTTTTGTTTAAGAAAAAAACTGAAGGTTGATCTTGATTTTGATTGTTTTTTTGTTCTTTTCTTCTATTTCTTGTTTTGAAAAAAACATGTTAAAAGGCCTTTCAACATGTTTTTTTGGCCAAAAGAATACCTGGGAAATATGGGAACAAAAATCACCCACCCAATCCAACTAAATCTGGATGACAATTCCCATAACATCCATGTATGGCATAATTATCAGTCTAGTTACCAACTAATTTACCATAAAAAACCAACCATTCATGGATCGGTAAATATACCAATCGTCCCATGGGAATACACCATAAAATTCTTGCAACGAAGCTTCTCCACGCCTCTTGGCTCCGGTACACAGCGGAAGCGAGCGTCACCGCGTCGGTGGCTACACCGCATCTGGGAGGGTTGGATGTTGGTGCTGGTCCGTTGGAAACATCCTGGGAACTAACAGCCAACCCTCAAGTTTCAGGTACCCAGATGTTGGAGTTTCAGGTACCCTCCTGGGAACAGCCACAGCCAGTTCGCCACTGAAAAATGGTGCTTGTTGGATGGAATACGATCGCCTCTCCTGTTGGGATGCCCAATTTTTCAAGGGGATATTGTTAGTTTCAGTGAGGCTAGCAAAAATGAAGGTAGCACCATCAGGAATTAATCATTGAGCCAGTAATCAGGGGTGAACATAACCATATTCAGAAAACAAACAATTGTTGCAATTGTTCTTCTAGTTGGTGCTTTTCACCAACCCATTTGAAACATATGCGCAAGTCAAAATGGATTCCATTTCCCAATTTTTTCGGGGTGAAAATTCCAAAAAACATTTGAAACCACCACCTGGTGGATTATTTTCGGCTGTTTGGGGCATGTTGGGGCATCAACTTATATAAGCCAACAACGCCTGCAGCTTACATATAGGCAAGGATTCATCCATTTCAAGGGGACCTGAATTTCTTCAATGATTTCGATTGTTTTTTCTTCAAACATGAAGGGTACTTTTGCGGGGATCAAGGTAAACAATTCAAAAATCTCTTGAAACCACCACCCGAAATTGACCTCCCTGAGAGTTAACATAGAATAGATTTAGATGCACAAAAAACCATTCATGGATCCGCAAAATCTTCCAATTCCATTTTTGCATCTTAGGTCCAAGATGCTTTCCGAAAAGTTCCAAAGTCTGCTGCCAGCGCAAACTTTGGGCGCAAGCAGCTACTGCTACGGTGGAAGTGATCACATCGCCGCCTTAGTTCGTTCGTCTGGGGGTTTGGGTCAATTCTGACCTTGATATATACTATACCTATTGCATGTGTGAAAGGGAAATAATACGTCAACAATATTTTGTTTTGCACGACAAGTAAATTGATAAATGCATCTCGATACATATAGTATAGTATCTATAGAATTATGTATATTTATATGTGAACAACTGTCATGAATAGGTAACATCCCAAGCTTCCAAACACCACGTTGACGTGTTTTGAACCCTCAAAAGCCTACGCATGTTTCTACAAAGACGTCATTTCAAAGCTGCTGGGAGTTTTAGCAAACCTCCAATTTTTGACATGAAACAGTCCTAGGTAGAAAGAGAGAGGAGGCTGGGTTTCTTCTCTCTCTCTCTCTCTCTCACACCCAGTTGAAACAGTTGTCTAGTCTCCATGTGTTTGTTTGGATGTGTTTCTTGTGCCTATTTTTGTTTTTTGTGAATTAATGTTTCGCATATATGACCATACCCGACTTGGAATCTTTTTGGAGTTCCTGTATTAGAAGCCGACATGACAAATTTATCAAAATCCGTGGAACATGACATGTTCAAGGTTTGGCCCCTTCACCAGGTTATTTCACCTCAGGGAAACCCATTCATTTCAGGCCATTTGTAGGGGTTATAGCCATAACTCCATTTTATAACGATCGTGACGGGGGCCCACCTTGTCTTTCTGTTTCTTTTTTCTTGGGATTTTGCATCTCCCGAATCGCCTTCGATCAAAAAACCCTCCCGAATCCAGAGTCCAACGGCAAGGTTGATCCGCCAAATCACTGAGATCGGCCGCGACCATCTCGTTGATTAAAGAAAGAACCACCTGGCTCGCAAAAAAATAACTGAAGGACTAGCTGGGAATCATCTTCATCATTTTGTTTGCGCCTGCACTGTTGATGGTTCAGAAATCCGGCGATCACCACTTGAGATGCATAAAAACCCATGTAAATAACGGGATGTTCACTACCATCCTCAACTGGTGAACGCCGGACAACCGGATGTTTTTTCACATTCACAAGTTCTTTTGGCATCAATCCGTTCGTGTGAGAAAACCCTGTGGTGGAAATTCCTAAAATCAATTTCTTTGATGTCCTTCGTGGTGGACCCAAAAACGATCGTTATAAATGGGGTGAAATGGGGCCCCTATAAATGGCCGAAATTAAATGGGTAACTGGGGTTAACCTTCCTTAATTATAACCCCACAAAAACCCATGTATAAGGCCATTTATAGGGGTTGTAACATCTTACCAATCATTTTCGGCCATTCATAGGGGTGAAATAACTCCATGTATAACGATCTGCTCGGTGCCCCCCTGCTGGGCATTTGGTTCACTGGAAAACCTCTGACTGAATGTCTTGACGAGTACGAGTAAATCATGCTGAAGTCTCCGAGTTGCATAGTTTATATCAGTATCTTTATATTCATATAAAAACAAAACGGATTACATGATGTAAAAACATACGAGTATCATGATATACCATATTATGTTATACCACACCATAAAAACCCATATTATATCAGTACATTGAATCATATTGTATTGTTGTTGGCTCAGAACTCCGGCAGAATCTCCATCTATGACAATGTATGGTGATAAATGATAAATACATTGATACATTTTAATACATAATGATGATGACACATGATGATCACTGATGATTAATTCTTGATAATTGATCAATCATTGACTAGTTGGTGGTTTCAACCCATTTGAAACATATCAAATTGGATCATTTCCCCAGGGATCAGGGTGAAAAATGAAAAAAAATAGTTGAAAGCATCACCTAGTTGATGATTGATGATACACGATGATACATGATGATTCACTATTGGTAATTGATCAATTATTGATGATTGATGATCTCCTGTTTTGGGAGCTTTAAAGCATCCCGCAACACATCTGTCAGGTCGATTGGCTGCCACACCTCCCAGCGTTGTGCAGCGCCACACGCACCGAGGGCCGCATTCCAAACCACGCTGTTGAGAGGGCGATTGTGCCTCGCCTGCGAGGAACCGCGGTTGGTGAGTACATGAAGCAAGCATGAAATATCACGAAATCTTGGTTGGTTTCACTTAGGAATTCCAACAAGTGATGATTTAATCGTTGATTTGCATTATCTCATAGTCTCCCAACAACTAGAACTAGTGTTTTTTGTGGCTTTAATGTAATCTTATGGTCTGGATTGGTGGTTTGGATTGGTGTTTTTTTGGATAATCCCCTTATGAAATCCTCCAAGGTCTTTTCGATTATTTGTTGGTTAAAACCTGGATGATTTGGACGATGTTGTCAATCAAAAACTGCTGGTTGAAGTTTCACGTTTGCAAACCTACTAAGTAGTGGGCCCCCAAAACCGATCGTTATTAAATTGAGTTAGCTATAACCCCATGTATAACGACGGTTTTTGAGCCCACCTTGTGGTTCGAAACAGGATCCTTTTACAAGGTAAGAGTAGATGGTACAGTTTCCAAATCTACCTGCTTTTTCAAAGCCCTGTACTAGTCTACCTTTTTGGCGACTGTGCCATGTATTGACCCTTGGGGGAATGTTTTATTAAAACTGCCTACATAACTGGGTAGCACAACTTCTGACCTCTCGATGCTTTACATATCCTCATCCCCTAATGTATTGTAGTAAGTAGCTATAATAACACATCCTTAAAAAAAAATAAGCCAAGCAATCCCAAAGCCTTTCAAGTGCTCCGATTCAGTCTCTTCGTGCAGTTTGAGCTCCCTCTGTGGAGTGAGTACAGTTTGAAATCATGTCCACTTCGGGGGAGAATTATCTAACTTATGGCCATTTGAGGTGACTAGGCACCTCATTTTGGAGTTCATCTCCAACTGAAACTCAAAATCTGTAAAGTTTTGTTAAGACAAACCTCTGTATTTCCCAAAGTAACCGTGAGAAAATCATCCACTAAGAATCAGCGATTGGCAGAGTTCTTTTTGGATCTCCAAACCACCAGTTTCGAAATCCCATGATTCTCAGTGGTTGATACTTCAAGTTTTTTTTGATCCTTCTGTGTTTCAGGCCACATTCCGGGTGGCCAGTGAACCAAACATCACGGACCCGAAATGGACCCCACTTGGATGATCCCGTTGGAAGTTAGGATCAATGGTTAGGATCAATAGCTTATAACCCACCTTATAAATGAGGCCTTTTGGGGTTATAACCCACAGGACTCCTAACCATTGATCCTAACAAACCCAACGAAAAACATCCATCCACATTGTGACCTGCAGCATCAACAATGCCATTTGCCATGCATAGCCTTTCTGCAAAGCATCAAATTGGATTCCAACTGCCACGGTGGCAGAGGGGCCAGAGGAAGAACCTGCACAAATTGTTTTCCAAACAAAGACCAAATTTAACATGTTTTCCAAGGGAAACCGCCCACAGGGCCCCCTGAAAGATGGGCCCGGAAACGGACGTTTCAACCAACAGTTTATGAAGGAATTTCGACTTCTTTCTCGGGGGTTTGGGGAAGTATCTTCGCCAGGGTATGCGTGCAAAATCATTGAATGTTGACGAAGAAAAGAAACCGGCCGGTTGGCTATGGCTCCACTCCCAGGATAATGTTGACCCACCAGGATGACATTCCATTTTTAGTCTCCGGGTTTCCGAACTAAACCTTTATTTGCCACTGTTGCTGGGAGGGGGCCACACCCAACGTTCCGGGCATTTCTTTCGAAAAATTCAAAATTCATATACGTATGCTCATATTTCAATCGGATGGGAGAATCTGCAAAAGAATAAGGGGCAAACTATTCCAAGCACCGGGTTTTTCAGCAAACGCATCTGACAAATCCACCAATAAACTTTTGAACTCTAAGCCTCAAAAACTGGTTCCCCTGCACCCTTCCATTGGAGGATCCAATCGCTGATCCTTCCGGAATAAAAATTGAAAGAATCCGTTAAATACCGCAGGGTTTTTTCCATCAAACAACTCCCAACTTCAAAATTGGTTTCGGGCAAAGCCCCCAACGAACTCGACGCATCCATCATTCATCATGCAATGAGTTTCAACATACCTTCAAACAAATACGAAATCATGAAAATGTTTGAACAAAGATTTGGTCAACCCTAAGAATCCTGACCCCTCAATCCAGTGGCTAATTTGAGGACCCAAAAAAGCCCTCCAATGGAGGGTCCAACCGGGGATTCTTAGGGAGCCGGTAAACCCCGGGAGTTCGCAGGTTTGTCGGTTAAACCGCCACCTTTGAACTCCAATAGTTGTAAAGCTTCTTGCCAATGTGCAGTACCTGAAGTTGAAAGACTGGACTTCTCGGGAATTCCAAGGCAATAAATAACAAGAGCACTAGAACTCAAATGACTTATACTTTGAAAAAGACACGTAGAATGAAAGGTCAACCTCCCCAAAAGAGGTCAGTTGGGTTCTAGATATGTATAGATACATCTGAAGATTAGCTCCTTAAAGTATAATCATCGGGGTGATTTAACAGGATTTGATTACGATCACAACGCCCACCTGGGTAGAAGAAAAACTCAAAGCAATTCTCAAACTGCTAACTGGCTTGTGCGTTCTTTTAACTTGAGCATTGAACGAAAAACATGTTACCTCCCACTACACCGCTTGATCCTTCTGATGACTTATTATAAATATCATAAGCCTTCTTTCACTGCGTTTTATGCCTTTTGCTCCTTTTGGCAACCCAACCCAACCGAATCCCAACCATGTTTTATTTTTGCACCACAAAAAATCCACCATTCTTTCCGAGTGGCGCACGCAGGTGCTAGCGATTTGGTTGATGATGGTATAGTCATTGGTATTTGTAAGCTTTAATGCCAGTTGCCAACGTAGGCGATTCGCCAGTGGTGCTATAGCCACATGAGCTGCCAGAGAAGTCCAAGACATGTCCTGGGTTGGAGTTTGCAAGGTGCAAACAGCAAAAACATCTGCTTGTGTGTTACATGAATCATGAAATCCTGGTTGGTTCATTTTGGAATCCAAAAAATATTGATTCAATGAACATGTAATGTTAATGAGTTATACATTTATCATCTTCTAACTAGTGCAATTAGGTTGTGTAGTTTCATCACCCCCACGAAAAAAATAGAATTCAAAGAACCAGATGAACTCTTTTCGTTTTCACCCACTGGACTATTCCTGGACTATGGCAATTTGGATCTTGACAAATGGTGGTGCCATGAAGCATAAAAACACCAGTCTCAACCGCCCAAAAAAAACAGGTTGACGCGAGTTATATCCATACCCGTGTGTTGGTTATCTACATCTTCCAACCAAAAAAGTGTTTCGCCATTGGCCCCTCCAAGGGTTTTTTTTGAACCCGTAGGGATCCCGGGATCTCAAAATGACGCCCAGTTTTGAAGGGTTTTTCCGGTTAGGGAAACAGAAAGAGATGAGGACCTTAGGATGCTCCCGAACTTTCATAGGTGAAGGTTTAGGTGCCAGGAAATCATGATTGAATTGGAAATCTGTTAGGCGGAAATCCATGTCAAATGATACGAAAGATGTGAAATTATATAAAAATCTATGACACCTTGGAAATTGGTAATTCAATAATGGAGATACAGTATTTTTGCCACACCAAAAACCATCCCTTGCTCGAGAATGGCAAGCAATGCCAGCCCAATCCGTAAGGTTTGCCATCGGCCTCCCGTTATCATATAACCCATACCATCCACGGATCTGGTAGATTTACCGGCTCATTTATCATATTCTACCATTAAAAGCAACCATTCATGGATCGGTAAATATACCACTTTTCCATGTAAGGCCGTCATGGGAAGTCAATGACCCTGGCGATCCCTGGCCCGGCTCCCAATCTCTGCCAGGTCGCTGTGTTGGCGGTTGCTACAAGTTCCACAATCGCCTGGGTCCAAGGTCCCGCGAGCTGTTTGGAACGACAATTTCGTTTTTTTGAAGAGTGGATGCTTCTTCTTCTACTTCTTCTTGTTCTTGTTGTTGTTCTTGTTCTTGTTCTTGTTCTTGTTCTTGTTCTTGTTCTTGTTCTTGTTGCTGTTGCTGTTGCTGTTGCTGTTGCTGTTGTTGTTGTTGTTGTTGTTGTTGTTGTTGTTGTTGTTGTTGCTGCTGTTGCTGTTGCTGTTGCTGTTGCTGTTGTTGTTGTTGTTG
>DF239126.1:142078-196179 GCA_000507305.1 Breviolum minutum Mf 1.05b.01
TTTTTTTTTGTTTTTTGTTTTTCTTCTTGGTTTTGTTGTTGTTGTTATTGTCGTTGTTGTTGTTGTTGTTGTTGTTGTTGTTGTCTTGTCTGTTGCTGTTGTCTGTTGTCTGTTGTCTGTTGTTGTTGTTGTTGTTGTTGTTGTTGTTGTTGTTGTTGTTGTTGTTGTTGTTGTTGTTGTTGTTGTTGCTGTTGCTGTTGCTGTTGCTGTTGTTGTTGTTCTTGTTCTTGTTGTTGTTGTTGTTGCTGTTGCTGTTGTTGTTGTTGTTGTTGTTGTTGTTGCTGCTGCTGCTGAAGGTTGTTTGTAACTTCCAATCCGTTCTTCAGTTGTCGAATGGCACCTGCCATCCACGAAGCGCTGCATGGTGCATACGACCTTCCAGACCAACCTGCAATTGGTTGCCATTCAGTTTAAGACCCTCAAAGATTTTCAACCCTGCTTATGGGATGAAAAAACCCTGCTTATAGGGGTTATCACCCCATGTATAACTGGTAGGGGCCCACCTTGTGTGATCTGTGCATTGGAAAAAATGGTGTTGCTTCTATGGACTGATGACATGCAAACTGTCCCTTTCGACTGTCAAATGACATGAACATCTAGCTGGTGGTTTCAATTTGAAAAATATGCGCAAGTCAAATTGGATCATTTTCCCGGGGTGAAAATAAAAACATTTGAAAGCACCACCGAGTAAGTCTTGAAATCAACATTGGAAATAATTTGCCCAGAAATGTTTTTGCATAAGTGGGCTATTCTCATGATCGATCCTTGTAGAAAACGCATAATTAAAGTAGATGTGGGGGTTCATACTGTTGATGCAAGATCTCCAGCACCAATTGAGTCATGTGTGAAACCCAATAATCAAATGGCCAGACTATCTCCATGTCACCTGCTTCACAGGTGGATTTCTTCTATCACTGGCTTCGGATTTTGAATTCCTAATGATAAATCCGCTGTGAATCTTTCATTCACTGCATTGCCATGACATCATTTTTTTGGCTCTCAAAAATCAAAACATGACACATTGTCGCCAAAAACCACTCCACCTACAACACACAAACCCTGATGGAGCACCTTGCCACGAAAAGAAAAAAAGGCGACATTGGCAAAACCAAATTGGCGAACTCATTCAGTAGTCCCAAATGATTCGACGTGTTACAATTACTGTAATTTTTATGGTCATATTATACTCTATAATAATCTACACACCCTGAAACTTTGACGAATAGATACCCAAATATAAAAGGTAATCTCCTTTCCAATAAGGCTATTTTGGGTATCTTGCTGTTCAGTTTCTACTGACGCAAGCCCAACTTCTGATGTATCTTCACCCTCCTGCCACGAGTCTTTTCAGCTACCGTTAAAGGGGAAGTGTCAATTCCCATAGCATGAATGGGACTAGTATATTTACCTAGTAATTTCCCATACCAAATCAACCAAATCTAGGTAAATATACCAATTGCATGGGAATCCTATGGGGGTTCCTTGGACGGGTACCTGGAAGGTGGGCCCCTACGATCATTTTAAATGGAGCTTTCCCTAGATTCATAACCCTACTTATACTGGCTATAACCCCATTTGTAATTGGTTCTTGGGCCCACCTTGTATGTCATCACACACTCTCCTTTAAAAAAACGACGGACCAAGGTCCACAAACGGGGTACCTCCATGAAACCCAACCCAACGTCGTCTGAAAACGACGGAAACAACTTTCACAACTTTCCACCTCCAGAAGACTTGAAGATTCCAAACCTCGTTTTGTTCGTTTTTTGTTGGGAAATCAGGAGACAACAACAACAACAACAACAACAACAACAACAACAACAACTACNTACGACTACGACTACGACTACGACTACGACTACGACTACGACTACGACTACGACTACGACTACGACTACGACTACGACTACGACTACGACTACGACTACGACTACGACTACGACTACGACTACGACTACGACTACGACTACGACTACGACTACGACTACGACTACGACTACGACTACGACTACGACTACGACTACGACTACGACTACGACTACGACTACGACTACGACTACGACTACGACTACGACTACGACTACGACTACGACTACGACTACGACTACGACTACGACTACGACTACGACTACGACTACGACTACGACTACGACTACGACTACGACTACGACTACGACTACGACTACGACTACGACTACGACTACGACTACGACTACGACTACGACTACGACTACGACTACGACTACGACTACGACTACGACTACGACTACGACTACGACTACGACTACGACTACGACTACGACTACGACTACGACTACGACTACGACTACGACTACGACTACGACTACGACTACGACTACGACTACGACTACGACTACGACTACGACTACGACTACGACTACGACTACGACTACGACTACGACTACGACTACGACTACGACTACGACTACGACTACGACTACGACTACGACTACGACTACGACTACGACTACGACTACGACTACGACTACGACTACGACTACGACTACGACTACGACTACGACTACGACTACGACTACGACTACGACTACGACTACGACTACGACTACGACTACGACTACGACTACGACTACGACTACGACTACGACTACGACTACGACTACGACTACGACTACGACTACGACTACGACTACGACTACGACTACGACTACGACTACGACTACGACTACGACTACGACTACGACTACGACTACGACTACGACTACGACTACGACTACGACTACGACTACGACTACGACTACGACTACGACTACGACTACGACTGTGAGTACTACAACTACAACAAACAAGGACTATCATTCCCCCTTCCTGTAGCTGTTGTTTTGGTTTTGAGGTCAATATGTGTTCGGCCTTTTCGAACGTTGTTAAGGACGATTTCCATGTTAGAGGTTAGACGTATGATTTTTATTGATTTTTGTCAAAAGAATGGCAACCTCTCATTTTGGTCAAAACAAAGAACCAACCTGAAGCAGCTACCAAAATTTCCATTGAAAATCCTTGGCTCAGAGTTCGGGATGGTACGGCCAAAACAAGGTTGCATGCAGAACTGCTATCCAAGGTGCTGAAGAACTCCTCACAAAACGGGACGTTTTGTTGCAAAGTTGTCGCTGTTGAAGGATAACATGTTTGGTTGGCGAACGGTTCGAACCGAATTTTTTTTGTCCACCTTTGTTGGCTGAAAGGCACCTTACTATAGGATCCAAAAACATCTTTCCCTCAAAGCGTTTGGGCGTCATTTTTGAGGACCCACAAAAAAACACACCGGCTGCTAAGTTTTTAGGGATCCAATCACCTAAACTAAGAATGGTTTCATGGAACCTAAATACCATGCGTTTCGTTTCGGTGATGAATGACAGCTTCAACAAATTTCACCCTTCCAGCTGGGTCCAGGGTCCAATAACCTCGCTTCGACATAATTGGAATTGTATGTGGCCAAGCCAAACAGGAAAAGGGGGAGAAGTATGTCAGGGGTATGTTATTCTCGCATTGAAACAAAAAAGGGTTTTATAAAATGCTGGAATGGCAAAGATTTTGGTATCAAAAGAATCAATTGGAATGCATGTTCCATATATCTATTACTTTACTTGTATGACTCGTATATAACTCGTGGGTTTTGATCCCCCAGTTCCCTGGTCCCAAATCGGTCCAAACCGCTCCTGCAAGTGTAATGCCCGACGCCATGCGTGACTTTCTCGACATAGCACGACACCCAAGCACTCGAGCTCCTTGGACCCAACGGAGTTTGTCAACAAAAACCACCTGACAAACTGGATTCCCTTGGAAAAAAAAAAAACACGCAACTTTTTTCAGCTAACAATCAGCAATTGAACCCTCCAGAATTGTGAATGAATCTGTTTTTCGGGGTGTTTTTTGGGTCCTCAAATTTGCCATTGGATTGAAGGTTTTCCGATTCGAGAGGGTTGGTTGATTCTGGCCGTCTGGCCGATTTTCAGGTGCGAACTAGTAGTTTCAGGGAGGGTATGGCTTTTTCTTACCCTCTCCCAAAACAGTGTAACAAGTCGCCATTCACAGAACACATCTCAATTTGACATCAAATGGAAACACTCATTAACGAATTTCGGACTCTGCGACGGTGAACCCGCAAAAACTGTTCTTTCAGAAACCTGAAAAGAAATGTAAGAAATTCATGAACCGAACAAATAAACAACGAAAATGTATATGCGTATGATATATGTATACATATTTTGATTTGATACACAATATATTTGTTTATTACATTCAAGATTCAAGACTTAGTTTTCATAGAACAACTTTTATGTTATTAATTCAAAAACTTCAGACTAGATTAGATAGCGACAACAAAATATGCATAAACACACTGTTTCTGTATAAAATATGTTGATTACATTTTTGTGAACATATAACATGATTATGACAAACGAAACATCATTTTCAAATGATAGGCATGTTGAATGTGTTTCTATAGTTGAAACATTACAATACAAAAAGACAGATGTTTGAAATACCCCGCGCCTGTGGCACGGTACGTCGTTGTACCAAGTGCTCCAATAGATCCCTCCGAGATGTTTTTAGTTGGGCAAAAGGAGTGGAGAAAAGTTGGAATTGGAGGGAAAAAGGTTGCTTGAACTTAAAGGAATTGGATGATCAGGGTTGGCGATTTGGCCCTGAATCAAAGCCAAACACTGGAACCCAATACTTAGATCTGTAGGTACCATCTGTGGCTTTGTGTCCGAAAATGTATAGCGGACAAATCTGCAACCTTGATGATGTATCTTACTCTATTTGCCCGGCAGAAGTTTAACAGTTCGCCCCTGAAAAGTTATCTTCCCAAAAGGAGAGTGGTCTTCCTTCCGCCATCTTTTTTCAGGGGCTAATATTTCAATATAGGAACTTACGTAAAGGTATGATTGATGATATATATATATATAGGAACACGCCTAGGTTCTTTGCGCAATTCGATCAAGCAAAAATTGGCCACTTGAAATAAAATAAGTTATGAAGAAGCAATCATAATCCAAAGATTTTACAGAAAAAAGTGCTTGTCAGTTTGAAGGTAACAAACACCCAGAGATATGATGTCTTCCCTAAGCTGCGAACATACGAAGACAATCACCTGAAATGTACTGGTTGGAATATGACTATGACTTTAGTTTTGGAAAGCACATTTTGACAAACAAAAAACGTGATTGTCTGGGGTGAACTATTCTTTCTGACATGTCTCTTAAGCTTTCACAAGCAAATAGCTTCTCAGGAGGCTCCAAATGGACGATTCTTTTCGACTTCGAGCAGTTGGTGTGGGTGAATCATCCTAAAAACCACCAAAAAAAATACCAACGACCTCAACTAAAAGCAACCAACAAAAATCAGGAGAAAATATCTGATAAGTACGTACAATTATACAATTTTTAGCTACATTGATTTTTGACGTAAATATCAATTTAAAGTTTATATCCACTTGTAGTTTATAATCATCATGACACTTCAACACTTGATTTATAAACAATACAAGCAAAATTATCCAATTTCTTTGCGTACAGAACCCCTCAGAAAATTCAGGTTTTGAAGCCCACCCCTTTTCACCTTTGGAGTGTCAGCTTCCATTTTCAAGTTTTCGGAGGCGCAAAAGGAACTCGAAAGTTCGCCATTAATATGGCCATTAAAAAAAAACTTATGGGTTTCACAATCAACCAATCAACTAATGGTTAATTGATAGTTTGGGGCGTTTGGTGGTTTGGATTCCGATTGGATTCCCGAAATTGATTTCGGGATTGGGATTCTTATGGGTACTCCCCAGAATCCCAAACCACCGGGCCCAAACCACCAATTACTGTAACCATTAGGTGAACCAACTGGACAATTGAACAAAATATTGATTACCCTCCCTGAAACTAACAGTTTGCACCAAAAAAATGGTGGTTTCGAATGGGAATCCCCTTTTCCAGGGTTTCACAAAAACATGGGTTTCACAATCAACCAACCTTTTCAGTAAAAAATCATTTGATATCCCAAAACTTGGATTGTGAGGGAGCTTGGAACCCGAAGATTTCTCACCCAAAAAACACGGTGTTTTTCCACACGCTTTTCTTCGCCGAGGATCAACGCAGCGTTCCAAAGATGATGTTTTTTCAAGGTGTGCAGGGCAGTCCTTGGGTTTTTTGGTAGATGAGATGGGTAGGAGGACCATATGGACTAAGATGTTTTGATGAAGGATGTTGATTTTTTACATGGAACCAATACCATGAATACTATACTATACAATTGCAAGTTTTTTCTAGGGTAAGTTTTCATGTATGCTTTGTGATGGTATAAACTTAAACACAATTCTTTGTGACAATTCTTTGTATACTTCTAAAACGGAATGGTTTGAGGTTTCGGCAAAAATTGCGTAATTCAAAGGATCAGCTGGGACCCTCCGATTGGAAGAGTGAATGAACCTGTATAGAAGGGGTGTTTTGGTCCTCAAAATAACCAAATTTTGAAGGGGAAAATCGGATACTTAGGGAACAAACAAACACCCACAACCCTTCCAATCATCCATGCAAGTCCCTTCATTTTGACGAATTTGTTTGACGGGAAATTTCTGCATTCCAACACCCAAACGTCACAAGGTATCCAACAGGTGAGAAAGAGGTATCATTTCGGTCTAGAGTCTATCCCCCCCCCCACCCAGGATGCCAGTCACAAATGAAAGTTTTAGTTTCGGGATTTCGGGTCGCCTAAAAATAGAATAATCCTGGTGTTGACGATTGCATCCTAGGTGGGGGGTAGTTCCAATGTAATCGTTGCTTCTTCTTGGGTGTTTTTTTGGTGTCACCCTGGAAGGTTTCACTTAACATACAAATCACCCATTTCGAAAGGAAAATGATCTGAACCAAACCTCCATGAAAATGTTCCACATGTTAATTTTCATGGGTGTATGGTGTCTTAGTTATTTCAGGATAAAAAGTCGAATCTGATTTGAAAGCTTCCAGCTTTCAGGCCATGCTACCTTGCCATTCGATTTTCACGCTTGTTACAAGGTTAAACATAGCATTTTGCATAGGAAACAAATCCATTCAGTGTTTTTGCAAAGTGATATATAATTAACAACAAACATATATATATATACATTATATATATTCTATATATTACATATACATCTATATTATAGACTAAAAATTCAACAAGATTGAGTGCCAATTATGCCAATTTTCTTCACCACCATCATCATATCATATATATATATATATATATATATTATATATCTCTATGAAAACCATGGAATCTCTAAAAAAAAATCCCTACCCAACATCTACACCACTTTTTCCTCAAAAAAAATGCAACGAGGTTGCTTCACTCGCAAAGAGCCAGAAGACACGCCGCGGTGTTTGGCGGCGAGATGCAGCTGGCGAAGCTGGTGGATTCCAGTTTCGGGACTTCGGCGGGTGGGACTTTTCAGGGGGTAAATTTTTGATAATATGATAATATCAATATGATCATATCCCGTTCATGAATCATTTACATGATATTATAATATGATAATATCAATATGGCAATTGTAAATAAATGGATAAACACGCGTTTTTTTGTTCAAAACCCTATAAAAATGGAGTTATAACTACTTCGGCCCCTTTAAAAGGTGGGCCCCTATCAATGGCCTTACAAAGGTTGGGTAACTGGGGTGCAAAAACCCTACTTATGTGCATGAAATATCACCCCACTAATAATGATCCTTGGGTCCCACCTTGTGGCTTACAAATACCGAAACCGACAGCAAGTTCAAGTTCGGCCCTTGACAATTGATGGTTGGGAGATTTTTCTTCTTGGGACAAAAGTGCCTAGGTTCAGAGGTGTTTGCCGCTAGTTTCAGGGAGCGCATATCGAAAAAACATCATCATCATCATCATCATCATCATCATCATCATCATCAACCAGATCTTCCATCTTTATTCCTAAAGCTGCTCAGAAATATGGGGTTTCACCCCATTGGGTATATAAATACAACTTTCAGTAAAATGTTTGTATTGGATCATGCATTTTTGGAGATTCGACCTATGCGTTTTTTCGTGGTTTTAACCAGGTCATTTTGGCGATGAAACCGACATAGATCAATCATTTACAGGTCTTCCTCTCAGATCAAAAGTGGAATGTAAGTGGAAAATTGCAGAGTATGGATTTATCCACAAAGCGGGCCTCTACTAGTTATAAATGGTGTGAAATAACACACATAAGTAGGGTTGGTTCACCCCACTTACCCCTTTATCTTCGGCCATTTACATGTGCTAACTCCATATCTATAACGATGTGTCTCGGGACCAACGCCTGGATGGTGATTGCTATCAATGTTTTACTACCAACAAAATTGGTGAAGTCCCTGGCCCTCTGAAAACTCAGCGGGGCCGACGGAAACATCTGTGATCCCCCACTTACTCGGAGGCCACCACCCCCAAAAAAACACCACAAAAAATGGGGTGTTGACATATTTCTTCTAACTTCCTTGCCCTAAGAATCACCAGAGGGACCCTCCAATGGAAGGGTGAATGAATCTCTATAGGAGGGTTCTCAACTTAGCCACTGGATTAAGGGGTTTTCGGGGTCGTAGGGCTGGTTAACAAATCTACATTCCCAAACAAAAAACGTTACCAGTTTGCCCTTGAAACATGTTGGGAAACGATCCTTTTGTTTTTCGGGGGGAACGCCGAGTTTCAAATGTTTTTGCCTGTCAGTTTTGAGGGAACTTGACATTCACCTCAAACTCTAAAAAGCTTTAACCAACCATTTCCCATGTCATTCGAATGAAGGTTTGGTCTCATCATCATCCTACTTGAAACAACAACCATGCAAAAAATGGGTCAACTTTCATGAATAAAACAGCTGTTGATTACATTACCCACAACATTCCCGTGGAAAAAGTGTATATTTACCTACTAATTGATCCCATAGAAATTCCAGCACAAATTTATGGATCCGTAAATTAAACTGTTCATCCCATACAGCCTTTGGGTTCAGAAATGGTGTTTTTTCGGTACATCTAATTTTGCCACAGGAAAAACATCCCGTGACGGATCCATGGGACAATTGTATATTTACCTGCTAACTTACCATAAAAATCCAATAACTCACCAACTGTCTGAGATATATCTGCTCAAAATATATCACCGATAGGATACATGGGATTGGTATATTTAACCTACATTTAAAGATTTACCACATCAACACTTCATGTAGGAAGATATACCATACATGCCGATACCCCCAAGCCCAAACCTGACATACTTTGGCCAAACGCGCGCTCGCCATGCCACGGCACGTCGCCAATGTACGCCATGGGGGCCCCCGTTAAACCCATGGCAAAAGGTGTGGGCAGTGGGTCCCGTCTTCTCATTTGCATCCTCAAACCATTAAAAAACACCTTGAAAACCAGATACATACTGCAGATACTACTGTACTGTTGATGGATGAAAGTTGACTACCAGTTGATATGGTCAATATCCCACTACTTATGTGGTTTTGTACACCCCAGGTGGTTAGCCGGATTTCTGAACCATCAACACTAGTACTTTCAAGGGTGTGTGTGTGTGTGTGTGTTTTTTTTTTCTTGCTTCTGAGTTGATTTCCCTGAAATTTGAAGGCCTACAAAATGGATAGGCATTGTAGAACATGTTGGTTGATTTTGGATTTCTGGGTTCCATGGAAACCCATTTCAGAATCCACCGACTTAAGAGACTTTCTATTATACTGGTTGTTTAAGAACGGGATCCTTATAAAATGTTTTATGAAATAATCCCCACATCACCGGGTAGTATAATCCTCATATACCCCTCAACAACCAGAATGTTTTCATTGCTCAGAATCCACTGACTTAACAGAAATGAACACCTAAAGATCTTGACCGGGACATGTGAGGGTGTCTTAATTCCTAGCAGCCTTGGTGTTTCTTTTTGAAATTTTGAAGCCTGGTAAGGCTGATTCTGCAGCTGTTCATCTTCTGAACAAGTTCAAATCACCAACATGTTCGACCCAAAATTCAGGTCCCTACCCCCCCTTAGGTATCCCGTAGTTTCAAGGAAGGTAACCTCCAAACGTCATTGTTCTAAATGCCATTGCTACTCAAGCAGAGTTACTCACCAATAAAAAACCTGCTGAATCTCATCGATTCATCAACATTTGTCAAATATCAAAATGGATTCAACTCGAAAGTTGATGTGGATTTCTTGGTTCCGACCAATGATGCCATGGCAATAATGTTACGGCCACTAGTAATTTTAATTTGTTTACTGTAGATTTCTGGAACCCCAAACAACCACTTTAAAATAACTTTTTTGGGGTGATGTCCACCCATTTCATTTCCAATTCGTAAAGGTTTGGTTCATCATCCAATTGAAACAACCGCAAAAATAAGGTATGGCATTGTCAATCTTGATTGGGCCGTGATCCAAACCATTGTGACATTCCATTCTACTGGCTGGTGAATAGGGATCCTTGATGGGATATATCAAAAATATACTCAACTAACCGTAACTCCCCCTGCTAGGTGTCTTTAAAATTCTTTAAAGATCATCTAGTTGGTGGTTTCAACCCATCTGAAAAATTTAGTGAAATTGGATCATTTCCCCAAAATAGGGATAAAGATTGATGAAGATAAAAAGTGTTTGAAACCACCACCCAGTCGTTTTTCCAACCTTGTTTCCTTTCTGTGTTTTTGCCTGAGTTCCCCCAGGCCCCAAACGTTGCAGTTGATGAAACGTCTTCAAAGCCGCTCGCCATTCTTCAGCAGAGCACATTGCCTTAGTGCTCACTTGGTGAGTCTCAACGAATCGAATGTTCCTTCCTTTTGCAAGGTGGACCTCCGTTGCCGAGGAAAGCCTATAAATGGAGGTAGGAAGCTTTTTTACCCCTATAAATGGCTGAAACTAAATAAATGGGTATCACTAAGGGTGAAATTTCACCCTACTTGTAGGGGGTTGTAACTTAATTACACCCCATTTATTACTCGTTTTTTGGGTGCCACCTTGTAGACCTGATCATTTTTTTACCCTGTGGTACCGCCTTTTTGTTGGGGGGTGGGAATTTGAAGATCTTTCTAAGTTCTTGTCCTTGTTTTGTTGGGGCGAAAATGAAACGAAACTATGTATTTGTTTGTGTTTTTGGGACATGTTTTTGTTGGCATCTTATCTCTTTTATATGAAGCCGACAGCAAAAAGGAAAAACATGTGGTAAAGAACATTTCTTCCCTATGGATTCCTGGAACTCAAAAAATCAGCGCAGCAAAAAAAATATTTAGCGCTTCAAAATGATAAAAAAGATTGAAGCCCCAAAATGAACCTAAATCTATGCTAAGTCTTATCTAAAAAAGAGTTTGATGTTGCACGTTGATGTTGGGAAGACCCCGGGTTACCCTGATTGTAACCCCTAGTTCTCAAGTTGGTTACACAAAAAATGGTGCACCTCAAAAGTTATTATTACACCAAACACATCCTGAGGATGGGACTGAAAGCCTCAATCCTATTCTAGCAACGGCTTCTGATTCGTACTGTTGATGGCAACCAGAAATCCCCAAGGCCAACCACCGTTTGGATGGTGCGTTTTAACCCTGTAAACAATGGGATTTCAACTACCAACCTCAACTGGTGAGTTTACCAGATTTCTTGAACCATCAATAGTATCAAATCATCTTGGTTTGTTGAAGGTTCTAATCATATTGCACTTCAATTTTCTGGTGAGTTTGCCGGATTTCTGAACCATCAACAGTGGGTTAGTAAATCCATTCGTTTACTTTGTCCCGGTGATGCACCATCAACCTGAGCCGTTCAGGCTGTGATAGCTGCTGTATAGGTCACAAGATCAATCTCCTGTGCCAGGTGAAGACTTGGCGCCGAGAAGTTATACCCCCCCGAAGTTAACAGCGAGTTTACCCCTGAAAAATGGCGGGACTGGAAGACGATCCTTTCCTATTGGGTTTTGGTAACTTTTCAACTGCGAGCTGTTAAACTTCGGGAGGGTAAATGGGGTGTGAAATGGGCTGCCTATAAGTAGGTTTATAACCACAGTTATCCATTTGTAGGGGCCATAACATCTGAACCAAACCATCATTTTCATCTGTTTTTTCGGGGGACATTCGTTCATCTTCAGGGGGTTATCCATCAGTAAGGCCTTTTAAATATGCAACACCTCAAAGTTATACTAGTCGGTGGTTTCAACCCCTTCGAAAAATATTAGTCACAATGGGAATCTTCCCCAAATAGGGGTGAAAATAAACACTATTTGCAACAAAAACATCGATGGTGGTTTTCCGAAATGTTGAATCAGAATCCCCATAAGATTCACATGGAAAAATTGGTATATTTACACCACAGAAATCTAACGTAGATACCCAAAAATTGCCATTTTCGAAAGGAGTTACCTTTTCCAAGGCCCATCATTTTAGGTATCCAGCTGTTTGTTGTTTATGATGCTAAATGTAGGTAAACATACCAGGACCATTTCCTATGGGATCCGGCGTCTTCCAGCTCCATTTGGGGTGATGATCGCAACGAGGAAAATGTGAAGACAGTTTTTTGAGACATGGTGAATCACGGTGAATCATATCACTAAGTTTGGAAACACACACTAAGGATCAGCGATTGGACCCTCCAATGGAGACATGTTTTTGAATCTGTATAATTAGCAGGGATGTTTTTGGGTCCTCAAAATGACGTAAAAGTTTTGACGGAAAAATCGGATACGGCATTTGATTTCCAATAATTGTAGATATTCAAATTCCTTATCGCCCCGGAGCAATTATGGCAATTGACCCAAATACAATCCCATGATTGGGTCCCTTTCCACATTTGTATCATCCCAAAGCAAGGTCAACAAAATCACCTTTCCCAAATAAGCCACGGTCAAAAAAACCCTCGGATACTTCCATGAAGTACTGGTTGATTAATAGGAATGCTTATAATGGCTTATTATAATCCACATATAATCCACTCATAACTGGTTCATCCCCGAAAAAGCCCCTAAACAACCATGTTTTCTTTGATTTACCATAATCCTCACATAACTGGGAAGTTTTTCATCCCCTGTATATACCCTAAACAACCACCAGGGGCCCAATCCCAAACAACCAAATATCAACTCAGAAAGGCGGTCCTGACCCTCCTGTGCTTGTAGATCATCTAACCTCACAGGATTTCTTGTGCAAATGTCAAAAAACCTCATTCCTTAGAGGGTCACGGGTGTAATTTGGGCATTCTGAGGGTGGATTTTTTTCAATTTCCCCCAAAAAGATCCAAATATCCGTGATTTCTGTGGTGTACTTACTCCATAGGATCGATCTATGTCATTGGTATAGTTTACCTATTCATGAATGGTTCTTTTTTATGGGAACAACATGGAGGTAAATTACTAGGTCAAATATATCACGCCCATGGGAATCCGTCATGGATGTGGGTGGTTAGTAACGTAGTAGGTCATAGCACCTCTGCGTTTTAAAACATGCGTGGCTTCGAGTCGTAGATCCTATCATCAGGCCTTAAAGTCACTAGTTTTTTTTCGTAGGCGGCGAAAAACATCTGAAATTTTGGAGGTGAAAAGTTATAAGTAGGCTTATAGATCGCCTTATAGATAACCCCAGGTTGTTTCAATTTGTAAGGCCATTTAACTGGGGTGAAATAACTTCGTTTATACCGATTGTAGGAGCTCACCTTGTACAACTTGCTGGGATTTTTGAACAACAAAACATTACAAATGGCATTGTCTCATATTCTCAAAACTTGGGATAGTACACCAAATCACATGGGATTTTCTCCAATCATCCCAGATAGAAGTGGGTCATTTTGTTTGTCAAGCAAACATCGCCAAGACAAAACAACTCAAACCGGGAAACATGGGGTTTGTTTCACCCTATACTTACATTGGTTATAAGTTATAACTTAATAACCCCAGTTATAACTGGTTTTTGGGGCCCAACCTTGCCACCCCCCAGGCTTCCCAGCACTTGTACTGCCATCCGCCAATGTGCTGGCGGCAAGGATCGTAGGAAGTCCCGGGCGAAGAGGACGTCCGAAGGACTCGGTGGGTCAAAAAGGTCCGAAGCCGTTAGGATTTGCCCAATAGAATCCCCGGTTGGACCCTCCAGTGGTTTCGGGTGAATGTTCACCTGTTTTTCGCAGGGGTGGTGTGGTAGGGTTCTCAAAATGACGGCACTGGATTGAGGATGAATTTTACAGGTAGTATGGTGAAAAACCACGCCTTTTTCTTTTGGAATGGTCGTTTTTTTACCCCGAAAAACATCTACAGGGTTTCAAGGGGGAAAAAAAACTGGAGGTAACAGTTCCATACATGACAAGGGCAGAAATTAACTGAACCAGGGTGATTCAAGCCGTGACCTTTTGATTCCCCAGTTGGAGGTCACCAACAGCCCTTTAAAGGGTCACGTTTTCACCATCCCAAAAAGTCACCAGCAGAATTGCCAAGAAGAAGTTTTTTGTCATCCAATTCAACATCTGAAGAAGTCTTGTAGTTTCATTTTTTACCCTAAAGATCAGCGAAAGTTGGACCCTGGTCCTGGAAGGGTGAATGTACCTGTTCCCTTTGCAGAAATGGTTTGTCCTCAACATGACGCCAATCGGATAGGGTAGAAGGAATTACCAATGCAGGTCTCTCAAAGATGCTATGACAAAACGTCGAGTCGTCAATTTGAGTTCCTTCTACAAGGCTCACAGGCTCACTCTGGAGATCAAAATTGACTTCATGTGCCATGGTCAAAAGTCGCGTCATATTGAGAATGGTCATCCCACCTTTGATAAAGAATCCCTATAAGGAGCATATAAATCCCTCCTATTGGGTCGATGAGTATCATAGTTTATCCTCCATTTGCATGGAAATAATCGGGAGATGATCGATCCTATTACATGGAATCATGAATTTTTTTAGGCTCCCAACGTGGTCCCCATCATACACTTAGGTTTCTTTTGAAAGGTGGCTTTGTTCAGAGTCAAGGCGTCTGTGTTAATATACCAAGGTTCCATGGGCTTATTCATTGCGTAACCTAACTTCAAGCATTCAACTTGCCTATTCGGAATGATGAAAAAACGATCCAATCATAGCCAGGTGTTTTTGTTATTCAGAAAGGTGGTTGTTGTGATATCGGTTGTTGTCAAAAAAGTGATAGGACTTTCGGGATGAAGTGGAGATATGTGATCTGATCATGTGACATACTGGTGACCAATCATCACAAAATGGACGTGCCAACAAAATCCAGCATGGTTTGTTCATAAAATGTTTCTAAATGACCAATATATTGCAACCCGCTCTTCATCTGCGATCATTTCCTATTTGCAGCAACGATGCAGCACCTCCAATCCCTTGTTCTTTTTTATTTTTACGCTGACAGCTGATAACCTGTACAACCAGCTACAATCAACGTACAACTCTATGATGTAAGGGCTCCGATCACGACATCTTTGGGTGAATCGTACCTGAGATACAAATTGAGAATGCCTGGAAGCCAACCTGTTTTTCAAATGAATGATCCATGGTGATTTCCACGCAGTTTCTACACAAAGATTTGGTTTCATCATCCCAATTGGAACAAGCTGTAAAAGAATCGGTGTTTCAGGTTCGAGTTGGAAATTGGAAATAGACAACAAAAAAAGTGATATCTGTTTGTTGCCATTCAACTGCCTTGAACATCAAAACCGCGATTAACCATCTACTTTGATCACCTTTTGTTTGAGCCAACAAGTAAAGCACACCAAAAAAAACAGCCTTTGGACAAGCATAGTAAGCATACCCTGTTTTTTGTTGGGCTTTTGACATCTGGGACGGTGGCTTGATAACCAAAGAATCGAATCATGTCAATTTTGTACAGAAAAACAATGAGTTGCTTACAATTTCCTCATAGTATTTGATAGGCATGAATGGTATACTATAGTTATACCAGAATACTAATGACTCTATCTGTCATTTATTATCTTGACCTTTCCATATTTTTCAAACAAACCCATTCATGAGGCATCTATCTTCATTTTTTCTTGCTACTCCACAAACATTGTTTTTGGGTGTTGGTACAAGGTACAAGCGCAAGAACCAATAGAATTGCGAGGGTAAAACAGCAATGAGCTCCTCCACCGTGACTTCTTCACTTTGAGCTAAAGTCTTCAGGAATTCTCTAAGCTCTTTCCTTGAACCGAAGGCGACTGGAAAATGATTGGGAAACGACCAGTCATCCATGTTGTTTGAAATTTGTTTGTCTTTTTTTCGGAGAAAAAAAACTGTGAGTCATGTATTTTGCTGCCTTTAACTGACATATGTTAGCAACCGAGGCCCACTCTTTTTACACCCACTATGTCCAATGTGGAAGGTAGGGTATATAGCCCAGATAACCATTGATTCTTAAACTTCAACGACTTCTGAACAGCTTGTGATCTCATGGGGTGCATGCAAGGTGAGCCCCTACGATCGTTACAAATGAAGTTGTCATTTCACCCCTATATATTGCCTGAAATGGCTAAATGGGATGAAAAAACCCTGCTTATAGGGGTTCTCACCCCATGTATAACTGGTAGGGGCCCACCTTGTGTGATCTGTGCATCGAAAAAGGGCATTGCTTCTATGGACTGATGACATGAAAACTGTCCATTTCAACTGTCAAATGACATGAACTATAGTTGGTGGTTTCAACCCACCTGAAAAATACTAGTCAAAATGGGAATCTTCCGCAGGTAGGGGTGAAAAAAAATGTCTAAAACCGCCACCTAGCCATGTGTTGATGTTCATGGACAACTGGAAACTCAACTTGTTTCATACCAAGACACTCACTTCCCTCCTTCCACCTGCGCCCGAAAGAGATGGTGAGTTCCTCTTGTTCCAGGGGAGTTGCTCCATGAGAAAAAAAGCACACGAAATATACGGAGAGTTCGCGTGTGTTTGATATCTCAACACATGCCATTCGTGCTTCTGGCACACGAACTTTGCTTTTTCCCCTTAAAAAAAACAAACAACATGAGAAAACACACAGTGTCTCAGCCAAATAAACATGACATGAACGTCACCAAAAAAACACAACAACTCCCTTCTTCCCCCCTAAATGCGTCACCCTTCCCCAGAGAGCCTAAAGGCTTCATTCCAATTTGCTCCGCGACAACGTTTGTCACCAAAGGAAACTTTGTCTCCTTTTGGGCCGTTCATCCAAAAGGTCCTGAGTTAGATATAAACACCGGAGTTAGAAAAACCCAGGATGGGATGACAATTTTTAGTTCGGGATGGAAAGTGAAGGTAGTTTAGTGAAGGTAGATTCCGGTATGTCATCTAAAAGGTCCTGAATTTCAAAGTTTCTTTTGGTTATAAAACGCCCAGATTTGGAGATGTGTTTGGAGAAAATTCTTGACCAACAAAAATCCGTAGCCTCCAACTTCACAGGCTACGCCTACGGGCTATGTTTGGATCTATCCCCCAAAAACCCAGCTGGCTCGTGGAAAGTGAAGGTTTATATTCGGGATTCCAGAGCCTAAAGGTTTAAATCCATGACACCAGACCCAAGATTCAATGAAAGAATTGGGAATTGGGAACGATTCACGAGGATGACAAGTATTCAGTACTTCATGGCAACAAAATAATAAGCTACATTGCAACACTAGATTTTTGTCGGATTGGATCAATTCCCCAGCGTTCAGGGTGAAAATTAGTAACATTCAAAACACCACCCTACATGTTGATTTTTGTTGGTTTTTGAAGGAAATTTCTCCCAATTTGGATTTATATACTCCCTAATTTACGACGCCAGTGGCCGGGGATTCCCCGGTTGCCACTGACATGGGGGCTTCATGTGAGCAGTGATCAAAACCCACCAGTGACATTCCAGTATGATGGTTGTTAAAGAACGGGATCCTTATAAATAGTTTATTATATATAATCCCCATATAATTGGGTAGTATAATCCCCTATGTACCCTGAACAACCGGGGTTGTTTCATTGCTCATTCGGCATGTTTTTTTTGGATTTCCTGAGATCAGCCTTTTTTAAATTCAAAATACATCACCACGCATTGATGCCTTGCCAACCCGCTTGTCGAGAGCTTTGTCGCCCCCCCAACCCAAAAATGCATAAAATACAAACAAAACTTGAAAACATATATTAAACCACCTTAACAAAAATAAGAGTTGAATAACCTGAAATCTGAGTGTTCAAAACAAAAACAATTCGTTTTGAATTTCCGTTTAAAATTGTGTTCTGGCTATTTTTTTGTTTTCATTTGTTTAGTCCCTCCGAGAAACCGATTCGCAAAGTCCCTGCTATTTTCATCATCTTCACCAATCCTGGACCCATCAAATCTTCAACGGCGCGAAGAAAAACAACGGGTTGGGTGGTGTCAACCCATTTGAAAAAAACTTAGTCAAATTGGATTTCAAAATCCCAGGTAAGGTTAAAAATAAGGAAACCGCCTAGAAAAAAACTTCCCCCAAAAGAATGATAACACACACTAGTGGGTCGTTTCAAACATAAAAAAGTTTCAAACATAGAAAATTAAAACCAGGCAGTGAGGAATTACATTTTTAGTATCGGAGCTTCCAACTTTGGTCCTTTTTTCCCAAAAAGAGAAGATCCAAATCAGGACCAAAGGTCTACGGCAACCAAATACAGCACCACTTGGTGAAATGGCGACTCCACCCTTGGTCAAGCTGTTTGTATCTGTTTTATTTTGAGCTCGCCCTGAAAAAACCCAAAAAAAATCCTTCACGAACTTGCTAGGCTGCGCCCTTTGTAGGGAGCAAAAAAGATCCGAAGATTTCCAAAACCCTTCAACTACCCGGTTGGATTTTTAGCTTCCAAACCGCCAAAGGTCCATGGATGGCATAACCCAAGTTGCAGCGATGTTACAGATTGCCATCAACTCTGGAACCCAAATTTGGAACCCAAGTTCTTCCCGTTTCTTCCTTTCGTGACCTTTCTTGGGGTGTTTTTTTCGTGACCTTTTCAGGAGTGAATGTAAGTGACCAAGGTTTGAGTCATGAACTTCGGTCACTTGCATGGAAGAAGCTGGTTGAACATCTCAAAAACTAGTTGGTAGTTGAACCAACCCATCTGAAAAATATGCGAGTCAAAATGGCTTCATCTTCCCCAGAGGTGAGAATCAAGCATTTTTCATACCTGCCTAGAAAAGGAACCACAACGAAATTGCTCTTAGTCTAAGGGTCCTTGGACCAAGAAGTGGCGTCTAAGATTTCAGGCATTCAACATCAGGCACCCCTCTTTTTTAGGAGGATCCAGTCCCCGTCAGGATCGTTGTAAATGGGTAATCGCTATAGATGGCCGAAAATAAAAAGGGTAACTGGGGTGAAAAAAAAACTACTTGTAGTAGGGTTCTAAGCCAATCTATAACTGGTGACGGGGCCCACCTTGTGGTATTTTTCAGTGTTTTTTCGTTGGCGAGAATCGAGTAGTCGCCAATGTGCAGCGCAGTGTGGGTGTCTGAATCTTCGCCTAACTCACCGTTTGGAGGCTTCGCGGACTGACCCTCGAAACGATCACAGATCCCGCCGAAAGGGAAAAAGGAAAAAGGAAAATCGACTGAAAAGTTGGTACCGCCGTAGGGGATAATCAGTTCCCTGAGAAAAAACATGGATATGGCTATACCATAGATGATATGGGTTGTGTTGTTTCAGAACTACTGTATATGTTTCTCTTTACCTCCCCCCCAAATCAACACAATGCCATGGTTGGTAAGCAAAAATCATCCACCTCCGATCAAACAAATCATCTTCCGAAACAACCCTTAAGCATTAAACAAAAAACACCTGATCATTATGTCTTAGATATATACCGCCCAACCCAGAATGCTGGCTCGTCACCACCTGGATGACATTAGAATGGTTAGGCAACCGGGAATTCCAACATACACTTCCATTTGCCACTGGAATCGTGGCTTGGGGCAGTAAATCCAAATTTAACTTATATCCATTTTGAGTCCGAAAAAAAAACGACCAATTCGACCCTTTCTGACAGGAGTTCTCTAAGTTTCCTTTAAGCACTGATGCTTGGAATAGAAGGTGACCTTCCTCTGTTCTTCCACCTTCTGATTGCATACACTCCCTGAAACGAACATATAGTACATAGAACCTGCCAGGTTGCTATGTATTCCAAAAAGAACAAAATAGTCTCGGAAGTCGTTCATTTTCAGGTGCTTCCCCTCTTGGTTTTGGGGAGGATATATATCAAAGAAAGCGTCGGAAAAAGAGTCCAACTTCACATTTGTTGACCCTTAACCATTGAAGAATGTTCAAAGTTTCCAATTGTCCATCCCAAACGATCAAATAGCAGATACTATTTAAAGTTAGCAACATGGCAAAAACCAGGAAACAATGGACCAACATTGAAGATATTATACATCCCTGTTAAACAATGAACGAATCAGGGCACATAAATTCCTTCAATGGAGTGCCCAAAAAAGGTTTGATGTTTTTTCTTTTAGTCAAACTTTTCTGCCGTGGTGCTATCCTTGTAGTGTCTCACTTCCATCTTCATCTCTTTGCCCTTCAGAGTGGTATATGTACTTCCCACTGTCCATCCTTCAGGAGGAAGGCCAAACATTGGAGCGATGATCGTCTGAGGACGCGACATGAGAGTCTGCTTTTACCCTTCAAAGTGTCGATGCGTCATGGGGTGTGAAGCTATCAAGTTGCCAGCCACCTGTTTTTGAGGGTTTTGAGGGGTCGTCAGTTTTTTTGGAGACTTCTGGTGGTGGAAACCCGTTAAGGGTCAGGATGCTTAGGGTAAAAAGTTGAGATGTTTTTGTTGAGATCCAAGGATTTTTGTAGAAAAAAATGAATCAAAAATGGGAAATATGTGGAGAGATGAGGGTAATTCAGTAGAAGTAGGAATTTGAGAACTCTGAATGTATCCCTTCACGTCAATTAGTATATAGACTGTCATTGATGTTTTTCTTGCTAATCAACAAATTTCACGACTCTTTCCGTTGAGACACAAAAATTCAGAAATCTTAAAATGCTGCTTGACCAAAATGCCTGTCAAAAATTCATCTAAAAGACTCTGAGCCCAATGTGCGGTCACAAATCCAAACGATTTGTACAGCTTCCAACTGGGTTGTCCCCAGAAGGCCAGTAACCATGCACCATTTAAATGGAAGGGTGAACGAACCTGTATGACGCAGGGGACGGATTCTGCACTTTTGAGGGGTTGAACGGATTCTTAGGGTGATCCTTTTTTTTGCATTCAACTGACTATTATGAGGAGGGGGGACAACCGCGGCTATACTCCTTCAACAAAAACATTCACGGGAGCAACCAAAAACATTCACAAAGAACAAGAGAAACCACAAAAAACAAGAATCACATCAAAAAGTTTAAAGGCAGCTCTATGAATGTTGTATGATCTTCTTCGAGCTTTCGAACTGAGTAAATAAGGGCCAACATTCCAAAAAACACAACCAACATCAACCATCAAATTTTCACCCTTCGAACACCAAAAAAACATTAAGACCAAAAACCCAGGTATAAAGTATGATTTTTTCAAAATATCCCGCAATCCCTGACTATCCCTGTAACAATCAATATTTGAAGAGATTTCCAGGGGAAAGGGTCACGACTGAGGTGTGAAGTTCGGAGTTCAAACTGTCAAATTTTGTTGGGAAGAAGATAGCAAAGTCCCTTAGTTGGATTAGTTCGTAGTCCCTTACGGAAAGGGTTTTGGTTGGCTGAGTTGGATTTTTTTGTAGTAAAGATGTCCTTTAAGGCAGTTGTATTAAATCCAAATCGTCGTGCTTATTTCATCTTTTTTGGAAACTTAATAAACAGTGGATTTAAATGGTTCGGGATATTGCAATCCAAGAAATCAGCATTTTGGACATGTAAACCTTTCCTTTTGAGGCTCCTTGCTACATGCTTCCAAGCAAAGAGAGGTTCACTTGCCACGCTTCAGCCTTTCAAGAAATGGACAAAAATGCCGTTAGCTCCTCTTCTCGGCGGGCTACAAGGTGGGCCCCTACCAGTAGGATCGTTATAGCCCCTATAAGTAGGGTTATTTCACCCCAGTTAGCCACTTATCGGCCATTCATAGGGCTCATAACTCCGTTTATAAACTAGTAGGGGTCCACCTTGTAGGTCCTTATAGTTTGCCGAACGCGGATCCCTCGATCGCCCTTACGGATGATCGCGAGTCTCAACCCTGAAGCACCCACAAACAGCTGACCAACCAAGACAAAAAAAAACAAGTTGGTAAATATTTGTGAGCTCAAGAGAAACCTAGAAAACATGGCTCAGAAAATAAGAAAATCAATCTGCCCTAAGAATCGCCAAAGACCCTCCAATGGAGGGGTGAATGGACCTGTATAGCAGGGGTGTTGTTGGTCCTCAAATTAGCCACTTTTTGTCGTGTATTTCTTCGAAAAGGCGATGTTTTGGTCATCACGGTCCAAGGTCTTTAAACTCAAAGTAAAGTTTATGGTACAGCATCCAAACTCGGACATCTGAATGTATGAGAGATTCAGTCAAAAAACAAAAGCCTACCTGCATATTCCAACGGGTGCTGAAAAAAAACTAAGGGATGTTGTATAGGCACCCCTTATCATCCATTCAACACCCCTTGGAACATGCAGGTACTTATAGTTTTTTCTTAGCATGTACAGCATCTATAGTCATTGCAAGCATTTGTTCAGGTAAAGTATTGGCAAGTATGACTTATAATTTGTTTCTTGATGTGATATTTGTTATTGTTGATACTGCAATTGCTATATATGATACTAAACTGGTTCATCATGATTAGAAAGGGTCACTATATAGCAAGAACCTTTCCCATGCCCATAGGATCCATGGGACGATTGTATATTTACGTTGATTTTGATGGTTTTCATGTAGGCAAATATAATGGTCCCATGGATTGTTTGGGTAAGGAATCCAAGGCGAAAAACAACATCAACGAGTCCAAAATCGGGATGAAAACGTCCAACCTCGGCACAGCTGCGCATGACCAGCTGCAGTGCCATGGAATTAGTAAAGGCCTGGTTCGTCGACTACAGCCCCCCCGGGAGTGGCGGCGGTTTGCCCCTGGAATTTTCAGTGGCAATATTTACTAGAACCCATGGGATTTTTGATGGGAGTGATATATTTATGCCTAAACTATGCTAATATACAACAAAAAAATGTATATAAAAAACGACCATTTATGGATTGGTGAATATACCAGTCCCATGGATCCATCATGGGTTTCTTGTGAGGTGAAGCACGGATCCCCTAAGAATCATGGGACCTTCCCCAACAAAAAGGGGGGTGATTCATTCACCTGGTCTTTTTCGCATTTTCGCTGTGAACCTTGGATCTCAAAATAGTGACCTCTGATCCGTCCGTCCCATCGTGGGTTTACCCGGGGAAGTTAATTGAAACGGAAAAACATCTGAACCAAACCATCATTTTCAAGTTCTATGTTGATTTTGGGGTGTGTTCCTGGCGGCTCTGGCTGCTTGTGAAAGCGGGAGTGTTGGAACCGTGGTGTCTTTTCAGGATTCTGACGGGTCCGTGGTATCACGACGGAGTCTTGTCAACTTTCACATGGCAGAAGTCGTCAAAATATATCAGCCCCCACACACAACAGCAAATTCCTCAATAGAGGATCTTTTAGTATCTAACGCTGTGGATATCCAATGGAAATTTCTAGGTATCCATAAACTCATCCATCATTTTAAGGATTATTTTAGGTAAAACTATACGTTCAATCAAAAGCAACCATAAACTCATCCATCATTTTTGGTAAATCCACTTCTATACATAGGTCGTATCCCTCTAGCCATGACTGTGGAGAAATAATACATCTATCAATGCTGAACAGAAGATCTGGAGGAACTTTTTTCGAAACATCGAAGTCTCTTCATCTTCAAATGAGCCAGGAATAAAACCTTCAGATACGTTCCATTTTACTGGACTGGTTCTTTAGTAAGGATCCTTATTTCATTGTTTATCAGCTTATCATAACTAACCCCCATTTAATTGGGTAGTACATATAATCCCCATTCAATTGGGTAGTGTGTATACATATATAATCCATATAATATAAACAACTAACAACCGGGGCCCTGAACTTCCAATGGGGGCCCTGAAATTTTTGGAAATCCGCACCTGAAGGTCATGCAAAAGCTGCAAAGCCCATTGCCATTCACCTGAAAGGACTCGTGGATTTCACAACAACTCACCAAGTTGCTTAAAATGCCTCGGGGAATTGCGCCGGATCCTCCCATAATGATGTTTTTTCATGGAAAATTGGTGTATCTGCAATATGATCGTGTCCTTTCATTTAGGGTGATTTTCCACTAAACCATGATTATGGGAGAAAGGGTATCACTTGAAATTGTTTTACCTTTCAATTGAATAAATGTTTATGAACATGATGTTGGTTTTAAATGATCTTTGTGTTCAATATCTATGAAATGTAAAGACAAACTAGGATGGGAAATGTTTTGTTTAGTAAAAAAATCATCACCCTTCCAACTTTTAGTGATTTTTTTGGGGGTGGTGGTTGTGGGAGTTGAAAAATTTTGCCCGATAAACAAAGGAACTTCTGCAACATGGTTTTTGGGGTCGACGATTTTTGATTTAAAAAAAACGTTCAAAACCGTGGTATTGCAGAGAAGTGTGTTGATTATAACTAGTTATTTTTTGTGTGCAAAATATCTGAACAAAGATGGATAAACGACAACACACACAAATAAGAGCACACGAGAAGAAGGGAAAATTTTTCCAAGATGCAATTATGTTGAGACACCATTCTTGCTTCAAATGTTCCTGAAGTATACCACTTAGATATGCAAATATGGATGGTTGGAAAAAAGGTAAGGATATTCTCCAACATGGTGATGAAACCATCTGAAAGGAATCAAACATCACCCCAAAAAACACACATCTGGGACAAAACAAATACTCTATAGGATCCATGTATGGTATATTTGCCTACATTTGGTCAATCGCTGTATGGGAATTTGCCCATTTTATCCCAGGCAGTTTTACCTTTGGAAAATATACCAATACGACATGTAGGTAAGTATACCCTAAGAAGTGGTGTATTTTTTTCCGCGCCTGCCCTTTCGCAGGCTCCAATAGCTGAAGTACTCAGATCTTGTCGGTAGATCAGTCTTGCAGACCTGAGGGTCCGCAGGGTCCGCATGGGATTGGGTATACCTGCATCTTCTAGATATATATATGTAAATTTTCTGCCTTTTGGTAGGTTTTTCTTGTGAATTTCAGCACACATTTTACACGCAAAAGGAAGATCCAGGTATTTACCTACTAATTTACCATACAAATCAACCAAATCTAGGTAAATATACCATAAATCCTATGGGTAATTTAGCATCACTATCAGAACATGGAGCAATCCTAGCCCAAGATGGCTGAAGAGGTAGATCATTTCTTTGAAGCTATATTTCAGCAACCTGGAAGACAATTCAAGCAAATGTAGGTAAATATATCATACATGGATCCTTTGGATGATGCAGAAAATCCTCCAAAGACTAGAAGTCTTGAGACTTTTTGGAGGATTTCTGGTGATACCGTGATACCACTTTTTCACCTATGTTAGGTGATCGCGTATATCTAGTTTTTTTGTCATCACACTGGGTATACGAATTTTTCAACCAAATCTCCTCAAGGTTTTTTCAACACATGCAGTATTTGAAACATTTTGAAACCACAATGAGCAGTGTTCAAAACCATTACCTCCCCTCCATTGTAGTGGTGGATAAATACGGAAAATTTTCATCATGGCTTATCAGAGTCCCCCATATAGCTGGGTAGTATCATCCCCTATCTAAACTAAATAACAGGGGGTTTTAATGACTGCTTACACTGATGTAGATGTGATTGTCTTCTTGATCAGTCTGGACATTTTTTTTGCACAGCTCAGATTTTGATTGGTTGATGTCATGTTGTTTTTTTTCTGTAGAAAAGGGGCAACCAACCGTATACCTATACCCCAAGTTCTACATGTAGGCGTTGATGCATTGAATGGACCTGGTAAGATGGAAGACCACTATTTGAGTTTGAACAAAAATAAAACCCAAATACAATGATGTAAAAGGTGGATGTATATCCCAAAAACCAATCCGTGGGGCTTTTGTCGAAGGAAGTTTAGAAGTCTAACTTCCGACAATATGGACAGTAGAAAAGCAGAATAGAGAAGTCAAGTCAGCAGAAAGAAGACTAGAAAAAAGATCAACACGCGAGTAGAGTCACCAGAAAGAAGATACACACGCGCCAAGTGTTAGGAAAGGTGCAAATCGCTTTGTTTTTTCAATGATTCGTGGCTCCTGATGTTCGAAAAGTAGGCTCGTTGAAGCGGCGGGTCGGAGATAGCAGTTCATGCAGAGAAATGAAAAATGGCACGGGTGTGGCGCGAAGCACATTTGTAAGTCAAAATGTACAAAACACATCAAAACACCACATTCCCGGAGCAATTTTTGAAGTTCCAATTTGGAAAAATGGCGCGCCTTTGTGACGCGAAGCAAATTTGCATGACAAAATGCACAAAACACCACATGCTCGGGCAACTTTTTGAATTTCAGATTAGATGTCGAAAAATCACGCGCCGCTGCGGCGCGAAGCACATTGGTAAGTCAAAATGCACAAAACACCACATGCTCGGCCACTTTTTGAACTTCAGATGTCGAAAAATCGCACGCCGCTGTGGCGCGAAGCACATTTGTAAATAAAACTGCACAAAACACCCGTCGTTTTGGCACACTTTTGGACCTTCCGATGTGGAAAAGGTGTCCGACAGAAGAGATAGATAGATTGATACTCAATCAGTCAGTAATCAATCAGTCAATCAACCAGTTAGTCAATTAGTCAGTTCTTGACGTAGTCAGTTAGCAAGTAAACTGGATAGATTGATACTCAATCAGTCAAGTAACCAATCAATCAGTTAGTCAATTAGCTAGTGAGTGAATCAATCACCTAGTCAATCAGTCAGTTCGTCAATCAATCAATCAATCAATCAAACAATCAATCAATCAATCAATCAACCAATCACTCAGTCAGTCAGTCAGTTAGTCAGTTAGCTAGTTAGTCAGTAAACTAGTTAGTCAGTTAGTCTACTAGCTAGTTAGTCAGTTAGTGAGGAAGTCAACTAGTCAGTTAGTCGCTTAGCTAGTTAGTCAGTTAACTAGTTAGTCAGTTGGTCAGTGAGGCAGTCAACTAGCTAGTTAGTCATGTGGTCAATCAGACAGTTAGTCAGTTACTCAGTTGGCCAGTTAATCCGTTAGCAGCTAGTCAGCTACCCAAGCTAGTCAGTCGGTCAGTCAGTAAGTCAATTAGTCTGTTAGTCACTTGGTCCATCCATCAATCAGTCAGTTGGTCAGTTAGCTAGTTAGTCAGTTAACTAGTTAGTCAGTTGGTCAGTCTGTCAACTAGCTAATTAGTCAGTAAGTCAGTCAGGAAGTCAATTCGTCAGTTGGCTAGTTAGTCAGTTAACTAGTCAGTAAGTCAAGTAGTACATTAGTCAGTTAGTCCATCAATGAATTAGGCAGTTACTCAGTTAGCTAATTAGTCAGTTAGTCAGCTAACTAGTTTGGCAGTTCACTAGTTAGTCAGGTAGCCAGTTAGTCAGTGAGTCAGTTCGTAAGCTTGTCACTTACTCCTGTAGTCAGTTCAATAGTTAGTCAGTTCATTAGTGTGTCAAGTAGTCAGCTAGTCAGTTAATCAACGAGTCCGTTAGTCAATTACTCAGTTAGTCAGTTCGTCAGTTAGCTAGTTAGTCAGTGAGTCAGTCAGTCAGTCAGTCAGTAAGTCAATTAGTCAGTTCGTCGGTTAATCAATTAGTCAATTAGTCAGTTAGAACATTGGACAGATTGTCAATGTTTTTGCTTTGTCATCTGTGATCCACAACAACCAATCTCTCCTATAGGTTTCCTATTCTTGAAACTTCCGCCACCGCCTCGTGCGGTACTACTGGTATATTTTCCAACTAATTTACCCATCAACATGTCCCCATTCTCATGTAGGGGTAAAATATTTATAGATGCCTTGCATGGTGTATCTCAATGTAAATCTGAAATATCTGAGCCAACTCAGTTCTTGGGCTGACCAAGATTGACCTACCAGTTCTTCATTAATATGTGCCCTTGAGTCTAAACTCCTATATTTTTTCGATATAATAGCGGAGGTTCACAACCCCAATAGTTGATGTTCAGTGGGATGACCATCCACAATTTAAGGAGTTTAGACCCGGGCCGGACACATATAGGGTTTGAAACATTTCCCCCATGCAAGGAAGAACCAAGCAGAAACAAAAAGAAACCAACCTTCGACGGCGAAATTTCTCTGATCTTCCTCCCGGTTAATAACCCCTAAAAATGAGGGTGGCAGGTTCCCGTCGCTGTTGTCATCACAAAAAAAATTCACAACTCTCAACGACACCAACCATGAGGATCAGCTGGGCCCTCTGAAGGGTGAACCTGTATTTTGCAGGGATGTTTTGGTCCCGATGCCCGTTTTCAGGGTCAGGACATTTGAAGGATAACAAAAAATTGAAAACTCCTAGTGCCTCCCCTAAGAATCCTCCTAATGACACCCCTGAACCTCTAAAAACAGGTGGTTTTGACACCCCGGCGTACATATTTCACTTCAAAAAATCCCATCCCCCCAAAAAAAGGTCAGACAAAGTCCCAGCAAAATAGTTTGGCGATACAGCCGTACTGCATGTTTCTTCATATTTGCCTTTCTGATCAAAAAAAGGATCATGCTGTGGATTTTTGATTTCTAAGGCATCAAGATGCCTTAGATTGGCTCAAAACACGCGTTTCCATATTTTCCCCCATAAAAACGCCCAAAAACGCCTCCACAACTTTGGCTCCATGAGATTTTGCAAAAGTTGCAAGGCTTCTAGCCAACAACCTGGACCCGTTTTGGATACACCAATGAAGATGAATGGCTGGAACCCAAAGTCATGGAGGTTTGGTTGGAAGATCCTGGAATCCTTTCATAAAAATGGGCGATTTGTAGGTGAACCAGCCGTGGATTTCTTCCAGGGTGTAGGAATTGGTGAAATCACCAGGGTGATATTCTATCCCATAGGCTTCGTAATACAGTAGTAAGTTTATTACACATATGAAAAGTTGAGATTGGCAGTTTATCTACCATTTGGGTGTGTCCTTAAATGGTGGTACCCCCAAATCATCCATTTTAATAGGGTTTTCCATTATAAACCATCCATTTTTGGGTACCACTAGTTTTGGAAACACCCATTGATTTATGACCCTGTCTTTTAAAATACATCCCCATGGGTGGTGAGCTGGATGTCTACTACTTCCCCATCTGAAAAAGATGCGCAGGTCAAATTGTTCATCATCTTTGTAGGGTGAAAAAACTATTTAAAAACCCACCAGTTTTAGCAGAACTTCCCAATATTCTAGCTTCCACCTCTTAATTGAAACCACCTTCTTAAAAATATTTGAAACCTAAACTCCAAACCTTCATCCAACGATGAAGGAACCCATTGGGATTGGTAATATTCCTAGAAACCCCAAGGCCAACCATGCATCCTCGTTTTAAACTGGATGCTGATTCCAAATATTTACAATTGAAATGGTTGGAAATGACAAAAAAAAACATCCATTTTCAAACTGGTTCTTTGGGGTTCCAGGATTTACCTCATCCAAAAACTTACCCCTCAAAACTTCTTCGTCTGAGGACCAAAAGGTTTAAAATCCACTCTTCCATTAGTCCAATCGCTCGATGGTCCGGTACATTTATATACTGTATATAAAAATATACAGAAATATCTATCCCCAAACAAACCACAAGGCGGGCCCCTACGATCGTTATAAATGGGGTGAAACAAGCCCTATAAGTAGAGTTACAATCCCAGTTACCCATTTATTTTCGGCCAGTTACAGGGGCCTTATGATAAGTCCATTTACAAGTGGTGTGACGGGGGGGGTCAACTGCCCGGGGGGGGTCAACTGGATATCTGGCCTGGTTTCATCACCGCCCAGCCATCCGCACCTGCATCTTCCAGAGTTTGAAAGCATGCACTACACGTCGCCTTTGAACCGTGGAAACGTTTCCACGTTTCCGGTCCAGGCAGCAATTTTCTGAAAAACCAACGGATTTTTGGGGGGAAGGGATTTATGTTACAGGACGAATGGGAGAATTTGTGATGCTCCTCTTTTTTGGTCACATCTATTTAAAAGGGGGAGAATGAATCTGTATTTCGTAGGGGTGTTTAGTCCTCAAAATGACGCCTGTTTTGAGGGGTTTTCGGGTAGGAACAATACAAGAAACCAATGTCTCAAATCGGCGGATTTCGTGGATTTCCACAAAATTTCACCCCAAGTCTCAACTTTATAATTTCAGAGATTTTGTGAAGGGCACCCTCCCTGAAACTAACCATGACATAGCCCCTGAAAATTGGCTATCCCAAACCATCCATTTTTGGTCATTTTTGGGGGCAAACAGTTTCAGGGAGTGAATCCGATCATGATGATTCCGGGAATCAAAACGAAGGTTTTTTTCAAGTTGTGATCTGACAAGACTTGGGTTCCATGTACTGGAAATTTGAATGATGGAACCTTCAACAGCTGGAAAACGATTGACGCTATATAAAATTTCAGCACTGAAAAGACTTAAAGAGGCGGACAATTGGCATCGTTTCCCTTCAGGACTGCAAATTGATCCAACCATCCTGGTACATCTAGTTGGCCGTTGTCTACTGCCATCTGTTTTTCATCAGAATTTCACATCAACTAACCCTTTTGTTTGGAGCTAGATCTCATTTTTCCCTGATCCAAACGTCAGCACCAACTTGAGGATGATTGAAAAAACAACTTCCTTCTCAGGTGGGATATGTGACCGTTTGAGGCAAACTATCTACCAACCCAAGGGGAGGAGCAGCCGCCAGCAATTTTCGCGGGTAAAAATTCACCTGAATTCTGAGCTGAGTTTGTCATGATTTCGTTGTGAAAACACGCAAGCAATAGAAAAAATCAGCACAAATCATCAAATTATATATCATGATGTGATCATCACAATCATCCGATCAAAAAAAGGATTATACCAACATAGACCCCAGATAGCAAAAAACAATTTTTGTGTTCTCAAAGGCACCACATCCACTCCCCCAAAGTTGTTCGTCATCCCCCCTCCCACCACAGCACACTACAACGGCACCCAACAATGGCATCACATCCAGTCCTCCAAAGTTGGTCATTACCCTCCCCCCCCAACCAAAACACACTGCAATGGCACCCAGCAATGGCACCACATCCACTCCCGCAAAGTTGGTCGTCACCCTCCCCCCAACCATAACACACTGCAATGGCACCCGGCAACGGCACCCAGCAATGGCACCAGGTCCACTCAACCATAGCACCCTGCAATGGCACCACGTTCACTCAACCATAGCACACTACAATGGCACCCTGCAATGGCACCACGTCCAATGGCGTTTTGGTGCCACGTCCAATGCGCAAAAGTGGTTCGTCGCCCTCCCCCCCCATTGGAAGTAAGAACCCCTATAGCTATCGCTATCTGGGGGTTTTATATGATATACTACTGCAAGTATATGTGTAGTACGTGTAGGAGATATTTCGTAGCAAATGTCAAGTCTTGAGCCATTATTCTCCAAATTTGTTCAATATTTCTCTACCACCGAAAAATCCCAAGAAAGCCCAACCGCGGTTTTTCTTCGCCAAGGTGACCCAAAAATCATCCAAGAGTTTGAGCCTGAGGATCATCCACGCTGAGCTGGTGTCCCCACAAGGTGGGCCCCTTGCCAAATGGATATATAGAGTTATGTTATTTCACCCCTAATAAAATAACCGAAAATCAATGGGTTGGGTCACACAAAAATAATAAAAATATGAAAGAAGTATGAAGTTTTCCGGTGGTTTGTTTTGTTGTTACCACCCAATTTGTGAAATAAAATCAAAAATTTGGATCATTTGCCACAAGTGCTGGGGAGATTCACCACAAACAAAGCTTCAAACCCATCAGAAAGGAGGCGTGTTTCTACTTTTTTTGGACCTGGAAAACAGCCGTTGCGACGTTCATTTCCATCAACTTTTACTTCTAAAAAAAAAGCAATCCAGTTGCCTGAAAAATGGTACTTTCCTATGGTTTTCCAGGGATGTGCTTATGTTTTTCCGTCCACTTTTGGATTTAAGGCCGGGCAAACCACCGCGATTTAAGGGGTCATGGCACCCAATGGGTTCCTTCCGAGTAGGGAACTAGAAAAAAAACACGTTACAACGCAACGGAAAAGGTGTTACTAGCTCCCTAAAACTAACATACTGTTGATGGTTCAGAAATCCGGCTAAATATCTCATTATTTAAATACAGAGTTTTATACGTCACAGGTGGTTGTTTGGGATTTCTGAACCATCAACAGTAGCACCTGAAAATGGATGGTTGGAATACTAATTTCGTTTTGGGACCCGGCCTATTTTCAGCTGCGAAAATGTTAGTTTTAGGGAGTGTTACTTGGGATTTTCACCAATCTTCCTGTTTTTTTGTTGTGGAAAAAAGCATCTCAGAAGAAAAAGTCGACACCAAACCACCAACCAACCAACCAACCAACCAACCAACCAACCAACCAACCAAGCCAGCCAGCCAGCCAGCCAGCCAGCCATTCAGCCAGCCAGCCAACCAACCAACCAACCACCCAGCCAGCCAGCCAGCCAACCAACCAACCAACCAACCAACCAGTACAGCAACCCCCAAAAAACTGTCGCTAAAACTTGCCTCTGTGGATCGTGTTGTCGTAGACGTTGAAGTTGCACATGTTGCACACGCTCTTTGGCATGTGAAATAAGTTGAAGGGAAAAAGGCCAGTGCAAATGTGACATTGACCTCCCGGAGAGTTGCACTTCCAGTTGGGGTTTTTGTTGAGGCTATCAGTTTTTCATGGAAAATGAACGGGTTTTTTACCCAAAGTCATGGGTTGGTGGATGGTGAACCGATGATTTTCCGGATTTCAATTGGGTGATTTTAAGGTTCCAGCCGTTAAATTTCCAGGGTGTAGCAACAAGGTACCTTTCTGGCTGACACTGGCAGGGGTCAAAAAGATATGAAACGACAAGACAAAGTTTATGCACTAAGGGAAACATCCCTCAAATTTATCATGCAATTGTTTGATCCCTGATCTCCCAATCATTAAGGGAAACATCCTTCAAATCGATCAAAGATGTGCATCAAGTTTAATCCCCCCCAAAACCTGGTAATTTGAATGATCCCGAATAACAACTTAACAACTTGATGTCCCCAAAGATGGGTTTTCACAACTCAAAAATGGAGTTCTATCCATTTCGGATCAGCAGCGATTGGACCCTTTAAATGGAAGGGTGCCCCCCAGGGATATTCGGCAATGGCACACATCAAGCTTTGAAGGCCGATGAGTTTTTTTTCGTTCAAAATCATGAAAACTCGGAAAAAAAAGTAAGATAACAATGGAAAATCCATCCTTTTCATGAATAACTTCACTAGAAAATACGACTCTTCAACTGGTTTTTTTCCATCCTCATCTTGGTTTCCTGGAGTGTAGTTTTCAGGTAATTTACTAAAATGTGTATATTTTAGCAACCTGGATGGAGTAGCTTAGTGACCTGCCAAACTTTATCCCATGATGCCATGAGAAATCTCCCATATACGCCTCGTTTTCTGTGCTGTTGAATGTTTGGGCGTATCTAGTTGGTGGTTTTTCACCAACCCATCGAAAGAAATATGCGCAAGTCAAATTGGATCATCATCCCCCACAAATGAGACTTTCCAAAAAATATTTGAGTTGCCACCTCCCCCCGAACCGTAGTAGGTCCAAAGTCGGCAAAATTTGGGGATTCCCACAAAAAAAATGGGGGGAAAAACTGCGCGCCTCAATCCTTCCAACTTTTTGGACTCCTAGAGTGGGTACCAAACCCAAACCGGACCAACCCTCGAAACGGACCTGAAGGATTTGCAAATAAGAGGTAGACTTGGAAGTGTTTCAAATGCCTGGCAATTGGTTGTTTGACTCATGATTCGTGGATTGTTTTTCAGTCATATGAGAGATTCAAATGCCTGGCGGCAGTTTGGTGACTTTTTTTCATTTCCAACGATTCGGTTTGTTTGGTGAATTTTTTGAACGGTGACATGAGAAATGTTCAACTTTGGTGGATGACCAGATACTTTCCAATGGAATTGGTTGTTTAAGAACTTGATCCGTATTTCATGATGCTTTGAATTATTAATTCCCATATAGGGATCATATTAATGATGACTTTTTGCAGTAAAATCCCCATATAGTTGCGTGTAGTTTGTTATTCCCTTACAGCAAATAACCACAGGCCCTGCAGGTGGGTTATTCACTGACCCAGGTCTTTGAGGGGAGGCGTTTTACGCTCCCGGATCTGAAAAAACGTCGGCCCGTACTGTATATCTATAGATCCCTGGTTACAAAGAACATAACTGGGTAAGATTTCATCCTTTATACAGTATACCCTAAACAACCACAACCAAGCGCCCTTTTTTGATCTTTGCTCAGATGTCTTTAATATTGGGGAGGGTGGTGTGACAATCAACTAATGATTAATGATTAATTGGTGGTTCGTGTTGGTGTTTTGGGATTCTAAGGGTGCCTTTAAGTAACAATCGCTTTCGTAGGGGCATCGCAAAAATATCCAAACCACCAACCCAAACCAACAATTGACCATTAACTGAAAGAACACATCGGAAAAAAAAACAACAACTTTCATCCGTAGCAATCTTTTTCAAACAAAACATAGCGTTTTCCGAAAATGATCCAACAAAAATCTCAAAGAAATGCATCAGCCCTACAAGGAAGGCCCTACCAGTTACAAGTGGAGTTATATCCTAAAAATATATAAATGGCCTTATAAATGGGTAACTGGGTTGTAACTACTACTTGTAGGGGCCCCATTTCACCCCAGTTGTAATGTTTGCAGGGGCCCACCTCATGAAGTTGATCTTTGTGTGGCGATTTTTGGCCACATGTTACAAGGCTAGAAGTGGGACTAGCTACAATGTTTCCACTAAAACGGAGCCACAAAAACTCCGTTTGAACAACATGAAGAGATTGTTGACTGGAGAAAGATATGGTAGGATACTAGAGATACATCCAATTTTTTGCTAACTGTCTGAGATACATCTGCTCAAAATATCTCCCAATAAATCCCATAGGATCCATGGGACTGGTAATATGTACCTACTAATTCACCATAAAAAATCAACGATTCATGTTAGGTAAACATATAATCCTCCCATGGGAATCCGTCATGGGTATAGTACAACTCTCCATTTACCTTCCAAGATAACATCTCTTTTTTCCGTGCGAATTTCGCACCTGACTTTGTTGCAAGGTGATGAGTGCTAAACTGTGACGCCAGGAACCATGAATTCCGTAAGCTAAAGCCTGCGATTTCCAGGGTGCTCCACCAGGGTCTAGGGTGGTGGATGAGCAAAGCATACAAAAATTGGATCATTTGCCCAAGTAGCGGCGAACAATTCTTTAAAAACAAAGACGTATTTTTTGGGGGGAACCACCATACTATTATAGTTGTAGATTGAAGCCGATACTATTATAGTTGTAGATTGAAGCCGGTACAAGATTTGGCAAAAAGATTTAGTGAACAAAATCCTGGGAGTTTGAATTTGATGATATTTTCCCATGACAGATCCATGGGACTGGTATGATTACATTCGGTTGATCTTTACTTAAAATTAGTTGGTAAATATACCAATTCCAAACAACGGATCGATCACAAAGAGGGAAATGGTGTAGGAAAATGATATGGTACTTAATGAAACTACACTTTATATCAACTTTGCATCTATTGTTCTATTCACCATCCGTTTTTTTTTATCCATCCAACCAACCAACTGCCCCTTTGCGCCACCCCCAATGGTCCAACCTTATAGCCAAGCTGAGAAGGTTGCAAACGTCGCAGAAGAAAGGCGTCAAAGAGCTGCAAAGCTTCCTCCAGGAAGGCGGTTCACCCGTGAAGAAGTAGGGAAAATGGTGGTTGGGGGTAAAACCCTCTTGGGGGATGGTACCTTTAATAGTCAAGCCCATCAAATGAAGGTTTGAGGCTCTAATGGCCATGGCTTTACCTATTGAAGGTTGTAGGTTCCCATGGATCTAGATATTCTGGTTGGTGGTTGAACCAACCCACTTGAAAAATATTATATAGTCAAATTGGGTTCATCTTCTCCAAGGTTCGGGGTGAAAATGAAAAAATGTTTGAAACCACCACCCAGTCAACCCCCATATGAGTCTTAAGTTGATTGATAGTCAACCCCATGTGATACTTTAGTCAACCCCATATACAACTAATATAGATAATGGGTAATTGGGTATTTATTGAGTATATTTGCACCCCATATACCCTTAATACTCAACCCCATATACACCTTATACACCTGCATCTTCCAAGGGGTGCCTGTCATGGATGATAAGGGTTGCCAAAAAACAACATCCCTTACGGTTTTTTTTCAGCACCCTTTGGAAGATGCATGTAGGTATTTATTGGGTATATATACGTACACCTATGATTAGGATGTTTAAGACGCTTTTCACCGATGTTTTGATGCCAAAAGCATCTGCAAAAATCAGGGATTGGAGGATTGGACCCTCCAAACAAGAGTCTGGTGAATGACTCTGGTTTTGTGAGGACCGGATTCTTTTCGGATCTCCAAACCACCAGTGACGGGAGAGATCCCATTGGTGTTGGGAAATCCGGGGTCTCAATGCCTGATGTGATTTGGGTGAATTGTTCTGAAAACTCATAGGCTATATGAAATATGCATCATGTGTTTTTTTTCAACACTTGAGCAACGGCAAAAAAATACACTTGAGTGACATGAACCGTGAAATCCTGATTGGTTCATAGTTCATAGGGATCTATTATGATTGCTTTCTACAGTATCCTTATATAACTGAGTAGGATTTCATTCCCAAATAACCGGACACTGTCCACTTCAAGAAATGGTGCAATTTTACCTGAGAATCCTGAAATAGGTTGATTGATTTCACATCTTTAGCCTGGAATTTTTTGGGAACATCTGCAAAAAATAAAGAAACTGAAAGGTATAGAGGAAAAATGACATCCTTTGGACCCCTAAACCCAGGTTTGAAGATTTGAGACCCGCGGCCGCCGAGGCCATGGCTTTACCTATTGAAGGTTCTAGGTTCCCATGGATCTAGATATGGATGTTTCCAAAAATTAGTGGTACCCCAAAATGGATGGTGAAAATAATGGAAAACCCTATTAAAATGGATGATTTGGGGGTACCCCTATTTTTGGAAACACCCATATTTATTGGTTCAAATGGGTTTTCCTTTGTCAAAACCTTCATAATTTCATAGCTTCAGACATGGATAGTTGAAACTTACATGGATGTGTCGAACAGAAACTCACACGAATGAAAAAACCTACCTTGACAACTGTGCCACACGATCTCCAGTGGTACATGTTTGGTTGTTCCCCTTCCCAGTATTGGCTTGAATGAAGATTCAGTTGAAGGGATGACCCATCCTCAACATGTAAAGAAACAGAATATTCCTAGGAACGGGGACAACCAGTCGTAGATGTTGCTTCTTAAGGATTCCTGAAGAATTTCAGGTGTTTTGTCGAGAAGGATAAACAAAACCGCCGGGTGGTTGAATCCGAGTTTCTTTGGTGAAGCAAACCCTGGATTCACTGACAGCAAGCAACAGTTTGCTCCCCGAAAAAATGGTCATGGAGAAAGAGAGCTCAGGTTTGCCTGTGTTTGCTTCCTTCCTCGTTAGGGGCACTGCAGTTCGGCTGTTTCCAGGAGCGTTCAAACGCTGTTGGTTTGAGGAGAATATATTATCTACCCCTGGAAGTACAGTCAACCAAACAAAGTGGCTGGTCTTTAAGGATAAGCCATGTGAAGGATTCCAGGTTTTGTTGAAATCATGTCACTACCATAACTTCTCATATGTTGCCCACTTTTTCTGGATGTTGTACTCAACTTTTATTGACTTCCCACCTAAACGATGGAATAATTTCAATACACCAAATAACCCTCATATTTAAAAAAAACATGCCAAAGATTATGCCCCCAAAGTAAAACATAATTTTCTTTGCCCAAAAGGATGGGATGATTTCATTTGCCAAAAGAGTACCCTCCCTGAAACTAACATAGCACCTAAAAATGATGGTTTCCAATAGGAATCTCCTTTTCCACAGGTCTATTTTCAGGCTCCATGTTAGTTTTCGGGAGGGTATCCCCTTAAAAAAAAACTCCCACCTGCCATAGCTTCTCTCGACCCAAACGCGCGAGGAGCTGGCGGAGTTTTCACGGATGACATGCGGTATTTTGTTGGGGGATCTCAGGACAAAAAACGCCGAACTTCAACGGTTTTCATAGGTTCCAAATACAGGCTTCCACCCAGGATTGACATTGATTTTTTTGGGGGGGATCCGGACAAATCCCCCAAACTAAACCTTAAAATTTTCCAACTACTACTACTACTACTACAACTTATTTCCAATTAAACAAACAAACAAAACATGGGAATTTCTCAGGCTCTGGGCGCCAATGTGACGGAAATATCCCATGGAAATAGCTGGTCTTATTTTTTGTTGAACAGTGTTCTTTTGGAAACACACATGTTGTGCATTTTTGTTGTAAAGAAAATCCATCAGTAAAAATGACTAAAATGATTCAGCTGAAAAGAAGCACCTTTCGTTCCCAAGGATCGAAAGGTGCATCTTTCAAGTCAAGTCTATAGAATCATTTTTCTCAGCAGAATTTCGTGGAAAGGGTGCAACCTGACTGAGATCAAGTTGTTCAGTTTTTAGTGATTGGATTTTGTAGAAAACTCTGGAAAATTGATAAATGAATACTAAAACAATCATGGGCTCCAAGTAGAACAATTGCAAGTTTAAGGTCAGTTTTTCTTTTAAACTCCAGGTCCGTATACCAAAAACCCAAAAACTTCTGGATTGTTTTTGTATGGTATGTTTTCCGCTCCAAAAAAAAACGTGACGTGTGGAGCAACCACGGCATCCGGAGTCATGCTAGTGGTGAGTTCCAATAGTCTCGGATGGCCCTATTAGTTGTTGAAACCCTTGCGTTTCCGTTGACCATCTTTCTTTTGGAATCTAAGGGTTAAACACATATCCAGCAAGATATACAAAAAATATCCCTATATCCCTAAACCTAAATGGTGTTTGAGGGCATTGTGTGTGGGGAGATTCGCTTACTTGTCACGTGTCACGAACCCCCATTTTTCGGCGACCAACAAACCCGCCTTGACATGGTATTCCGACACCAAAACTCCACAATTCTCAACGATCTCGTCGATCTTCTGCAAGAATGAGGCCTTTTTCAACTGTGAATTTGTTGATTTTGCACTTGAATTGGTTGTCGTGAAGGGGAAATGATTCATGTCCAACCCATACCATCCATGGGATTAGTATATGTACCTACTAATTGAGCCCATAAAAAATCAACCATTAATGTAGGTAAATATACCAGTCCCATGAATCCATCATAGGTAATAAGGCCTTTTTGAAGGGTGGAAACTCCAAACTTTGTGCTTGCAAAATTTTGGAAACTGCTGCAGGGAGGTGTTTTCTCGTGCGGCAGGTCGTTGGGAATGGGTCAGTGGGAAAACTCGGCAATTTTTCGGGGATGTTGGATGTTGGAATCGATTTAATATACAAACATAGCCCATGAAAATAAGCCATCCCAAAAGGAAAGTAATCTTCCAACCATTATTTTCAGGGGCTATGTTAAACTTCGGGGGCGTATATGAAAAATATACAAAAATATCGTCTTTCTCTTCGTTGTCTTTAAAAGATGCCAATGTTTTGTGACCTATGATTCACCCAAACATGTGTATCTCCGGGTGTCATACAAAAAAGTCGTCAACCAACAAAAAAAATAGTCAATCGATTGGCATTCGAAATCTCACTAGACACCATGCAATTCATTTCCATGAATTTCCAACGTCAAGTTTGGACCAAAATTCTCACAAAAATGAGTCCCATTTAGTGGCTCCTGCAAGGTGGGCCCCTACTCACCAGTTATAAATGGGGTTATAACCCCTATAGCTAGGGATATATAACCCTGTTACCCTCCCTACTAACATAGCAACTGAAAATGGATGGTTGGAAGATGATCCTTTCCTTTTTGGGATGGCTTCCTGGCAGGTGCGAACTGTTAGCTTCAGGGAGTGTTACCCCCTTTATTTTCGGCCATGTATCTTAGATTTGCATAATAAGATGCTTGGAAAAAGGTGAAGCAAACATATTCTCCCAAATGCTGGCTGGTTTGCGATCGTGATTTTCATCCCTTGGGATCCCAATCCGTCAACAAAAAATTAACCAAACATAAATCCAAGAAAAAACAGGGCTTCGGTTTTTTTCACGCCATTAAAAAATGAGGATAATAAGGATGGTTTTTTGGGGGGCCCACCAAACGCGTGGAATCGTCGAATCGAGCGCCTTGGGGGCCGATGCGACCAGGAAGGACAACGCGCGATGGCCTTGGAGGAAATCGCAGAAATCGCATGGGGAATTTTTTCGGGTACGGGACGGACCCCAATGCAACCCCCCAAAAAAATTTTTACCCCAAATTTTAGGCCTTAATGGTGGGGAATTTTGAAGGGACAATTATATACAATTATGGTTAACAACCCCTTAATAAAACCTTATTTCTTGGGGTGGCAGTGGGGGTACACTTAAGTTTCCATCAACATTGCTTTGAAGGTCAAACATTGCAATAAAAAAACTGTCTACTTAAAGTCTATGGAATTTTAGATGGTCGCAGGGGTGGAAAATGAGCGATGTTGTGATTCTCTTTTTCTGGTCAAAAAGGTACCTCCAATGCTGCGATAGCAATGCCTGCCAATTTCAAGAGCTCACTGCCTTTACTCTCCGAATACCGTTCCCAGGTCTACTCCCCTATAAAGATACTTGTTGTTTTTGCGATAAACATTCTGATTCAGAAAAGCAAGGTCAACATCCACTTTCAAGATATCCAATCGGAAGGATTTTGAAAATTAGAAACACCAACATTTGCACAGTGTTCCAGATTTTTCATGTAGGTTGCCACGAAAATGCTTTTTTAAGGGTGAAAACAATCTACCTCTGGGTAGTTTAGAGGTGTATAGTATTAAAATAGCAAATCTACTTGCCCAGACTCTTCAAAGTCCTGTAAAGTAGATGATACCGTGGTTTTTTTGGTGTCATGGTGATGATGGGTGGTTGCCTTGACTAAGGCCTATGTAAGTTGTTGGAATAGCAAGCCATCTACTTTAAAACAAAATTTGACCTTAGAGAACCTTCCACACCTTGGAAACAAGGGAAAAGTCGATTCAAGTTGGTGATTCGTTGAGAAAAAAATCCTGCAGGAAGTCCATAAGTGGGCCATAACTAGAGGAAATGTGAAAATCTTTACGTGGATCATTCCCCCCTCCCAAGAAAACAATGAGAGCCCACTTTGTTTAGTTGACTTGGACTTCCAGGGTAAAAGGTTCACATCTATAAACCCCTGGTTATTTGCTATAAATATATATATATACCCATAGGATCCATGTATGGAATATTTACCTACATTCCGTTGATTTTTATGGTAAATGTCAGCAAATATACCAGTCCCATGGATCCTATAAGATAGATGCATCTTATATAAGCATAAGGGATGACGTTTTTGCAATCCTTCCAGAGCCCCCACCAACCTACAAACCGAACATTCATCACTGGGACGTCACCACGTTGTTCATCCTCAAAGGACACCTGGGACGCCACCGTCACGAAGAAAAAAGGGGTGAACAAAAACTGCGAGACCCCCACAATCAATCGTGATACTGTTGATGGCTGAAATCCTGCACCACCTGGGATGTATGAAACCCTATAAATAACGGGATATTTACCATATCAACTGGTGCAGGATTTCAGCCATCAACAGTATCCAGGTGTTTTTTGTTGACCGGACCGTAATTCTGGGAATTTCCTTGAAAAACCAGGCTGCAAGTTGTAGAAATCATCAATAGCTGTTTCTGGTTCCCTTAGTAGGTGGTAGGTGATATATAGCCGTCCAATTGGCAGTATATAAGTGGCATATAAGTGGTATATTGCCAATTGGGGGATTACATATCACCTACCACCTATTAAGGACCATCTTAAAAGGAAATGTAATCTTCCAACCATCAATTTTCAGGGGACATGTTAGTTTTCGAGGGGTAGGTTCCAGTACTTGATTGGATCCCTAGGGTTTATTGAAAACTTCCACCAAAGAAAGTTGACCTGAAACACGTGACCTTTGATTCTTATCCCCCGAAACAATTTTTAGTTGCAGTTTTCGGCTTTTAAAACGACTCTGCAGAAAGAAAAGCAAACAAAGGTAATGAAAATAAAAATCGATGCTTCCTTAAGAATCCGATTTTTCCCCTCAAAAGTGGTTAATTTGACGACCCAAAAACACCCCTGCTTTACAGATTGACACCCTTCCATTGTAGGTTCCACTGATTGTTGAGGGGAACAATTGTTTTACCCTTGAGGATTTACCTTTTTCAGTACCTGTATGATCTTTTTGTTGGATATATTTTTTGCCTACAAAAGATCCCATAAAAAATCCAACGCTGCCGATGTACAAACGCCCCTACCAGGATCCGGAAAATGTGGCTGTCAAATGGATCATCAAAGGTACAACTCCAACGGGTAATTTTCCTGCAAAATGTCCTGTCCAGGTAATGAATGGTAAAGGGTAATTTTCCCTGCCTGAAACTAAGAGTTTGCACTAAAAAATGGTTGGTTCAGCCAAAAGTGAGGTTGGGCTTCCTGGCAATTTTGTCGAACTGTTCAGGGCGTGTAAATACCTTCACCGTACCTATACCATCTATGTGTGGTATATTTACCAATACATTTACTCTGAAAATCAACCAAATGTAGGTAAATATACCAGTCACATGGACGGCATGGGATACATATTACATGCCAAATTCCTCTTTCCTGTGTTTTTTTTTCGGGCAAAAGTTACCATCTTCCATTTTTCCCATCCTTTCCAATTCAAAGTGAGTCATTTTTTCGGAGTTGAGAATTCTCCACCCCCAACCGTTCTTGATGAGTTCCTTAGGAAGTCGGCAGGAGCCAGCAGGAACAAAAAAAGTGCTGAGAAACACTCCAAAATTGGATGATGATTTGTTTCCCACCCCAAAAAACGACATAAAAAATGATGAGTTTCTCACAAACCAACCACCAAAACCGGGTTTTTGTTGTCCTATCATTGGGGTGGCCCAGTTTGTCCAAGTTACTGTGGAATGAGATCCCAACTTGAGGTTTCCCACCGCCACACCTTTGAAAAGTTGCCAGGCAACGATTTAGATGCGGATCTTTTTTGGGGATGTTGGAGCTGGAATCAAATGGGAGAGATCTTTGTTTAGGGATTCCCGGAATCCCCAAACAAAAATCGTTCGAAGAAAACATCCACGTGGGATTTTTTCTTTTTTTTTCCGGAGCTTTCGAGTCCTTTGTAATCTTTGTTGTTTTGGATGTTGAAATAAATGTTGAATTTTCCTGGCAAATTAGAAAAAAATAAACAACCTGGAAAACATCGTGTCGCATTTTTTAGGGCAACTGGATTGCTGGTTTATAGGGGGTTTTGTTGATGGAAATGATCAGCAACGGCTGTTTCCCAGGAAGCTTCAAGAAATTTCCCCAGGCGTTTTTGTATGGTGGAGTTGTTGTCCAAACACGTCGCTTTCATCAACTTGTTGCGGCCTTGACGTCTCTCTCTAAGTCGGGGAAATTGACACAGCTTCACGCTTCACGGTGACGATTTGGTACCCGAAATCCATCCATGTCACAAACTCAGCTGGTTTGTTAGGGTTTATGGCCTGGAGGCCGGGAAAACTCTTTTCAAACATAGCTATATCTGGATTTTTTTAACCCCTATAAATATGGAAAGTTTCACCCCCGGTTACCAATCTATTTTCGGCCAAAATAATTGGGGGTTAGACATTTTTTCAGGGGTATAATACACTAGAGCCAACTACTAAGTTACTAAGACTTCAACAGAGCCTGGATTGGAAGATTTCATTTCATTTCCTTTAATTTGTCTTTTTAAATGTGATTTATAGCCATAAAATCAATGGGACTGGTACATTTACGTATTCAATTTAGCATAAGAAAAAACAGCTACAGTAAACGTAGGTAAATATACCTTACATGGATCCTATGGGTATAGATGTTCTGAAAAAATATGATGTGAACTTGTAGAGAAGTTCAGCGAACAAAAACAGAGCGTCGGAGCTTTTCCAGTCGTAAAGATCGTTTTTCCCTTCAAAATGTCCTACATGATTTTCTCCCCCATAGATTCCAAAAAAATCCATAGAGTTAAGAGTGACAATACAGGGTAAACTCTAGAAAATCCACAATCCCTAAGGATGAGCGAGCTGGGACAGGGAAGGGGTTTCTTGAACCTGTATAATTTCAGGGGTGTGGTAGGGTCCTGGAAATGACGCCAGTTTTGAGGGGTCAAATCGGATACTATCCGGGATAAGTATGTTGCGATGATTTTAGAGCTATTTCATTGGCATGGAAGGGATATGGGTTTCCATCACCAAATCCCAATATGGTAAAGGTCCAAACAGCACCATTTGAAATTCGGTGACTTTTGAGTCCTTCAAAAAATTCCCATTACCCTCCCCAAACGAAAGAAACAGCTGGCTGGAGGACCAATTCAAGATGTGTTTCTTAGCCAAACAAGGGCATCCCCATAACTTCACCCCTCTTTTTCCAATTCCAATAGCGACGCCGATCGTATGAACAAAATGCGTGGAAAAACCTGAAAAACCCGTCGTAATGATTCACCTTAATGAGGTCCAGGTATATAATGATCTGGTCAAATTAGCGTTCGAAAAACACGAGGAACTGGAACTCCCCAAATGGTGGTGAAAAGGAAGGGAAATCCCCTTAATTTCAGGGAGTCCGCAGGTTGGTGAAATATTATAATTTGGCCAGAAAAATCTTGGGGTTCCCAGTTAAACAACGGGAGATGCATTTCAAGATGTTTTTTTTCCGAAAAAGAAACAACTCGAAGAACATTGAACTAGGCAAACCCAAGATAATATGGGTAACCCTTCGGTATGCTAACATGGTCAATGAAAAGTTGCCCCTATAAATGACCGAAAATAAAGGGGTAACTGGGGTGAAATAACCCTACTTATAAGGGTTACGACTCTTTTTTGTAACTGGTTTTTGGGCCCACCTCGTAGGGTCAAATTGGCACCCCTTGAATGGAAGGTGCCAAATAGGGCTTCATCAAACCCGATCCACTGAAATGTTCCTCTACAAATATAGGGACATGTTTCACCATCCCAACTGACCATACAAACTTTCAAAGTTACATTTTTTTTTTGGGGGGGGGGGGGGCGATGCTTCAACTTCACATTCTATCTACTTCAAGATAATCATTTCTTCGTTTAACATATACAAAAAAATATCAATAAAAACGTATTTCAATAAACACGACCAATAATTTCATACATCTATTAAACCTAATCTAATTTCCACCAGTTTTGACACATTTTCACCAAACAACTTCCGAAGTGCACCAAGCGACTATCCCCAGCCTGCACAGCTTGGAACCCTTCCCATGGCTCCATGATGAAACCCACATCCGACGGTTTCCGCGGAATCCAAGGGACCGAATTGTTGGTATGTACCCATGACGGATCCATGGGATTTGTATGGTTGATTTATATGGGTGTTTCCAAAAATAGGGGTACCCCAAAATGGATGGTTTATAATGGAAAACCATATTAAAATGGATGATTTGGGGGTACCACTATTTTCGGAAACATCCATATGTATGGGATCTATTCGCATAGGAACATATGGAAACCTACATGAATGGTTGATTTGTATGGTAAAAGAACAAGGTAAATATACCAGTCCCATGGATGCGTCATGGGATATTTTCCTGACAGATAGAGTAACACTGCGGTAGTAACAGTGTTCATTTGAATTATACTTGTAACAAACAGTTGTTTTTCCATCTCTTTTTGACAGATAGACACGGAACTGTCGTTGGTGCATGATTGATTTGACCTTTGTTCAAACAAAAACAAAACAATGTGCAACAAAAGGAAGAGACTTTGAATGTTTTGTTCGACGTTGACAACTATTGACTAGACATCCATATGCTTCCAGAGAAGGTGTTTCATCCATATGCTTCCAGAGAAGGTGTTTTAGGTATATTATGGGAGTCAAATAAGTTCTCAGCAGGTGTTTGGATGTCCAGGGTTTCTGTGTGTATGAGAATCCAGGGCTTTCGAAAAAAACTCATGACACGAAAACATATCCAAACAAGAAAACACAAAGTGAGATGTTTGACGGTTTTTTGCATGTTTTTGTTCAAAATGGGTTTGCTTATTTCCGAACAAACACAATAACCAGAAATCAGACCGCTTGGGGCCATGAACTCCTGAGTTCAGATCGTTATCAATGGGGTGAACCAAAACGCCGGTGAAAACCCATTGATTTTCGGCCATGAAAATAGGGACCCCTTTTCACTCCACTTATTTATGATTGTGACAGGGCCCACCTTCTAAGAACAGAATTTATGAAAGTGGGCCAAAACAGTCGATATTTGGTCCTTGCACAAACACCCCCAGTGTTTGTAGGATGATGTGTTCGCAGCTGCTCCCCACCCAGCTTTTTGCAAACGGCAAGGGAAGACTGGAAAACGGGTGACTGCTAAGACAGAGGCGAGCCAATCAATCGAGGTGGCCATGGTGGTCAAGGAAAAGTACCATCAAAACCTCTCAAAAAAAAAATCAACATCAGAAAATGAGTCAACGTGTACAGTTCATTATAGTTCCTGGTTCCAAAATGTTCTCCATATCTATCTAAATGACGTGATTTCAGCACAACTTGCCAACTGAATCAGAGGAGAACATTTGGAAGTTTCTGTGACTTCCTAAACTACCGCTTACAAGTGATTTATTCCGAGAAGTCCAAGTTCAACGACTTGTCTCCAAGACGAACAAGCTTAGCAAGAAGAATGTACGTCAATGGCATACGGAGGAAAGCATGAAAATTCAAAAGTGTTTGCAGTTCCTGTTCCATCACTTGGCAAAAGAAAGATACGGCCAGAATGTCTAAAAAATGATCGTCATCCAGCTTGACCCTTCCACCACCATCACCTTAATGCCTGCGCTGTTTTTCTATTCTGCCCGTCTGCGCAGTAGCCAGGAAGTAGAGGCATGTTTGGCTCGATTCTTTGTCCTGCAAAAAAAAAACGTATTCAAGCAATGCTTGGTTGGTTCATCTTGGTGCTGAAAATTGCCTATTCTATCCAAGATGAAAGGGATGGAGTCACTTGCAAGATGCTACAGCTCCCGAAAATCAATATAGCCCCTGAAAATAGGCCATCCCGAAAGGAAACTAATACTCCAACATATTCCAACCATCCATTTTCAGGACTAGTTGCCTGGAGGGTGCTCTAGAATCGGCGATTGACCAACCTTTATTTCCAACTTCTGTGGTTTAATCACCGTCCCAATGCCCATCACTTCGGGTTGTGCAAGGCTGGTCGTTTTTCATCCTGTGAAAAGGTACGGTGGATGCGTTGAAAGGTGCATACCTTGATCTCACCTCGATACCTTATCTCATAGCAAACAAAATTGAGCCAAGATTCGCGCATCTCTCTTCTCTGTCGGTATATGACCACAATGTCATAGTAATCCATGCTAACCCTCCTGAACTACCTTGTGAATACAACCATTGTAAAGGCATTTTACGAGGTAAGCAACGATCCAAGAGGTTGAGGGTTGAGCATCCACAAATTGCTGGACGCACCTGGGTGTTGCTTTGTTCCACTGTTGGGACCCCTGTTTTTGACATTCCTGGGCGTTGGTCAATCTATTTGTTGGACACTCCTGGAACTGGAGAGCCTTTGTTAAACTCACCATTCTTCATTGCTATTGAATCCCAGCAAGGAAGGTCTTAATAAGGCCTTACTATAAGGGAAGGGGGGGTAAAGAACCACACCCCCTTTCAAAGCTAACATGGAATCTGAACATGAAACCCCGTTAGAAAAAGGAGATGTGCCTAACTTTGGACAAACCTCTCAACAATTTGACCCGTCCTGACGAAGTTGCTCTTGTTCATTCCTGGGCCAAAGGGTTTGGAAGCCAGAACTGAAAGTCTTCCGTCTCAGGTTGTTTGGAGACACGCAGTTGGAAAACGACCCTTAAACCTTTACCCCCAACCCCAAAGGCTATCAAGGGATTCCTTTAATAGTTGCTGGGGCAATTGCTTGGGGCGTGCTCTGTGCTCTAGGGGGGTGTTGCAAGGTTCTTGGAGTTCAGCATTGTAATGGAATGGAATTTGCCAGAATCTGGGAAAATGGAATGGAAAATTCCCAAAATATCCATCAACCTCCATCAGAACCTTCTTTCCAAGCAAATTCCTCACATTTTTTGCTGCATGAAATTCCTCTTCCAAATTGATCGTATCATTGTTTGGAAAATGTAGACATCATCCAAAAGAAGGCGGTATGATCAGGATTTGGAAAACCACAGGCAACTTCACCTTAAAACACAGGGAATCAAAGAAAAACATGGAAAATCCCATGCCCCAAAAACATGGTTTCCTCAAAAATATCACCAAAAATGGTGAATGAATCCATCATTTTGGAGCATCCTTCCCCTGCAGAAATTCTAACATATTCCTTTCCCCATTTCAAATTCCTCCCCCCAAAAAGAATTAAACGAACGAGTGGCAGTGGCGCCAAATGGGAAAAAGGCAAGATGCCTCAAAGTGGAGATGCTCCGGTCGGGGGATTCGTTTCAAAAAAACGGGGTGCTAAGAGTTTTTAATCATGGGAATCTGAGAGCAAAACACCCCCAGGAAATAGGCCTCAAATCATGGTTGTTAATAAAACCATAAATGAGGCACTTGGGGGTGGCAATGGGAGGGTGCCCTTAGATTCCCATGACCATTCTTGTTGGTGGCATCAAGCCATGTTCACAAAATATGCCGAATACGGGTGAAAATCTTCCCCAAGGATCGGGGCGAAAATTACAAAATAGTTGAAACCACCACCTTGTTTTTGGATAAAATATGTTAAAATCGTTGGTTTTTGCAGCTTTCAAAAGCATCAGTAGCTAGAAACTTAAAGGGTTTTTGGTACTTAGCACTTACATACTAGGTAAGTTGCTGTTTCAAGCTTGTGGGGGGGCCATAGCGTGGGCAAGGAGAGCCGGAATGTAGAACGTGCAAGCATAGGAATGTAATTGAGTTTCATGTAATTTTTGAATGTCATTCTGGATCATGTCTAGTAGATTCTAGATACACAACCAAAAAGAAACACCTCTCCTGACACCTCGCCCACCCTTTCAACTTCCTCCAAGTTTATTGCAAGCACAACTTGAATTCCTTTCGGTGAATGTCATGATGTATGACCAACGACCCAACTCGTAAAAAACAGATCCTACCATCATGACTTCACCATGTTCATGACTACCTAATTCACCCCAGAAAATTCACGTTAACATGTAATAGTACACCCCCGAAAATCAAAATAGATACCAAAGATGATGGCTTGGAAAACGTATCTCCTTTCAAATATGGCTGTTTTGATTATCGATGTCAAATTTTAGGGTAATAGCAATGGCAAGTGTCTCAAACAAAAATATGTTTTGCAAAAATCGTGTTTTGTCTTCAACATTTTTTCTCATCCAATCTTTTCGTCAAAAAATACATCCTTTGGCGTTGCTTCTTCAACCGATCTTCGTCACGTTTCAGTCTCACGTGGGTCATTTCTCAAGCTTCGAGCTGAGCTCCCGGACTGTAGGAGTCTTCACTCTCCCACAAGACGCGGGCTTCGCCGTCCTTGATCTCTTGCACCTGGAACAGCACTTCGGCTTGGGACTCGGGTCTGCAACCAAACGAACGGTAACGGCGATGAAACGAAGCAAAATTGAAGCCGTTGTTCCCCTTCCAAATTTCCTAAGTGAGATGATCCTCCAAGTACATCCAACAAGATACAGGCATCGTCCCAAAACCATGGAGGAACAGGCAAGGGGCTGAGGTGAGAGTCCAAATTGGGATATGTTGGTCAAGTCAAGTTCTGCTTAGTGGAAATGCCTCACCATGTTCTGAAAAGGAAACTAATCCAGAACATTTTGCAAGCAAAATTGGTAAAATTGGTGTGTTTTTTTCTCTTGCTGGTTGTTTGTCCGTCTTCAAACCAAGGCTCGGTTTGACATGTTTTGAATGAAACATACGAAACACATATAATAATATAATATATGTTGGGTTCTGCCTAAACACCATGACAGTGGATAGTGCAGCTTCAAAAAAGGGTTCCCTTCATAAATATGAATAGATTATGTGCCCACTGTTTCAGGATTTTGGCAGGCCCCAAATTATAGATTTATCTCAATGTATATATTTTTTGTTTTTTTACATATATGGTAGATATGTATATATAATATATATATATATAGATAACATATTCTTACATTCTTGGAGGGTAATTACCCTGGAGGCAAAGGTAACCTTCTCTGAGTGCCCCCCACTCTTGCAAGATACCACCTTGGTGGATCATTCAAGAAGCAAGAGGCAAAAATGTCTTCCCTGAAAGCATCATAACAAATAAAAGTTAAGACTCCGTATGCGAACTTCTCGCTACAAACTCTTCAAACTATATAGCCTCTTTTGGGGCGACATCAGCTCACAGAACCTGCCACTTCAAACAAAACAAATACCGCTGATTTCCCCGAAATGGAGCTTAGGAAATGCTTCATAGGAATAACAAACTCTTGTTATATACCTGTTAGATTCCCATGAACTCTTGGTTGCTTAATGACCAGACACTTACAATGATGGTTTGTTCTTACTCCTGTTCAACTTCCTATCAAGCCATTCTAAAGAGCAAGGGCCCCACAAGGATCACTACCCTAAAACATTACTGGTTGGGCGTGTTCAACTGTGTAACAAGGCCCCATCGGGTGAGCGCCCGGACTGACCGTACCACCATGCGTGCACTGTTTGATCCTCCTGAAATTTTGATCAATGATTTCAAAAGCAAACCATTAACTGAAGCCTAAATACCTGGATTTGTGGGCAAGCATTTGGTTCAACATCCGAGCTGGAAATTTAGCGCTCAGGAAGCGCCAGGAACTCAGTTTAATTTACCACTCCCTAAAATTAGGATCATATTAGTATAGCCTCCCTTGGCTGAGGCTTGCGATGTGAGACTTGGATGAAGACAACATGAAATGGGTGAAGAGACATTCGCTTGCATCTTGGGAATTGCAGCTCTGTGTGATCATTGCTTGTATATTTGGATTCTGCTGCTAAATTACTTCCGTGCATCATGATGTACCTTCATAAATTTCTCAGCAACCAAGGACTTTGTCAATTATGTGATCGCAGGAAGGTAGCTTTGTCCATAGCCAAAAAGGTCCCAATTAGATTGCTTGCAATGCCAGCACATATGGATAGGCTGAACAAAATCAATCGATCTCGATCCCTTCGTCAAAATTGGTGCGGGTGGCGCACTTCATGTTGCCACGAGTTTGGAGTTGCTGGAGCAGCTGCTGTGCTGCTGTGCTTCTATTTGTGGAAATTTGGGGCAGGTAAATGGATTAATATAATATGATTGACTCTATGCTATAAATCATAGGTATATTATATATGATATATGTATATATATATATGTGATGTATATATATATGTAATTATTTATACAGGTTTTAGCATGACCCTACATTCCCTGCGCCCTGTTGCGGTCCTTTGGCCTCCAGCCCTGGCGTACTTGGAAATACGTAGTGCTACTGTGTAATACTTTTTTTGTCATATTTCGTAATGCGTTGTAGAACTCGGCACGTTGTACATCTTCTTTTTTATGCAATGTCGGCTGTTGAAATTGTTTCTTCAACTCAACACTGCTTGACGCGAAACATGCAACTTCTCCGAAAAACATCAAAATGAAAAACCTGGGAAAAATCTCGCCTGTGGAGGGACATCAGCAGTAGGCTTCTTCTCTTCCTCCTTTGAGTCTTTGGTGTCAAGACCCTCTTGCGATGAGATGGGAAGCACCACTACTGTAAATACTCCGGCAATTACTTGACTGTCAGCGTATGATTCGTATGATGAATCAACACTTTGCAGGACATTCTTAAATATCTTGATCCCTTTTTGACCCCTTTGTTGTATCCGTTTTGATCCTTAACTTGACCCTTTACTTTAGCCTTTGGTTTAGCTTGAGCTTTGACTGCCTTAGGTTCTGATGCGCATAGTTTTTCGTGTCTATATCTACAAAGAGACCCTTCAAGTCAAAAAAACATGTTCTTTCCTAATCTCAATCACTAGCCCATCGCCACCTATCTTTATCCGCACCATGTCAGGCTAGTGACCCTAGATACAGAATGCAGACCTCTTGCGCCTCTTGTAATTTTGAGACCTTCACAAGCAAGATAGAAAAGCGCTGGACAGTTTCTGCCACTGGAATCTTGCAGCAACACTTACTTCATATGTTCTTTGGTGCGCTAATATGTTGCCACTACCCCTATTCATCCTTATCCCGCAATCCACAACTGACCTGCGACCAAGCATTTCGATGCACCCTCACATCATGCAATGTGGCCTAAGAAAATTGCAGCTTTGATTCGAATCACCAAAACATGTGCATGGCTTCTTCCAAATACCGCCCTCGAAACCACGTTCCATGTTTTGCATGTTCATCTCATGGCTTGCAGTAAGTTGACACCAGTTGACGTCCGACACTAACCTGCCTCGTGAAAATCCTGAAGTGGCTCCTCGTGGGAGATTTCAGTGCGCACAACAAGGAGGTAGATCGCTACCAGTATGATTATGATCAAAGGAAGTTTAGGTTGAGAAACTTCCGATATACGAACGACATCTCAGTAAAGTTAGAGGTCAGTAAAGTAAAGACACAGTAAAGTAAAGTCACAGTAAAGTAAAGTCACGGTAAAGTAAAGTCACAGTAAAGTAAAGTCACAGTTCGGTAGAGTTCAGTAGAGTTCAGTAGAGTAGAGTAGAGTTCAGTAGAGTTGAGTACAGTAGAGTAGAGTAGAGTTCAGTTACAGTACAGTAGAGGAGAGTACAGTAGAGTAGAGTAGAGTTCAGTTACAGTACAGTACAGTAGAGTTCAGTGACAGTACAGTAGAGTAGAGTACAGTAGTAGGGTACAGTAGACTAGAGTAGAGTGTCACTGTTCGTGGCAAGCGCAGTACTTCGTGAAGTGCTAGTGTCACTTTTCGTGTCAGGCGCAGTATTTGGTGAAGTTCAAGTGTCACTTTTCGTGGCAGGTGCAGTACTTCGTGAAGGTCAAGTGTCACTTTTCGTGACAGGCGCAGTATTTGGTGAAGTGCTAGTGTCACTTTTCGTAAATACTGCGCCTGCTACGAAAAGTCACACTTGAAACTCACCAAGTACTGCACCTGTCAGGAAAAGTGACACTTGAACTTGACCAAGTACTGCGCCTGTCACGAAAAGTGACACTTGAACTTCACCAAATACTGCACCTACCACGAAAAGTGACACTTGAACTTCACCAAATACTGCACATGCCACGAAAAGTGACACTTGAACCTCACCAAAAGTGACTCTACTTTACCTGACTCTACTCTACTTAACTTTACTCTACTTGACTCTACTCTACTTGACTCTACTCTACTTGACTTTACTCTGCTTGACTCTACTCTACTTAACTTTACTCTACTTAACTTTACTCTACTTGACTTTACTCTACTTAGCTTTACTCTACTTGGCTCTACTCTACTTAACTTTACTCTACTTAACTTTACTCTACTTGACTTTACTCTACTTAACTTTACTCTACTTGACTCTACTCTACTTAGCTTTACTGGGATGTCGTTCGTATATCGGAAGTTTCTCAACTAAACTTCCTTTGATAATTTTTATATGAGAGAGTTTTGCCACAGGTATTACAATCAACTTTGTCTGTTGGTTTTGGTTTTGCTTTAGGCTTCGGCTTAAGTTCTTCTTTTGCTTCTTCAATCGTAGATGTTTCTTCAACAACTTCATTAGTGGGTTCTATTTCTTCTTGGAGTTGTTAACTTTTTTTGCTTCTACAACTTTTTTTTTTTTTTTTTTT